>OY756953.1:29655700-30243200 GCA_963580275.1 Crataegus laevigata | reverse complement strand
GATTGCCCCAAAAAACCTAGGCGTGGCCCACCGACTATCTTCGGCATAACCCCTAGGCCCATGCCATGGCAATCGGCTCCTCCTACCTTCGGCTCGGCTAGCGGTGGTTCTAGTAATTCGTCTCAGGCTTGGAGGCCTGAATTCACAAAGAAAGACGGGAGTCTCGTCACCCTTGGCGAGGATCTGTGGGACAATGCGAACGCTGCTACTGCTGTGGCTAGAGGCTTGACCCATCCTAACGATGCCAATCGCTTCGAGGCAATGCTTGACGACGAAGTTGACTCCTACGAATCTCATTGCCTTATGAAGGTACTCTTTCACCCTCTCACGTATTTGCTTTCTGCGTAAGCTCTAACCCAACCGTTGTTTTCAGTTGGCTCTACTTCAAAAGGAAAAATCAGACAGACTGGCTGCCAGGTTGGACACCCTCAACCTCAACCGGCAGTAGGTTAACGAGTGTCAAGCTAAAATTCTCGGATATGAGGAAGAGATCGCAAGTCTGAAAGGTGTTCGCGATGCTGCGGCGTCTGAAACACGCCGCACGAGGGAAGAGCTGACCGAGGTCAAGCGAGCGAGGGCTACTGAGCGTGAGATGAACACGCAATAAATACGCAAGGAGATGGCGTCTAGCTTCAGATTCGGTTGGGTGCAAAGTCAGCAACGTCCGGAACATCGATTTGTAGCTGACCCCGACGCATATGACCATCACATGGGGATTGAGCCTGGTGGGTATGAGTGGTACGAGGGAATGGATCCTAAAGATCAACGACACCCAGACCAACCTGCCTCCTCTGGTCCTACCCCGGGCAGCGGATTTGCTACTTCTTCCGGACTCATCCCGGGTTTAGGTTTTGGAGGTTTTCAATCCAGCTCTTACTTTGGGGCCAAGTAGCTTTCGCGTTATCCGTTCTCATGGGCCAAAACCCATCTATATTTGTATTTATTGTATTTTTTATTATCTGTCGTTCAAGTGGGCCTTCGCCCTTGCATTACCCAACCTTGGCCGTTCTTTTTGATTTTCAGTTTCAATCGAATGTGATTAAGATCTTCCATCCTTAAGTTTGAGCTTTCGAACTAAAGATTAGCCTATCTCCACAATATACGATTACCTTAAGTTTGGGTTTTCAAAATAAAGATTAACCTAACTCAACGAGATACGATCACCTTAAATTTTGAATTCTTGTTTCTATCAAACCTCGAATTATCTCTATATAAATCGATGTTTGCGAGTCAATAAGTCGTACCTGGATCTCATGGCTAACAATCGAAGAGTGAAGCTCAACTTCCGGCTTTATGCTGATGTCCCCAAAAAAGGAAGTTCCCGGAGGAGGCGTTCCGAGGGTTCTAGGAACGTCATCGAGTTACATTCTGACTCCTCTTCTCGTTCACCAAGGAGGGCTTCTCATTCTTCTGAGGTCCCCAACACTTTTCGTGAATCCACGTACCGGTCTCGAACAAGGTCTGGTGAACGGGCTTTAGACTCCATTACCGGTGGAAGGACCTCCCCAAGGCTAAATTGCTCCGCCCGAGCCCATAATTCTATCATTGATGGCATGGTCTCTCCGGGGAGGAGTTACGCAACTCGGGCTCCTGACTGTATCGCTCATTCTCCCGACCTTTATGCCAGGGATGAAGCGGGTCCTTCTCACGTACTTCCCCATCGCCACCCACACTGCCCTCGGTGCCTTGACTACTCCCTGCTTTTGGATGAGCGCGGAACTCTGAAAGGGTACTTGCAACGTGCTGAACATCAAGTGGATCGCCTCAGGGGGGATTTGATGGCTGCTGATCGCGCAGTGTCCGCTGCTCATTCGGATGGCGTTCATGACGGATTTAAACAGGGCATTCAATATTTTCGCTCCAAGGCGACAGCGGCCTTCCCTTTTGTGAACTGGGATAGTCTCTCCACCCCGTTAGACTAGATGTCACTTTGTTTTTAATTAGTTGGACCCTTAGGTCCAACCACCCCTAGGGTATCTCGTAGTGTTGTCGTTTTTGCTTTTCTACTAGCAGGCTTATTTTTCTATTTTATCGTAATATGTAGCCAATATCCAAGAGGTTTTCCTCTTTTAAATAAAATATACTCTGTTTTACAACAGGAAAACAACGTCCCTCAGCTGTTACCTTTGCACACGCAACGCCTCATTTTCTTTTGCAAACACGAGGAGAAAAACCAAACTTACTAGATTCGCCATCTCGATCTCAAAACTGTTTATCCTTGGGTCTACAAAATCAGATTTATTACGAGACTGTCAAAATGAACCAACCATTTCACTACTGACTTTTTATCAATTTTCACTTATTCAGTCTTGAATTTTCGATCTTGGATGGATCTTCGTCCATTCGATCACGGGTTATCTTCTCCCACCCGATCTTTAAGCTTTCGATCTTGATTGGGTCTCTGCCCATCCGATCTGGGGTTGTTCGTTCCCATTCGATCTTAAATTTTCGATCTTGATTGGGTCTCTGCCCATCCGATCTGGGGTTGTCCGTTCCCATTCGATCTTAGGTTTTCGATCTTGATTGGGTCTCTGCCCATCCGATCTGGGGTTGTTCGTTCCCATTCGATCTTAAATTTCCGATCTGGATTCGATCCTTATCCCTTGATCTGTACTCTTTAGTTCTATTCTATAATCTAAGATTCAAACGAAGTGCAACTTTATTTATGATATAATAAGGGGATGCCAACAGACATCCAGGGATACACCCTTTGATATGCAAGGAAAATAAGAAGGCATTTACCTTTCAACATTGCTGGAAATAGAAACTTTAAATACGGAAAAATATAAATAAGAGCTAAATGTGGTACTTTCTCAAATGAATTGCGTTCCATGGACGCGGCACAAACTGACCTGTTCCAACATGCTTGAGTTTATAAGCTCCATTTCCAAAGGCTTTGGTTACCTCGTATGGCCCTTCCCACACTCGTCCCAGCTTCCCTGCATTCAGCTCCTTTGTGTTTTCCATGACCTTTCTTAATACCCACTCTCCTACCCTGAACTTCTTCGATTTTACCCGCTTGTTGAAGTAAGTAGCAACCTGGTTCTGGTAGTTTGCAAGTCGTAGTGCGGCGATTTCTCTTTGTTCCTCGACTAAGTCGAGGTTATGAGCTAGTTGCTGTTCGTTCTTGTTGCTTTCCGCAACTAATGTTCTGACCGTGGGTAAGCCAATCTCTGTGGGGATAACCGCTTCTGTACCATAGGCGAGAGAAAATGGACTTTCTCCTGTTGGCTTTCGTTTTGTAGTACGATAAGCCCACAGTACATTAGGGAGTTCTTCCTGCCACTTTCCTTTGCGCTGTTCCAACTTTTTCTTTAGACAATCAAAAATCGTTCGATTTGTCTTCTCCGCTTGGCCATTGCCTTGGGGGTAACTTCTGGAAGAGAACTGTAATCTGATCCCTTTTTCGGCGCAGTAACTTCTAAATCTTCGGTTGTCGAACTGCGTTCCGTTATCCGTCACAATCGCCTTTGGTATGCCGAACCGACATATAATGTTCCTCCATACGAACCTCACAACGTCTTCTTGGGTAACAGAAGCATACGCCTCTGCTTCTACCCACTTAGTAAAGTAGTCTGTGGCAAGAAGAACAAACCTGTTACTTCCGGGCGCCCTCGGCAACGGGCCTACGATGTCCATACCCCACTTTGGGAATGACCATGGTCCTATGATTGGATTAAGTTCTTCTGCAGGTCGTCTAACAACCGGGGCATACTTCTGGCATTTGTCGCACTTCCTGGCATGTTGCTCCGCATCTCGAGCCATGTACGGCCAGAAATAACCTTGAGTTAATGCTCGATGTGCTAAACTTCTTCCTCCTGAGTGGTTCCCACACATTCCTTCATGCAATTCCCTCATAACCCACTCAGATTGTCTCGGATTTAAGCACCTGAGGTAAGGTCCTGAGAATGACCTCCTATAAAGCCTGTCGCCAAGGATTGCATACCTCACTGCCTTCATTCGAAGCTTCCTTGCTTCCACGAGATCATCAGGCTGGACCCCTTTTGTCAGGTAGTTTACAATTGGCGTCATCCAACAGTCATTATCTTCTCCTTGAGTTTGCTCTGGCAACGGGTTGTCAAGTCTCGACCTTTGCTCGTCGATTTGCATCACATCTGTTTGCACCGCTCCGATACTCGGGGAATGCAAATATTCTACTTCAGTTACTCGCATGCTCTCTTGTGCGGCCGACGCCGCGTATGCCAGCTGATCTGCTCTTTCGTTCATCTCCCTAGGTATTTGCTTCAGCTTGAAATACTCGAATCCATTTACTAACCCCTTAACCAACCGCTGATATGCTCCCATCCTCGCATTTTTAGTTGCATACTCTTCATTTGCCTGGCCGACGATGAGTTGTGAATCACTATGTACGATAAGGCGGCTTATCTTCAGTTGTTTTGCAAGCTCAAGGCCTAGTATCAAGGCTTCGTATTCCGCCACGTTATTTGTTGCGGGAAAATCCAACCGAACTGAACACTCTAAGTCTATACCCTCAGGGGAAATTAAGATGATCCCCGCTCCGGCTCCTGCCTGATTGGATGACCCATCCACGTAAAGCTCCCATGGGGTCTCACTAGGATCGACTTTCGTAGTTTCTTCGCATTCACTCTGTAAACTTTCACGAGAATAACACTCTACAAGAAAGTCAGCAATTACCTGGCCTTTGGCTGCGCTTCATGGCCGATACTTTATGTCAAAGGAACTAAGCTCGATAGCCCACCTCGTTATCCTCCCTGATAAATCCGGTTTAGATAAGATAGCCTTGATCGGTTGATTAGTTAGCACAACAATGGTGTGCGCTTCAAAGTACTGGCGGAGTTTCTTTTTTGCAGTTACTAGAGCCAACACCATCTTCTCAGCGAGCGAATACCTCTTCTCTGCATCAATTAGACTTTTGCTTATGTAAAATATGGGTTGCTGGACCGAGCCTTCCTCTCTGAATAATGCAGCATTTACTGCCCCCTCGCTTACGGCCAGGTACGTGTACAACGGCTCCTCTTGTTTGGGAATGGCCAACAACAATGGGCTTGTGAGATACTTCTTCAGTTGTTCGAAAGCTTCATTTTGCTCATGCCCCCACACATCTCCTTTCCTGTTTCGTATGGCTTGAAAAAAAGGTTTGCATCGATCGGATGACCGCGAGATGAATCGACTGAGGGCAGCGATCCGCCCGGTTAATACCTGAATGTCTCTGGGTGTTACTGGATTCGGCATGCTACACAAAGCTTCGACTTTTGCTGGGTTTGGCTCAATACCTCGCTTGTGCACTATATGCCCTAAGAACTGCCCAGATGATACACCGAATGCGCATTTTGCCGGGTTTAGCCGCATGCGATATCTTCTCAGTACGTCGAAAGTGTTGCGTAAATGACCAATGTGCTGGCACTTTTCTAGGCTTTTGACGACCATATCGTCAATGTAAACCTCCATTGTACTTCTGATTTGGTTTTTAAACATTTTGTTTACTAACCTCTGGTAAGTCGAGCCGGCATTCTTGAGTCCGAAAGGCATAACGGTGTAACAATATAATCCTCGCTCAGTAATAAAAGCAGTTTTCTCTTGATCTTCAACAGCCATAGGAATTTGGTTATAACCGGAATATGCATCTAAGAAAGATAATAGTGCGTACCCGGCCGTGGCGTCCACCGTCTGGTCAATTTTTGGAATTGGAAAATAATCTTTCCGGCACGCTCTATTCAGGTTGGTATAATCCACACACACGCGCCATTTTCCCTTTTCTTTCTTGCCCACCACCACGACATTTGAAACCCAAGTTGGGCACCACACATCACGAATGAATCCAACTTCGAGGAGCCTATCGACCTCTGCGCTGATAATCTGATTTCTTTCTGGTGCAAACCTCCTCTGTTTTTGTCGGTGTGGAGGATAACTCGGATCAACATTCAACTGGTGACATGCCACTTTCGGGTCAATTCCCAGCATGTCCCTATGAGACCATGCGAAAACATCAGCGTTGCTCCTCAAAAACTTCAACAACTCTTCGACTTCCGCATCAGATAGGAGGGAACCCACCCATACTCGTTTCTCAGGATCGGTTGGATCCAAAACCTCCTCCTTCAGCGGTTCTAAAGTCGGGGGTTCTTGATCATCGTTTTTCTGATCTTGTTGTGGTGGGTCCTCCGTTAATTGCTATAACGGTTTATTTTCAAGCGGGTCTGGGCTCTGTTGCATTTCTCCAATTACCTCGATGTTTGTCGCCATGCTGTAGCACCTTTTGGCTTCCAACTGGTCCCCTTTGATGTCGATTGTCGTTTGCCCATCCGCCGACAGACACCTCATTACTTGACATCTGGTAGATGCTTCACCATCCATTCGATGGATCCAATCTCTTCCCATGATGGCATTATACGCGCTGGGTGCCTCGATAATAACAAAAGTGACAAAAAGAGTCTTACCTGCCGCTGTGACGGGAAGGGTCACGTCTCCAATAGGCCGAGCCTTAGTTCCTTCAAACGCGTAGATGGGAGTTGGGTTTGGCCTTATCTCTTTCTCATTCAATTTCATCCTCCTAAATGTGCTCCAAAATAGTACGTCTGTGCTACTTCCCCCATCTATCATTATTCTTTTCACTCTTGAATTGGCAACGCGCAGCGTCACAACCAGCGCGTCATTATGGGGGAATTGAATTCCTTCGAGGTCTCTTTGGCTAAAGGAGATGACTTCAAGACTTTCTAATGCTTTGGATGCTTCAGGGGCTGATGTTATGTTATGTACGCGTCTAGACTTCTCAACTTCCCGTCTCTGCGACCGAGAACGTGCCTCATGTCCCTCAGGGGGTTGGGGTCCACCATGTATGACATTGATATCCAGCAACCTCTCATCCGCTCCGATGCTCCCTGCTAATTTTAGCCCTCCGTCGTTCTCACGTTCGTCTCTTGATTCCACACGGTACTATGACAACATCCCCTTCTTCAGCATAGCTTCTACCTGGTTCCTGAGGCTCCGACAATCATTGGTGGCATGACCAAAGTCGTTATGATGAGCACACATCTTGTTCCTGTCTCGCATCTCTGGCGGCGTTCGAATCGGTGCAGGCGCACGAAATACTCTTTTCCCTTTGTTCTCGTGGAAAATTTTGCCTAAGCTCACTGTTAGCTTGGTGTTTGGGCGATCAAGTCTAGATCTTTCATTAAACCTTTCATTCAGACCACGCGTGAATCTTCCTTCCTGTCTTGGTTGAGCCATGGATTTCAAGGTAGGCGCAGCAGTGCCCGCTGGAGACGCAACAATAGTCGCGGTGGCCTGCTTCGATTGGATAAGTTCCTCTTCTTCTAGTCGAATGATTCCATCAGCCCGTGCCATCACTTCCCTCATGTCCAACGGTGGTGTTTCGATTAATGACCTACGCATCTTAGTTCCAAGTAACACCCCCTCTCGAAATGCTAAAGACGCAGTATGGGAATCGCATTCTTCTAGGGTGGACATCGCTTCAGTGAACCTAGTCATGTAACTTTTGAGGCTCTCGCCAACATTCTGTTTGGTGCTGAACAGGATCGTAACATCTTTTTTTGGCCTTCGATTGCAGACATATTGGGATATAAACGCTTCGCAAAGCTCCGTGAAACTTCCAATAGACTTTGGTTTCAGCTGTCTGAACCAAGTTAACGATGATCCCGAAAGGCTTGAGGGGAACAACTTGCACAGGAGGGCCTCGTCATCCCCTTCAAGCGCCATCTGCTGTTGAAAGTGGTAAATGTGTTCGACGGGATCAGTTGCGCCTTCAAATAGCCTAAACTTTGGTTGCGTGAACTTGGCGGGTTTTTTGGCCTTTAAGATATCCTCCGTGAACGGCGATCTGCGAATCCATCTGGCCGCTTCCAAGGCGAGTTCCGCCGGGGTTTGTGGCTTGTACCCCTTCACAATCTTCTCAATTTGTTCTTGCAAATCAACATTAGCTGTCTTTTTCAACCCTTTTCTCCTATCACTCCCTTCGTCATGATTTTTCATCCCTTCTACACGGTCACTGGATGGTGCGCTACTAGAACTGCCCTCCTTATCTTCCTCTTCTCTACGCTGCCTCTTGGTGCCGGTTGCACCTTCTACTGCATTTTTCGCTTCAGCCTTCCTCAACGTCTCCTCTGCTGTCTTTTTCGTTTCACGCAATTCCCTCGTTAGCCTTCTTAATTGTTCAATGGCAAGACTGGGTTCACTACTTTGGGACTGGGACCTCACATGCGCTGGTCGAGTCCCCGTGTCCTCGGAGGGATTCAGATCTTCATGTGCGGATCCAGTCATGTTTGTAACTTAATTTTGGATGTTCCCACAGACGGCGCCAACTGTTGGAGTGTAATTTCTCACAAGAAGAAATACCTCCACAGATTTGTTGACCGCAATCCACACGTTCGCTGAATCCGTCCTTCGTGGTGTCCCAAAGTAATCGTCGTAACTCGCCGGAGATTCCTGCAAAAGACACTCCGATGCCTAAGTCAGTTAATTGCTCTCCTTCTCTCTTCTTTCTACCTTTTTTCCTCCCCCGGTTCATTGGCTCCGGTCCCCATTTATAGGGTTACGCGCTTGGGGACCAAGTGCCGCGATTAATCCTCATTCCACTCTCTTAGTGGTCATTTGTCATGTAACTGCAGGTTTTGAGAACAAACACCACGTCCCGCCTTCCTCTCCCACTCCTCCTCCGTAGTGGGATAGTTGTCTAGGCGTGTATATTCCTCGTGGGCTTTTTGCCTTACACAACACTTTGGATGATCAATATGGGCCCATGAGTCGAAACTGATTTTATCCTCCCACAGGATCATTAAAGTTAAATCCAACGGTGGGGAGCATGTCCCCATTTTTTGAAAAAAATAGGGATCCCTTCCCTTAAGCAATTCCTATATATATATATATATATATATATATATATATATGTATTCATGCTATATTAATCTTTAGAGATTTGAACTTGAATGCAAATGAGAGAACACAATACTCTAACTAACTTGATTAAATCTAAGTCTTCATATAACATTTTATAATTAGTAATTAATTGTTACATTCCTGGCTTGAAATTTTTCATTTTTTATTTTTTATTTTTGCAAAAATTTTAAACCACATTAATCAAAATTCAGATGTGTGCGGCTGGCCTCAGAAAGTTGGTGTTCTTAAATTTACGAACACTAGATTAAGGCGGAGCTCTAAAAAATACAAACAAATATAATACATGTATTTACTAATTTTGCACATTATCCGTGCCTAATCAATAGCCATTATAAAGACACCACATCCAGCATTTGAACCCTTTTTCCTCTGTGCCCTCCGTGTGAATTCAACGAGAACTCAGAATCTCGCACTCTAGTTTCCAGCCCTCTTGAAGAACAAAATCTTTTGAGGGGGTTGGTACTGGTGATGCAAATATAGAAAGAATTTTCCACTCTTTCTGTAATTAAGCAATACATATACTATTCCTTCATCAACCATGGCTTGCAATTGGAAAAAATGTTGCTGCTTTTGTTGCATTCTCCTGATAGTTTTCGTTGTTGCCCTCGGCGTCGCTGTTATCGTTGTTCGTGAATACAGCCCTAAACGTGAGATCAAGTACGAGGTGACTGATGCGTCTCTGACCCAATTCAACTTGACAAGCGATAAAATCCTCAAATTCAACTTAGCGGTCACGATAAATGTCCAAAATCCTAACAAAAGGTCGGACTTCCACTACGAGAAATTCGAAGCCGTTGCTTCTTACAAGCACGACAGTTTAATGAGCGTTAGCATCGACCCCTTCGAGGTAGAGCACAGGGATAAGTATCCGGTGAGTGCATTGTTCAAGGGGGAGCAAAAGATGTCTCTTCCGAATGATGAGGTTTCAAAGATGAAGACTAGTACCGTTTATGATATCGTTTTGAAGTTGAAGGTCAAGCATTGGGCAAAGTACGCTACAATCAAGATTCATGAGAATATGAAGATGTCTTGCAACTTGAAGGTCCCTTTGAATTATAACGGAAAATCTGCTGTAAAATTTGAGGTTGCCAAGTGTGAGAAGGCTTAGATTTTTGTCTTGTAATGTACGTGCATGCATGGTTTGGAGGATTGTGTTTTAGTTTCTCAAATTAATAAGAAAAAGGGTTTTTATTTCCCATACACTTCATTCTAGCTGGGAACAACTCTTTTGTGGATTCCATACATCACGTCATTCGCCATGCAGTGTGGTATAACACACAATGATATGCTGATAGCTATCTTAATTAGTAGCATTTTTTTCAAACAGCTATATATGCCTTTTGCCAATATGCATATGTTTAGAAAGGCAATTTTCGTCCTTATAACTTAGTTAATTAAGAATATTTATTCTTACACTAGAGGTTCATGTTTGATTTTTCCTTCCTCGCTTTCAATCGTATAAAAATGAAATGCAAGTTTCTTACTATTTTTAAAGAACTTGTTACGTATTTTTATTTGTCTATACTATATTATTTAAGAGAAAAGCTTTACCGACCTTCAAAACTACCCTTTCACCGTTTTGCGTGATTGTTTGATGAATAACTAAAATAACCATTGAATGTTTTGAGCTTCGGGATGTCTTGTTTTCTGTACGATATCTGTTTACTTGTTTTTAATACAACGATAGATTTAGGATATTTGCTTATTAGTTTTAATTTTTTATAAGCAACTAGAACAGTCTGATCGACATCGCCACCATACTATTATATCTACGTTTTTCTCAACCAATTGATTGTAGAATTCGTATAAGTAGATGGTTTTCATGGGTGTATAATAGTACACTTGTATACACATTCATGACTTGGCGTACAATTAACATCATTATCTTTTACAAGAAACCTAAGCTCACAGGACATACAACCAAACCCAGCCCAATATGTAGAAAAATCCTAACCGGATTCTCCTATTCTAACATCCCCTGCAAACTCGGCGACCTTACAAAAATGAGTTTGGAACGCAAGAGTATAAAACGTTGCTTGGAGAGACCTTTTGTAAGAGCATCAACGGGCTGATCAATGGATGGAGTAAAATGGGTACCTTAGGAGTGACATATAAGTTAAAAGTCTAACTCGATATGATTGGTCCGGGCATGAAAAAAAGGATTGACTGCCATATAAGTAGTGCTCAAATTATAGCAAAAGAGGAAAATCGGTGGTGGTGCTGGATGAGGAAGCTCGTACAAGAGATAGGAAAGCCAAATGGACTCAGCACATGCATGAGCTAGAGCACGATGCTCAAACTCCACACTAGAACGGGAGACAGTGGGCTGCTTAGTTGAGCTTCAAGAAATAAGATTAGATCCACGAAACGGCGACTATTCGGACAGCCAACCTAGTTAGCATCGACTAACCATGAAGAGTGAGAGGCCCAGAAGAGCGTCGAAACACGATACCAAATTCCAGAAGGCCTTTGATGTGTCGAAGAATACGTTTGGCAGCAATAAAATGAGTGATTGTAGGTTTTAGAACAAATCAAAATCAACTAGCAGAGAATGCAATTTCATGGAAAATCATTTGCAGTCCAAATATTCCTCAACATTCCATAAATTACATCCAATTCAATAACTTTGGAACTTCCTCCGTAACAACCAACCAAACAGAAAAAACTTAGAATTTCCTTGTAATTTTTCTCAAAACTCTCCTTAATTTGGCCTTTCCATTGGACTTTCCGGCACATCAATTATCTGCTAAACACCTAATCTTCATGTATGAACATAAATTCTATCAAATATCATATGCATATATTCCTCAGCGTGCTAATAACTAGCAAACTTCTGTCATGAACACAAGCCAAAACCCTCCCTTGCATTTTATAAACCTTCCCGTTCATCCGTTCGACTCCATTGCACGATTCTTATCTTTTCATGTCTCGGCATCGCCTAAGCATCTGCTCCTTCTGCTTGTTCAACAGCATCTTCCTGGGTTCCCTCTTCTCCCTCCTCGTATTCTGGTTGATCTTCCTTCCCAAAGAGCCGAAATTCTTCGTCACTAATGCCACTCTCACCCAATTCGATTTCACCAACGCCACCAACACTCTCCACTACAACCTCGCGCTCAACATCACCATCCGAAACCCCAACAGACGGGTTGGCTTTTACTACAACTGCATCGAAGCCATTGCTAACTAGAGGTTGAAGAGGTTTGCTTTGGTGACATTGACTTCGACGCCATTTTAGCAAGGCCACAAGAACACCACCGTCTTAAAACGAGTATTTCTTGAAGGGCAGGGGGAGGTGGTGTTTGGGCAAAATGACATCTCCAATTTTAACTTGGAGACTGCTGCCGGTGTATACAACATCGATATTCAGCTTGCTGTAAAAGTGTCAAGTTTGGCAAGTTGAAGACAAGCTATTACACGCCGTCACGGAAAATCAACTGCAAGCTGAAGGTTCCTTTGAATGTTAATGAAACCTCTGCCGGTGGTTTCAATATTACGAAGTGTGGGAATGTTAAACTCTTTTCTGGTCCCGATACTTCAGGCTAATCTTTTTTATCTAATTGTGCTTAAATAATATGAAGCAATTCAACTTATCACAGTGCTCAGCACATCGTCAAACAATTTTCCAACGTGGTGTTACTGTCATATTGAATAATTTTGCAACGTTCAGAGTGTGTCGAAACTGCCTATAAACTACATTTTAGAAAACATTATGCCACTCCCAGGGACCAAAAAGTCGTCACAACTAACTCTCAAATCGCAGTCTCGTAAACCTTTTCCCCCAACTCAACCCTTCATTCACCGTCTTTGATTGCTCAGTCTCATAACAACTAACTCTCAATTCGTCACAACTACCTCTCAAATAGCAGTCTCTCACAGCTTCCACCAAAACTATGAGGAACTACTACAATCAAGTATCGAAAACCCTCTTCAATCTCCATCCACGTGCATCTGCATGGAAAAAATTTAGCTAAATGTATCAGCAAAACAGTAGGTATTTCAATTCTTTTGGCGATTAGGCGACACCCGGATTGAACAACCTCGGAAGTTCCTCCAGACCAGAAGGACTCTTTGGAAGTTCCTCTTGACATTTCCAACAAAGTCAATTGCTAGATATACATACCTTTCTGTCAATGGCTGTCAGCAGTCAATTAACTAGCTAGTAATTAAGATTCTTCGTATGTACAAGGCCGAAATCCACCCTTTCGTGTTATATACAAGAGATACCTCATATGCAACTCCATCTCATACCAATTTTCTTGTTCTCTCTCGTGCAATGACTCCAAAGTGCGGCACACACTGCCTCTACTTCGTCGGGCAGGCCTTCCTCTGCATGTGCCTAGCCACATTCATATTCTGGTTGATCTTCCTTCCCATAGAGCCTAAATTCACCGTCTCCAATGCCTCGCTAACCTGATTCAACTTCACCAACACCAACAGCACTCTCTACTACAATCTCGCGCTCAACGTCGCCATCCGAAACCCCAACAAAAGGGTTGGCATATACTACCGCCGCATCCAAGTCTTTGCCAACTATAGAAAAAAGAGGTTCGCTAATGTGACGTTGCCTTTGGAGCCATTTTACCAAGGCCGCAAGAACACGACCAGTTTAAATCGTCTACTGGTTGAAGGTGAGCAGTTGGTGGCATTTGGGGAACGCGACCTTTCTCAGTTTAACTCGGAGACTGCTGCCGGTGTTTACAGTATTGATGTGCAGATTTATCTTCGAGTAAAAGCCAGGTACGGCAAGGTCAAGACATCAGATTACGGTTCTAGCAACATCGACTGCAAGCTGAAGGTTCCTTTGAGTTTTAACAACACATCCGCGAGTGGTTTCAATCCGACAAAGTGCAGGAACGTTCATGTCCTCCGCGAATCCTAGAGACAAGCCACGGATCTGAGATTTTCGATCCAAAAAATATGACCCTTTTTAACAAACGCATCCTTAGTGTATCAAATTGTGGCTGATAAATTCTTGTACGCTTAATTGTGATAATTTTTTGATTCAGCAGCTTCCTCTAGAATTGCTTCTAAGTGCATTTTCAAGAAGTACTTGATTTTTCAAAAACTTAAAAACAACTGTGCTTCTAACAAAAGCAACTCCAGCAAAAGTACTTCCGAGCATTACTTTCTACATCAGCACTCTCAGAACGGCCCGTGGCTACATTTATGAAATTTTTTCAAACTATGGAAGGGGGCTTCGAACTTGGGTAGAGAGGGAAGAACACCGCTCTAACCGACTTGACTACGCAAATTCGCAACAAATGGAAACAAGTTAGGGGGGGGGGGGGGGGGGGGTGTGGAACTAGTTCCAATCAGTAACTTTGGAAATTCCCCCTAACCCAAAAAAGTTCCTTGGAAGTTCCACTATTTAATCATTTAAATTAGACAAAGCAAAAACCTACCCTTTCTCTGCCTAACCCATTACCTGCTACATCTTAACTTCCGACGAGCCCAAAGTCACCATCGCCAACGCCTCTCTGACCCAATTCAACTTCACCGACACCGGCAACATTACTCTCAACCACAACCTTGCACTCAACATCTCCATCAGAACCTCAGAAAAGAACGCGGGCATATACTACCGTCGCATCCAAGTCATTGCTAACTATAGAAAGAACAGGTTTGCTATGGTGAACTTGACTTCGGCGCCATTTTACCAAGGCCACAAGAACACGAGCATTTTGCATGCAGCTCTGGAAGGGCGGAGGTTGGTGGTGTGTAGCTTGCTCTTCAGGTAAGAGCTGGGTACATGAATTCCAAGACAACCGGGTACCCATCTATCGCAATTGACTGCAAGCTGCAGGTCCTTTAAGAGCTGGGTAATGAAACATCCTCTAGTGGTTTCAAGGCCAGAAAGTGCAGGAATGTTCAAAAAATCAAAGTAACAGGACCCGATATAACATGGTCATACAGCGGAAGTAAAAAAAGCCTGTACAGATCCAAGTGCAGAGAGGAATATGTAATGGCCGTGAACCCTCACTAGGGCTCTAGGTCCAGAGAGGAACACTCAGTTGCTGCATGTGGGAGAAGCCGCCACAGGTTCTTTTAAGCTGATGGCCGGTCCACGATAGTTGGGGCCACTGTTCGAAATGAATATGATATATTTGGCTCCGGAACTGTGGGGAGTTCAAGCAGTGTTTAATTTTCTGTTGACAGTTTTAACCATCTCGCGGTGGAATCGGAATCTATGGCAGCAGCTATACTCTTGAGCAATAATGTGTGACAGTGGGGCTGCGAAAGGTAGACTAGTCGACGATGTCATGAGGTTGATCCTTTCTGAAGCTAATGTGAGGAATGCCTTGTGGGAGTGAGGCGTTTACTTATTGTTAGAAGAATTCTAAAAAGCCGTAGATCCTCAAAAACTAAGGATGTAATTCCAAAGTTCTATTGTGACAAATGGTTATTCTCATCTAACAAGCAGTAGATGTACAAAATCAATCCATAAAGTATGAAAAATCTCTAATCTAATCTCGACTAAACGGGTAATGAAGTAAACATTTCATACACAATCTTCCACACTGATTACAACTCGACCCTACATTTGTGTTGAAGAACATAAAAATGTCTCGACATGTTGATGATCATCCCTAGAATTTAAGCATAAACTAATTCGGTCATCTTACAATCAGTTAAAAAATGCCATAATCCATGAATTCTGGAAGTAGAGGAGCTCACCTGTTCAAGCAAGGGGGCAATAAGATGATACCAAACCCACACAACAGTCTGTTTGGTAGTCATATAGAAGTGCCATAAACGGCTTTCAACCCAAAATTATCTAAAAACTAACCGCACTGCAAAAACAAAGACATGGTGAAATACAATGGAATTATCAAGGACATTAACTAACAAATTGAAAACGAAGAACATAAGCTAGAACGAAATAATCTTCAGTATAAAAAATTTCCCTTTGAATATTATGAAACAAACACAAGCCTGACGTAAACAGACAAAATTGATTTTCAAAACAATCCGTAAATTTACATTTGCTCAGCACACACATAATCTTGTACGGAAAATAAGGGGCTTCATTTTTCATATTTTTACGAGAATGATAGGAATCCTCATGAAGTTCTGGCATGTACCTTATTGTACAATCACGCTCAACAAATATTTCAACAGGCACCAATGCAGTCAGCAGGACTTCTAGTCTTCTATTCATAATCAAATTGTACCTCAACATGCAGATATTTTCTCATCAGCCGGACAATGGAAGAGGTGAAGCTTGCTAAAACTCGGCACTCTTCATGGGATTTGGCTTCTGAAACTACCCCATAAATGACTAACTTCTTCAAATTAGGGCATCTTTCTAGAAATCCAGCTACCCAGTCTGAGAAGAGCTCACTGATTATAGTCCATCCAAGTTCTAACACAACCACGTTCTCCAAATGTGATGACCCCTGCAAGCCACAAACATCTCTTAAGTCATAACTTAACGATAAGTGGCTTAACTGAGGGAAGCAAGAAGAAACAGTCTCCAAATCCACAACCCCATCCTCATCATCAAACACAACACCCCAGAGCCGAAGCCTCTTTAAATTTGACGATTTTGAGATCATGTTATAGAACTTTGGCCACATGATGGTGAAGCTGCTAACATCCACAATCTTAAGATTCTCTGTGTTATCACCAATATCAAGATGGAGGACACTAACATCATCGATCTTCAAAACTCTCAGTGATCCCTTACCAATAAGCTCAAAAAGCTCGAGGGTACAATCTTTCAGGTGCAGATTCTCAATGCTATCAGCTTCTAGTATGAACTTATCCAAACTGACAGCTTCCACATAGATATCTTTTAGAGAAGGACTATTCAGTTCCACGGTTGTCTGTGCATCCGACATGGCAATATCAGGATTAATAAGAGCCAAATTCTGAAGTTTTGGACATGCGGTAAGCAAAAGGCTCAAATCCCATGCTGAGATACTGACATAACTTAGCGAAAGTGACTTCAAGCATGGAAATTTCTCATAACTGGGTTCAACACCTGTTACAGAATTAAAAGCCAATGCCAAGACTTCAAGCTTCTGCCGACTGCATTTCTCAATGATATTCACAATCGGAGTAGTCCTCACATTATAATGCAGTTGCCGCAAGGTGTCCCGGGTGTACATGAGCCAAGCAATCAATGGGGCAGCTGAAAATTCATCAACATCATCCATTAAAATTGATAAACACTGCAATGATGTAGTTTGGAAAATTGTTTGAGTTATAAGAATTTCCAATCTACTTGTTGTCAGATCATGATAGACGGACCAATCATTGGAATTAAAAGAAAGAGTGTGGAGGTGATTGCGCCAAGCCTCTCTCCATTTCTTACAAGTTGCAGATGCAATCACCACATCTCGGGCAGCTTTAAGCTGGGATAGTATGTTACCTATGACTTCAACTGGAAGGTGCTCCATATACACAAAAAACTAACAAACACCGACGGAAGCTCTTGTTCTCAAAATTCAATGTACCCCATGAAGATTAAAAATCAACACCACACAATTAGCTATCCAGAAATGTCAAACCTTCCATCTGGGTTTTTCACAAAAGATAAGAAAAACCAAGAACCATCAATGCCAAACACCAATCTCCCATCTTTTCGAGATAATTCACGACGTCATCTATACATGTAAAAATTCAGATCAATATTTTGGACTTCCAATAATCAATCAGTAATTGTCTCTACAATTAAGCATGGAAGGAAAATATTAGCTACTAGAAACTGAAAAAATCCAGTATTTTGGGCATTACAGATAAGTCAACGATTCAAAAATTGGTAGATTTTGAACTGGATCAATATCCATTCAATAACAAGAATCCAAACAAACTCAATAACATAAACCCAATTCAATCATTCAAACAAATTTCAACAGCTTAGCATCAACATACTAAATCGAGCAAAAACACATAGAACCCATAAACCTATAAAAATAAAATTAAACAAAAATTACGTAATACAAAAGATAATCAAATGGATGAAACATCGAGAAAACCAGAGCAGGCTTACCTGTGGAAGCAAATCAAAAAACGAAAGTGCCAAGTGTCATTGGGATTATCATCCCAATCGTAACTTCAATGCCGATTCAATGGTTCTGGACAAACGAATGGACAGACGAACCAACCAAAACCTGCTTGGTTGGTCTGAAAGACGAGACCTTTGGGGAAGAATAAGAGTACGCAATGAAAACAGGGGAAGGAAGGTCTTCCTACCACGTGTGGGAAAGTGGAGCGTAATTGCGCACGTGAGAAAATGGAAATTTGATTTCCAATTAGTTGGAATTCTTTTGTTTCCCAATCCAATCCTCTTACAAGATGAGGTGAATCTTATCTGGAGAAAATTTTCAATGTGCTCAAAACACGTAGTCGTTCATCAAATGTTTTATATAATTTGAGAATTTTTTTTTTTTTCATGTGTCTATCTAATTGTATAATAACACATGATTTACCGTCTGCAGACATTCAAAAATCTCTCATATCTGAGTCCCATTACATGAATACTAATTCCTACCCCCATTGGAAAAAAAGTTGGATTCCATAAGGAGATCAACAATATGCGTCGACGAAGGTAGACTACTATAAGTGGTAACGGTTGATCGTTTGAGAATTAGAAAAAAACAGTTGGATTCCATAATGTGAACTACTAAGTTTCCGTTAATTATTCAAATTTGTTATTGACATTTCAATATAGTCATTTTACAACACTTCCCTTTAATTATATGTTTTAAAGTGCGGATAATAATTCCTCAATTTTTCGCTACACCTCCTAGTTTTAATCAAGAAAGTCAAAGATGATAAAGCAGGAGCCATTTATGGATGAACTCCCTTGTTTAGTCAAGATTTGCTCAACCATTTTTATACACTTAAGTACATTGCCGTACAAGTGGCTCAAAACATCAATTGTAGCTCAAATAGTTAAGAAAATTCACTTTTGTACTCGAGGTTTTGTGTTTAATTTTCCAGTACACATCATGGCTCGTATCATGAAAAACAAAATCCCTCAAGAGTGAAAACTATAATCCCATATGAAAACTGGTGTAAGATCCATAATTTATTTTATCCAACAATATATTCACACTAAGAAGTAAGAGATCAAACATGCTATTCATGAAATTCGAACATACGACCTCTCACTTATAAGTGAAAAACGATAATCCCGCCAACGCAATTTCCACAAGTCAGCAGCTTTTACATGTAGACATTACAAAAGTTCATACAACTTAAAGAAGCACAAAATTTTATAGATATACAATGTGTTCTCCCAAAAAAAATTGGAATCATCTTTACAGAAGAATGCGACCTTAAGACCCGAGTTAGCTGAGACTACAATGGCTCACGCCGGCGCCAACACAAATAATTAGTCAGTGAAAGTCTTGGTTCGTCACTAGCTGGCCATACGATTCTTTAAAGCTTCTTGGTAGCTCCGCTACTGCCTGTTGTCACGAACGATTCCCCGCAACCACACTGTCCTTTAGAGTTGGGATTGATAAATACGAACTCAGACCTGCCAAAGTTAATAAATTACGCATGAGGAAAAGCAGGAAGGCAACGGTGAACGAAGGCATAAGCAAGCAAGTTGTGGAGCCAAGGGCATATCCTGATTGTATCAGTGCACCACCAACAAATGAAAAGGAGACATCAGTACCCACGGCAGTTGAATTTAAAAACTTTTTATCTGATCAACGAGGGACCTATATTAAATACCATGCCATTCAGCTGCTTTTTTTGAAACAAAGGTGTCAAGATTCCCAATTTTAAGTACTTGTTCGCGGAGTAATAAAGCAAGCAAATATACCCCAAAAAAAAAAACGCAAGCAAAAGAAAATTAGCAGACCATCTTTCTTCATGGTTTGGTTTCTGCTCAGGTAAAAATGGATACACACGTACCATAATCTCTCCTAACAGGCACATGGAAGCCACCCTTTTAACATGCACATTCAGTTTTCCATTGAATGCGCACAACACGTGCATGCAACAGTAAACAGAGGTTGAAGAACTAATGGTAGCAGTGGAGGTGATGAACCCTAAAATCATGGTCCTCTGTCGGTCTTAATGAAATGGTCATGCGATAGTTGTGAGGACGAGAATGGAAGGCTGAGCGAAGGTGACATTATGGGCAATTGAATATCTAGTTAAGGAGGGTGGAGACCTAAAGCTGAAGCTGATGTTGATAATATCAGTGCTAAACAGCACCAGTCTAGGTATTGTACAAGGTAGCAGAGGCTTCGTTGGGACGATGTTAGAGTTGATAAAATGGCAATATAACCCCCCCCCAAAAAAAAAGTCAGTTGCAGCACATCAGCTTATTGATTGCCATACGGTTGCAAGAGCTCGTTTGAGATTACTTCTCATAAGTAAAAGCACTGAAAGTGCTAGTGCTTCTACAACCAAAAAAACGCTTTTAAGTTTTTCTGCCAACCTAATTAAAAGCATTTTTTGTTGCCGGAAAGCAGTTTTAGCTCTTTCCAGAAGCAATCCAAAACAGGCCCCAAGACTCTTGGTTCATTTCAAGGTGAAAACTCATATATTCTCCGGAATTTAACCCGAAATTCGAATACCTATTATCCTTACGATACACAAGTTTAGCATCCTAACATCAAATTGACACTGGAAAAAAAAAAAAAAAAAAAAAAGCCTACTCCACTTCTAACACAGCAAAAGTTCATTTTCTCTACCAAACAAAAACCAAAAATTTACACATCCCCAATTCAAATCAAAACCAAACAATTTCCCAGAAGCCAAACATGCTAATAAATTTACCACAAATCCACCAAAAAAAAAAGGGGGAAAAAAAGAAGAGAAGATTTACCTGAGTTTATCATCTATAAAATCCATCTTCGTTCCTATGACGTGCATCAGAGCCTTCGGATCGATCAAAATCTTCACACCTTTATCCTCCACCAATTCGTCAAACTTCCCCTTATCATCTACAAATGAGCAAATCGGAGCAAATTAATTTACAAAATTCACAATTCAACTCACAAAATTCAAGAAAAAAAAGAAACTCGACGATCAGGATCGAAACGCCGCCGCACCTGCGTAATTGAGAGTGTAGGACAAGCCATTGCAGCCGCGTGCCTTGACCCCGAGTTTAAGATATGGTCGGCGGCGCTGCTCTAGGAGCTGCCGTATCCGATTCGACGCCGCGTCCGTCATGCTCACGGCCTGTCGCCTTGCCGCCGGTCCGATCCTCTCAGCTGCCGCTGCGAGAATTTGCGAAGCCATCGGTAGGATTTTTTTTTATCTTCTCTTCTTCCCAGATTTGTCTCTCTGGGATAAAGGCAAACCCGTGGGAAACTCGCGCCGGGTAGTTCCGTCATTTCGTGCAGCTCTACGTTTTGAACAAGTTTCTGGAAGTTTCCGTGGCCGACAGAAACATCATTGCGTGTCGCAATAGATTCGCTTGCGACATAATTACCTCCCTGTCCCTGTGATGTTTTTTTTCTTGGCCTCAAAAATTATTATTTAAAAAAAATGTAAAACTAAAATTTTTAAGTGCCAATTATAAATTTTTTTAAGCGAGATTATTCTGTTTTTTTTAGAATGAGCGAGAATCGAGATTTTTTTTTAAGTGCCAATTAATAATAGATGTATTTAATTATAGTTCTGTTAGGCATTTTTGCAGCGGTTTGTGCGGTCTATATATGTATTAGTGTGTTCAGGCACTTTGACTTTGATTCTTGTAAATATGAATTTCATTCTATTCATAAGAATTAAATTCAAAATTTTCGATCTACTGTAAAAGCTTTATGTGACATTATGTGGTGACCTCTGTTTCGAACCTAACAGTAATAGTGGTTAACGAATAACCAGTGTTACTCAATAAGTTGAATGATCATGACTTGAAATTAAACAGTAAGTTGTCGTGTCAATCAAACTATGTCAAATAAGAGGATTTTACGTTGTCAATGATTTCTCATGTAACATTTCACTAACAAGCACATCAATAAGTATGCCATTGAAATATCGATAATCAAATACAGATGATATGTTCATAATTGAAACGTATCAACGTTGGGTGGTCAGATATGTCAAGCGATCAAACATTCTCTCCTCATTTCCGATGCTCACTTGGACTCTACAATTGGGCCCAACTAATGAACACAAGAACTTGAGGCAATAAGAAACACAGCCCAACAGTTAAACCCTGTCACTGAAAGAAAAGGGTTTTGCGAGACTGTGTTGTTTTCACAAGAGCCCACACCCACATGCCTTTCACCTGAAAATCCAAACCACCAAATCGCGTTCACTTCCCCTTTCAACCAGATTTCTCATTATTCCTAGTAGGTTTGTTGCTTCCTTTTCCACTTCCTACGCTTCTCTATCTTCGTCGATCAACTCGCAATCATCAGTCCAAATTTGGCTCTTGGGCTCCACGCCCCCAAATGCTCCCAGGAGTTCTCTCGTTTCTGCTTCCTAGGTCTCTTCGGATTTATCAGGTCTGTAACTTTCTCTGAAACCCCAGCTGCCCATTTCTATGTTTCCTTCTTGTTTTCTCGAAATTGGGTCTCCGTGTGTTCTGCATTTCTCTGGTTTGTTCATTTCTTACTGTTTTCTGCTTGCTTGATGCTGTTTAACTTCATGGTTGCATTGAATTTTACACAATTGTTGTCTTTTGGGGTTTTACATTTCTCTGGTTTGCTTCTTTTTCATTGTTTTCTCCTGCTTGATTGCTGTTAACTTCATAGTTCTATTGAATTTTGCCTAATTGTTGTTGGGTTTCGCTTTTCCGGTTTTAATTTTTCTCTGGGGACCGTAATGTGCCATATGAAGTTTATGGGGTCTTACATTTCTCTGGTTTGTTTTTCTAATTGTTTTCTGCTGGCTTGCTTGCTTGCTGTTAACTCCATGTTACTTTGAGTTGCAGAGTTGCCGTGGGTTTTGCTTTTCGGGTTGTAATTATTTTCTGGGGAATGCATGCTGTGAAGTTTGTGGGGTCTGTGTTTGATTTGGGTTTAGTTGACTAGTGACGTTTTACCATTTTCTGGCCTTTGAGTGTTTGTAATTAATCTGCTCCGTTTTGTGGTTTCTTACAATTATCTGGTTTTTTGGTAAACAGGTGTTGGGAGAGAGATTTGTGGTGGAACTGAAATTTTAAGTCATTTGGGTTTCTAAATTTCTTGGCATTCATCAGCTTACCTGTCTCTGAGATTTAAAGTCTCAGCTTTTACATGATGGCGACTTATGCGTCGAATTATGTTACCCTTTCTGATACTAGAAACCCAGTGGGGGTACTAACAAGACTTGGGGGTCACTTTGGAACGGAGAATCACTTGGGAAGAGTTAGCAGCTTAAAAGTGTCTGAGGAGTACGGTTTTATGGGTGTAACCCTTAAGTCAAGTTTGCCTCAAGTTAAGTGCTCAATCAACTCTAAGAGTGTCGGTTCATATCAGAATAATAGAGACCCTTTTCTGAATCTACACCCTGAAGTTTCATTGCTTAGAGGAGAGGGAAACAATACATTGAGCAACCCTAGAAAAGATATTTCAGGTGAAGGTGTCACTGAGAGTTTAAGTGACAAATCCTCCCCTAGTAATGGTGAAGCAAAAATCAAAGTTATTGGTGTTGGCGGTGGAGGGTCAAATGCAGTTAATCGCATGATAGAGAGTGCAATGAAGGGTGTGGAGTTCTGGATTCTTAACACTGATATTCAAGCCATGAAAATGTCTCCTGTCTTTCCCGAGAACCGTTTACAAATTGGTCAAGAACTTACCAGGGGTCTTGGAGCTGGTGGAAACCCAGATATTGGTATGAACGCTGCAAAAGAAAGCAAAGAATCAATAGAAGAAGCACTGTATGGATCAGACATGGTCTTTGTTACGGTAGGTTCAAATGCTATTCCTCTGTCGTGACTTCCCAACATTTGCCTATTTTATGCATTTCTGCACTTGACATCAAATATCTTTATATGCAGGCGGGAATGGGTGGAGGAACTGGAACTGGTGGAGCTCCTATAGTTGCAGGCGTTGCAAAGTCAATGGGTATATTGACTGTTGGTGTCGTGACAACCCCTTTCTCTTTTGAGGGACGAAAAAGGGCAGTGCAAGCCCAGGAAGGAATCGCAGCTCTGAGAGAAAACGTTGACACACTGATAGTCATTCCAAATGACAAGTTATTGACTGCAGTTTCCCAATCTACCCCAGTAACGGAGGCATTTAATCTGGCCGATGATATTCTACGACAAGGTGTTCGTGGCATCTCCGATATAATCACGGTATGGTGATCTTTAAAGATATTGTATATTGAAGTGTAATCTTGACTTCTGACTGTTAAGACCATTCATCTAGTCTATCAAGGGTTTTGATTATTTATTTGTGGATCATTGCATTTCCCTTTTTCGGGCAATAGTTTGTTACTATAATTGATGGTTTGTCATCTTGATTGCAGATACCAGGACTGGTAAATGTGGATTTTGCTGACGTACGGGCTATAATGGCCAACGCAGGTTCTTCGTTGATGGGGATAGGAACTGCAACTGGTAATGCTTTAGCTACATACTGCTAGGATATTTAGAGTGCTTATATCAAATTATTGGCTTCACTTTTAATATCGGACTTGATTATTTTGGTTATTGCCTTCCTGAATGACACCATTGTGGCTAACTTTCTTGTGAAGTTAATACAGAATAAATGGCATTTAGAACTTCTCAGTTTTTTTTGTTAGAGCATGAGAAGGAAAGGTCAGAAAGGAGACATAATCTCAAGTTTGTTAGAATTTCAAATAGGTCTTTCGGTCTTAGATTCGAATTATTGATGACCCCAAAACTTCTTTCTTCCTTAATTATGTTAGGATACATCATTGTCAAGCCTATTCGTTTCAGTATTGATGACCCCAAAACTTCTTTTTTTCTTAGTTTTGTGCTATGGATTTTTTTCTGAGCTTTGTATTTTCTTGGAGCAGGGAAGACGAGGGCAAGAGACGCTGCATTAAATGCCATCCAATCACCTTTACTAGATATTGGTATCGAGAGGGCGACTGGAATTGTTTGGAACATAACTGGGGGAACTGATTTGACCCTTTATGAGGTACTTCATCTTCTCTCTCACTCTTACTCTGCTTTTTGGTTCTATCCATGGATTCATGGGCTGAAATTGTTTGTTTTTTGTATAAGAACCTTTCCATCTATCTTTGTAAAAGAAAATCCGTTCCACGTTGAAGTCTGGTCTGCCTTGTTTCTGTGGGATAAAACTGTCTTTCAAAATTATTCTTACGGTTTCACCATTGCATCTATTTCACAGTTGATAACTTGATATGGCGTTGTATTTCTCTTCTCTTACTCTTTAATTTCAAATGGGGAAATTCTCATAGGTAAATGCTGCAGCTGAGGTTATATATGATCTTGTCGATCCGACAGCAAATTTAATATTTGGGGCAGTGACAGATCCATCTCTCAGTGGCCAAGTAAGTATTTGTTCTCTCTTTCTCTGAATAGAACATGGTACCAAAAGAAAATCGCATATGCCATCTTCCAAAAGCTTCCTGATTTCTGTTGAACATCGTAAAATTTGCTGTTCCAATCGTTATGGCATGAACACAAAGGATTGCATATCTGCATCTAAAAGCGTATCATTGGTAACAAATTGGTAAACAAATATAAATGCTCGGTTAATCTTTCACCTGTGGTTTGTGGTTTGAATACATCTTAAAATTCCATGTTGCTTGTCTTCACAGGTCAGTATAACTCTTATTGCTACTGGATTCAAACGCCAAGAAGAAAATGAAGGCAGGCCACTCCAGGTATTCCTTAACACATGCCCCCCCCCCAAAAAAAAACGCTCACGCGCGCACATGCACTAACACTCACCCTCTCATAAACAATTTTGTAAACTCTACCAAAATGCAGGCACAAGGAGATGTCACCCTTGGAATCAATCGACGGCCATCCTCTTTCATGGAAGGTAGTGCAGTTGAGATTCCTGATTTCTTGAAGAAAAAAGGGGGCTCCCGTTATCCAAGAGCTTGATCTCATGCCTCATGCCTCCAGACCTCTTCACCTCAGCATCCATCTGTACATACTAGATGACAGATCCTCGATATGCCATTTGTTAGCAGTTTCTAGCCTTGATATTATATGAGTGCATCCTCATCCGAGTGCATGTTTCCCATTTTCGGGTCATTTAGATATTGTTTTTCGCCGGAAGATTTGAATAAATGCCATTGGCATGTACAGCGTTTTCCCTCTTGAAGGTGAGATAGAACTTATGGAGAAATCATGAATGGCTTCTTTCAGAGAAAATTCTATCAGAAGCAGCAGTCATTGAAATTTTGTCAATGAGTTATCACATTGCAGAAGCAATTTAAAGAAAAATAATTTCCGCACACTTCTTTTTATTCTTCGCTTCAAACCAAATAGCAAAAATGAACAAAAGTGTGTAGGCGGAGAAAAGTCTGCACGAAAATTACTCACTCAATTTGTTGGGTGTCAAAAGCATAATTAGACGTTAGACACCCACAATTTGTTCCAATCTTAGTGAAAGGGTTAGTTGTATTCCAAGTTCAAGGTGAAGGTCAAAGAGTTGTCTTCTTACATGCTTTTGTCTGAAAATCCCGTTCTTCCTTCTTGATGAGTAAAGGCCCGTTTGGCAACGGTGCTTTTGTAGAGAACACTTAGAGCAAGTCCACCGGAGCAAAAAGAGGCCAGCACCCAGTGGAAAAAATAGGCTGGGACTCAGCCAATCCACTCCAGTCCGTGGAATAGACTGGCACCCGGCCCAAGCCAGTCTCTGGACCAGCCCATTTTTTACTGACCAAGGGACTGGCCTGTTTGCTTTTTTGCGCTGGCGCGTGGCCTTCACGCTCGCGTGGGCGCGAGTAGGAGACAAGAAATCAGGCGGCGGGGCCCGCGCGCAAGCGCACTCAGTCCACAACCCGAGCTCGGCGACGTGGCCCACTTTCAGCCGTTGGATTTCCAACTGCTAGTTATTATAGACCGTTGGATTTCCAACGGTAAAAAAAAATTGAATTTCACTTTTAAACTGGACCGTCCGATCACAGATCAACGGTCCACGTTTTTTCCCCCCAAAAAATTAAGAATTTCACTTTTAAAAAATACATAAAATTTTTAATAAACTTAGATATTATTATTATTATTATTATTTTATTTTTTTATAAATTCAAAAATTAAAAATAAAATTATTAATTTATAATAAATAATAATAATATTTAAATAAAATGGACTAGGCTATTTTTTGTTAGGGGGGAGATGCTTTGACCTATTACTGTTCACTGGAGTCTATTACTGTTCATTTGAGTGGATAAATGCGCTGGGTGGTGGCACAAAGTCTTTAGGGGTGGACTTGCTCTTATGGTCCTAAGCACTTTTGTAGGAAGCGCATTTGTCAGCAGCAAATTTCTATTAAAACTGAGAAAGTGTTTTTCATGCTTCACATGGTCGCTTCAAGTGCTTTTTATATTCCATATGCACCAAGTTCTTTTGTCAAACATTGTCACCAGCGCTTTTGATTCTTTGAAAGCAATTTTGGCCTTCCTAAATTCCTTGCCAAATGGGTCCCAAGTCATCTATAGCATTTCTTCCATAGAAGCTCTGGCTTCTGGTCAATAAATCCCTCAACTAATGATTCAGCTTTCAAAACACTATCAGTAATCTCCACACGAACACAGCCCCGTCTTTGAAATGGTGAAACCGATTATTATCCCTAACGATGATCTTTCTCCCTGCCACTTTGGAGAAGTACCCGATTGCAGAAAGGCAATCCAAGCACACCCTTATGTTTTTCTTCACGATGATCAGCTTCTTCATGGTGCCATCTCTCATCATCTTCCTCTCACGCCTCACATCTTCCCATTGCTGCTTCTTAGCATATATATTCGAAAGCAAAACATGTCCTCCGATGTTCTCAGGTTCAAGCTGCATTAGTTTTTCTGCTGCCAGTTTACCCCTCTTCTTATCACCATGAATCCTGCAAGCCCTAAGAAAAAAACACCACCCGAAAGCATTTGGTGGGATTGGCATGCTGTTTATGAATTCTTCCGCCTCTGTAAGCCTTCCAGCCCGGCCAAGCAAATCAATAACGCAAGACTAATGTTCATCTCTAGGAACTATTCCATATGTTTTCTCCATAGAATGAAAGTAATTTAAGCCACGAAGCGCAAACACAACTAACAATGAATTCCATGCAACTTCATTCGGCATCTCTAGGAACTATTCCGCATCTCGACGATGCACTATGCAAGTACTGAAGGAATTAAAAAAAAGATATTTACCCCCTTAGAGGCAACCGAGGTCCAAGAGGATAACGAAGCTGCCAAATAACAATTATAGCAAGCAGATCGAGAAGATGTTGTTCAAACCAATGCGCCAGCAGACGAGACGGGATGGAAACCCAAAGAGGACACCAAGCACATCATTCTTGATCCCCAGTAGCTGAATAAAATAGTTAGAATTAGAATTGGCTCACGTCTAAGCCCGAAGGAAAGGGAGGAACTCACGGCTTTCCTTAGGAAAAATCGTGACGTCTTTGCGTGGTCATCTTCAGACATGCTCGGCATCGACCCCAAGATGCACATCGACCCCGCTGCCAAACTGGTAATTCAAAAGAAAAGACATTTCGCACCCGAGCGAGTAGCGATCATCAAAGTAGAAATTGACAAGCTGGTCGGATTCATAGAAGAGGTAGCGCACTCAGCATGGCTTGCCAACGTCGTACTAGTGAAGAAGAAAGAGAAGAGCAAGTGAAGGGTTTGCATAAATTACACCGACCTCAACAAAGCATGCCCAAAGGATTCTTATCCACTTCCTTGAATCGATCTATTAGTAGATTCGACTTTTGGGAACCAGCTGCTCAGTTTCTTCGACGCATACTCCAGCTACAACCAAATAGCTATGTACGAGCCCGACAAGGAGAAAATCGCATTCGTAATCAAGCGAGGCACCTACTGCTACAAGGTCATGCCCTTTGGCCTCAAGAACGCGGGAGCCACTTACCAAATATTGGTAAATATGATGTTCAAGAAGCAAATTGGTGTAACCATAGAGGTCTACATCGATGACATCATGGTAAAGAGCAAGTAGCTGTCAGACCACATTGGCAACTTGGTGGAAACTTTCAACATCCTTAGAAAGTACAAAATGAAGCTCAATCCTTCCAAATGCACATTTGAAGTATCTTCAGGCAGATTTTTAGGGTATCTAATAACCCAACGAGGAATCGAAGCACATCCCAAGTAAATCTAAGCGATTCTAGAGATGAAATCTCCAACTACCTTGAAGGAGATTCAAAGCTTGATCGGACAAGTAATCGCCTTCAACCGCTTTCTCTCTCGGTCCACAGATTGATGCAAACCCTTTTTTTAAGGCCATCAAGAGGGCACAACGAGACAAATGGAATGAAGAGTGCAAAAAAGCTTTCCAAAACCTGAAGAAGTATCTTACATCACCTCCCTTACTATCCAAGCCAGAAGCAGTGGAGGACTTATACATCTACTTGGCAATTTCAGAAGTAGCAGTGAGCTCTGCCCTCATACGATAAGAGCTAGGAGCCCAACTGCCGGTATTCTAAACTTTTAATGCTATTCTCGATGCGGAAACTAGATATCTAAAGATCGAGAAATTAATTTTGGCACTAGTTTTTATGTCTCGAAAGCTCAGATAATACTTTTAAGCTCATACAGTCGTTGTCATGACTTAACATCCTCTAAGATCAATCCTACATGGTCCAGACATTTCTCAACGAGTGATGAAATAGGCGTTGGAACTTGGCCAATAAAGTTTAGTTTTCAGACCTCGCACGTCAAGAAAGGCTCAAGCCTAGACAGACTTCATAGCATAATTCACGCCTAGCTTAGGCGACGCAACAGAGTGGCCTAACGACATCCCGGAGGCAATCGAGCACACCCTAGCAGCGCTTGCTCTACCTAATGGAGACTTCTAGCATTTGCATGTCGACAGTGCATCCAACTACAAAGGTTTAAGAGCAAGCGTGGTCTTTGTCACCCCAAACGGTTCAATGCTCAAGCAGGCGATCAATATAGTCTTCAAAGCATCCAACAATGAAGCATAGTATGAGGCCTTACTAGCAGGCCTCCGAATGGCAAAATACTTGGTAGTGAAAAAGCTTGCAATTCATTCCGATTCCCAGCTAATCACTAGCCAGACTACTAGGGAGTAAATGGCAAAACATCTGAAGATGGCGCAATATCTAGAGAAGGTACGAAAGGAACTTGAGGCGTTTCAGACTTATACCCATACTTAAGTTCCACAGGCAAACAATACACATGCAGATGCGCTAGCCGGCCTAGGCTTCGCCCTTGACCATCAACTTAAACACTCTATTCCGGTGGAATACGTAGACAAGCCAAGCATAAAGGCGGAGCCAGCAACTAAGGTGTCATAGGTTAGTACAACTCCAAATTAGCAAAGTTTCATTATAGACTACCTGGTTAATGGCACACTCCCCACAGAAAGATTAGAGTCTAGAAAGTTCCAAATTAAGTCGGCTCGCTACTACATGTGGAACAGCATTCTCATCTAAAAATCTTACACCAGACCACATCTCTGCTACCTAACGCATCTCGACGACCTAAAGGTTCTAAGCTCGATCCGCGAAGATGTTTGTGGAAATCACTCTGGGGGCCGATCCTTAGCACAAAAGGCTCTTAACGCAGGCTACTACTGGCCAACCATGCACCAAGATATTAAGGAATTAATATAAAAGTGTGACAGCTACCAATGCTACAAGCCGGTATTAGCACTACCTGCCAATGAACTACACCCGCACACGAGTCCTTGGTCGTTCATGCAATGCGCGATCGACTTGGTAGGGCCAATACTGTCTGCTACTAGGGGCAAAGGCATGATGATCGTGGCAACCGATTACTTCACCAAATGGGTAGAAGCAGAGCCTATGACAACCATAACTTAGACGGACATAAAGCACTTCATATAGAGGAACATTATTTACCGATTTGGCATCCCTCAATCCATCGTCATAGACAACAGTCCGTAATTCGTAGCAAAGATTTGGTGAAGTTCTTCCAAAAGTATGGCACCAAGCAGCATATGTCCACGCAGAGATACCCTTAAGGCAATAGGCAATCCGAAGCATCTAACAAGACGATTCTCGACTGCCTGAAGAAGTTCATCTTTGACAAGAAGGGAAAATTGCCAGATGAACTCCCCAAGTGTATAATGGGCGTATTGCACCACCAAACGACGAGCCACCGGTGAGACTCATTTCTCTTTGGCATTTGGTTTAGAAGCAATCATTCTTCCCAATGTCATCGTGCCAAGTATCAGCACTCTATTGCCGAGCATCGAGCAGAACATTAAAAAGATGACCACAAGCTTAGATTTGGAAGAAAAGAAGCACTCACAGACCATCACCCGCATCGTAGCCTACCAGCAGCAACTCCTCTCTAGCTACAACAAAAGAACCAAGATCCGGCAGTTCCAACCCAAAAATCTAGTACTAAGAAAAGCCTTCATCACTGCCCGCACAGAAGGCTAAAAAAAGATAGATCCCTTCTGGGAAGATCCGTACAAGATCAGCAGAGTAGGTGGCAAGGGTAATTACACCTTCACCACCATGAACGACAAAGAAATCAAAAAGTAGTAGAACGCCTACAATCTGAGGAAGTACCATGTGTGACCTCCCACTACACCAAATCCTGAACACTCAAGCAGCTTAACGGGCACCACCTCGTAAGCCGAAGATTATCCAGTTGTTATGTTGTCTCTACTTTACAACTAAGTTTTCGTTCGTTTCACTCGTTTTTCAATGAGAAAAACAGAATTAATTTACAACTTGGCTCGACTTCATGTTTACAACAACTAATCACTCCTGCACTTCAAAAAAAGATCGCACATTTCTTAGGGACTCATCGCAGAAATTACGTCCCTTGAGGGACCAACCATGTTCTTCGGTGCGAGAGGATAAACCAATTCCTCGACACCCACATGGGTCTGCTCTCCAAAGTGGGAGGATAAACTTGCACTCCGAATATCTAAATGTGGATTAGCCAGGCTGTCTTGGTATAACTAAGTGCACGATGGCTTACACCGGTTCCTAGAAGTAGCCATAATGATCTTTTTCAAGGCTTAGCTAACTGAAGGATTTTGAGTCTCTTGGCCTAATCTGCGGGGAACCGGGCTTTAGAGACGGATGAGGCACACAACACAGTACGCCTTATGGACGGCTGCCCTGGAACCCTAAAGTTGTTACCGAGTGCACTAAGGTAGCCTACGATTTCCAGAAGACTGCATACAGCTTGCCATTCGAGCTGTAAGCTGCATTAAACTTATACAACCGCACATTTTTGTGAAAGGTTAAACAAGTTAGTACGCATATACGAAGCTTCATCCATTACCGACATGTTACGCAATCGATAAGCTTCATTTATGCCAAAGTGCGGAATGATCTACACTAATTCCTAAAGTGTTGTGATACTTGCTACACAACCCACATAATTGATTACAAAAAGTATGTTGTGATGCAGGCCACACAGCTCAAAAGATCGAAGAAAGTCAAGGTTAATAGTCAAGCGGTCACGCGGACTCGTCTACTTATGTAAGTAAGGTGTCCAGCTGCTGACCCTATGGCTAACAACCTTGAAAAAGTTCTACACTAATGCCTACATCTGCATAGGCTACGCGGGCCTGTCTGCTTATAGAAAAGTAGCACGTCTGCCACTGGTCTAAAAAGTCTAAGGTTGGGCAAGAACAAAAAAAGTAAAGATGAAGAAAAGTGAAGGAAGCAAGTTTATTAAATTTTATAGCAAAATTGATAAACAACTGGCAAATACTGAAGAAGTTTGAGCAAAGAAAAAAGCAACAAGGAAATTGAAGAAAATCCTATAGACTACCTAGAAGACTACTCTTCAGCAGCTCGGACACTTCACAGATATTCAGTCGCCACACTTTCAGCATTGACACTCTCAGCAGCAGCACCATCCAGCTCTTCACCCCCTATTGCCCTAGCCTGGGCACCAACTTTTCCGACTACTTCACCAATGGAAGCCTCAAAAGTAAAGGCAAGCAAATTTTCCAGAGAAATAGAAAAGGTCTCGAAGTTTTTCCCAGCAAATTCAAAGTCAAAAGGTCTACCAAAGAGATGATCTACATAACCTAGCTTGTAGAAATTGGCTTGACTCTGAGTAAACGAAGCCTCAAACCCTTCAACTGCTTATTCTCCTCGAGCAGACCAACACAGACGTGCTGCAACTTATCCACTTCATTAGTCAAACTCTCGTTAATCTTCAAGGCACCTTGGAGTTCCAACACTTAAGGTTTGAACCTATCCACGACCTTCTTGAAGTGGATCACTTGATTATAAGTAGTAATCAGCTCTTCATCCTTTGCGTAAACAGTGGAACGAAGCCCAGAGACAGCACACTCAAGGTCTTGAATCTGAGGTATATAAACTTCTATCTCATTCTCTGCACTTTCATACTTAACTTGGATTGCGTCAAGCCTAGTATTCAAATCCATGACCTCTTGGCGAACGGTCTCAAGCTGCAGAGAAGTAAGGGCAGAGATATTAGACCTCTTCAAAACGCAAGCTCATATTCCAACCTCTTAATCTTCTCGACCGAGGAATATGCTTCAGCTGTCATAGTATTTGCCACCCCATTGGCAACCTTGGTATCTTCTTGGTCAAAAAGCATAGACTCGGCTACCAAGATCGCTGTTTTCTACATCATAGCAAGTAGAGCAGTCTTCCTATAATCGATCGTATGCTTCGCGAAGGAACTTAGGCAGACAACCCTTTTAACACCATCAACAAACTTGGCACATGCATCCATGTCTTCAAGTAGACTTGGTTTCAAGAGCACACAAATCTCAATAGCATTCTCAAAAACAGGCTTGGTGGATTTTTCACAACTGTCCACACGAACAGTCTCTTTCTTCTTAGCAGGCGAATCAATCTTAGTAACGAAGGGAGTAGGTTTTAGCGCCACTTTAGCAGCATAGTCCACCTTATCGCTTTTCATAGTAGCAAGTCTTTCCAAATGTGAACTAGACTTAGCCCCCAACTAACGTTTTGGCATAAATTTCGGCACTGAGGGCACAACAGAACTTCTACGTTGAGCAATCTTTTCAGCAATCGAATTAGCCACATTTGGAACGGCATGCGACACTGGCGTAGATCTAGCAACCTCATCTTTCTCCGAAGTCAAGTCAATCACAAGCCTAAGGGTAGTCGGCGAACCCTCTCGAGTAGCGGAAGAAGTCTTTGGCTTTTTCTCAACCGACATCTCTTGAGTAGGTGAGGAAGATCTCTTCTTTCCACTTTCATTCACAACAAGCTCCACTACAGTGATCGGACGAGCCAACGCCTCAGCCTTGATTCACTTTATCTTTTTCTCGGAGGCAGCCTACCTTTCTCCCTGCGAAGATGACTAAGCAACCAACACCACTAACAGTACTCAGAAGGAATGCCTAGTGCGATATGCACCTTCTTCATATCTGGAAAAATCTTAGAAATCGAGCCGAATTCTAAATTTACAAAAGCAGATGAAGACAATTAGTAAATCAGATAGTAGCTTAGTAAAAGTACAAAGCAGTCAAGGGACTGAGCAATCTACTTATCAGAGATGAAAACCGTCAAAATACGCAACTCGGGGGAAGAATCAGACTCCTATTCTCCACTAATATCTAAAGTCTCATTGGCCTAGTCATGATCTCCCTTGCTTGAGTGGTCAAAGAGCCTGTGGCAAGATTGCAGCTGTCCAACTCTTTAAATGTGGCCAATGTCAAAGAAGTACCAAAATTTGTTGACGGTCAAATCCAAGTCAAAGAATTGGCTTAGATTGAGGAACTCCACCAATACATGGACCGCATTGGGAGAACATTGAACGAGGGCACACTTCATAGAGCAAAGCACCTCTTGGAAGAAACGCGGCATATGAAAAGTAAATCCCAACACAAAGTAGTAAGGGTGAAATTTGATGGCTTTCCGAGCCCCACTACATGGCTCACGACTGCTACTTTCCTTGACGCGTTTCACACGCACCCCTGACAAAATGGCATGCCAATATGCCTCAAGAAAGTCTCTAAATGAGTCATCGGAGCTAATTTTGAAGTGAGCAACCTTGAAGTAGCCCACCTTACTCAAGGACCCGCCTTGGCGATACAATGGCGGTACACCATCACTCTTGTGGTTTGAAAAAGACATGCTCGAAGAAATTCTACAAAGATGCAAGGAAAATTCGTTAGATAGCTGCACACTAAAAAAATTAAAAAAATTTAAAAAAAAACTCGACATGCCAAGCTACACTGCCCAAGTCAACAATAAGGGAGCAAGCACCCTAGTGCGCACTTCAGCCCAGCGGGCCCGAGCCCAGCAACTTTTTTTCTCTCTTATAGCAGCATGGGCCTGAGCCCAGCATTCAAAAAAAAAAAGAAAATGAGGCTCGTGCCCCTTGACCCAACCACCATGCCAGAACAGGCCCAAGTCCAAAATGAGAGGGCTAGCACCCCCGCGCCTCCTTTCCTTTCTTCTCTCCTACATGGGCACAAGCCTAGTGGCCCAAACTCATGCCCAGGAATAACGACCCAAACCACGGCGGCCCAGTGCCTAAACCCAAGTCAGCCACGCACCGCCAGCCCTCGGCTTGAGCTGAGCCGATGCCACACCAAGCCACACACAGCAGCAGCCCAGCCATGACTTCCCAGCCACCTTTTCACGCCTTCTCTACCCCCGCTGAGCTAAATTTCAAGCCCCGAGGCTCCCAAAAATTAAGAAGACAAAGAAAATTAAATTTTTCTTACCTTGGAGTGACGCGAAGACGAAGAAAGCAACAAAAGACGATCTTTTGCACGGGCAAGTGTAGAAGATTGCTAGGGGAAGGGGAACAAATGTCTTATAGCTTTCTTTCTCTTGTAGGGTAGAATAAATTGCTTTATGAAGTTGATTTAATAATCTACTTAAGGTAGACTTAAATAGACTTTAGAAGTAATTTATTTCCCTTTCCTAGAAGGATCGAATTTCCAATAAAAGAAGGAATCTACATCACAATAGGAAACAATCATCTGTTTCCTGAAGCAAGAAGATCCCTACACTTGCTGCCCTTTTCTGCTAGCAGCCTAACAGGCGTGGGGGCATTTGTGGAGCAAAAAAACAATCAAGAAAAATATAGAGGTGACATGTGGACTTTTGGGTAAAAAGACAAAATTACCCTTGAGGCACACCGGGACTCTCACGCACATACAACGGATAGTAACGACTCAATCAAGGTCAAAGGTGACCTAAATGGTATTCTTTTAAACCTTCTTATCATCCGTCATCAAATCTTCACCCACAAGGTAACTTCCAATTATTCTTTTCAAATTGGGAGTTATTGACAAAATTAATTGATTAATTGCCAAATTAATAGCAAGATATTATTTCACATAATATCTTGCAATCAATCCCACAAATCAACCAAATGTGGCCGATCTCAATTCTTCTAATAGGGCTGGCCACACCCCTATATATAGCCACTCATTTTCTCCAAAACCTAGGTCCAATTCTCTAAACACTTCTTCTCAAATTCTAAATTTGGCATCGAAAATTCTTTGGCCAAAGCCCTCCCCATTCATCGTGGACGGGTGAAGCTCTTGACCTTGATTTTAGGTGTTGATTATTTTGCAGGTACATTTTCGTTCAAGAAGAAGAAAACGAAAATTTGCATCCACATTCACGATCACGGGATCCCTAAGATCCCTAGAAAAAAAATCCGGCGAGAATTCTTTTCATTTTTCTCGCTATTGAGACACTATAGCGACATTTAATTAGTCTTAAAGGCTTGAAGGTATTGTAAGTTTATATAATAAAAAAAATTAATAAAAAAAAACACTTACAAAAATTTATTTTATAATCATTTGACTTTACGTAGTAATCCACCGAAAATTTTGACGAAGCCAAGTCATTATTCTTGAATTGCAAATAACCTGGCCAACTACAATTCGACCTATTTTAAAAGTTTCACAATGAATAATACATATGTCACTTAGTATTACAATTTAGTAACATTCTTAATATTTATAAGTAAAAATTATTGAGTTCAAATCTCATGACTCACGAGTTTAATACCGCTATTCTGCTTTAGCAGTTTCATAATGAAGAAAATAAAAAACTGATTGAACTGTCATCAGTTCACAAGTGGCCCAAATTGTCCAATGCCACACAAAAAAGGACAACGAACAGAAAAATGACATGGCCTATGCAATGCACTTTAGAACTTTGTACTATGCGATATTGAAGGCTAAAATGGACAATTTGTGTAGTTTCTCAAACCGGAAAAATACCAACTCCTCTTTTTCATTTTTTCTACTAAGGGATAGAAGACAATTTCTGGCAGTCCCTCTATCAAATTCTTGTATTTCATATTCACAAAGTTTTGAGTGGTTTTTGTTATTTTACCATTTTGTATGAGTGATTTAAAAAAATGATAACGACACAATTTTCAACACATTTATGTTTCATCTTGTTCGTTATTTTTTATTTTATTTCTTAATTTTGATAATCAAGAGTAAAGATGCGCGAATATAAAGAGAAAAGATTGGGTATTTTTAGCCAAATAAATATGAAATTGGCATAACTCCTCATTTTTTGTTCCTGACATTGAAAATCGATAGAAATGGTCTCTAAATTTGTCAACAGTAAATTATTTTGGTTCTTCCGTGAAAAATTCGTCACTTTTGTTGTTAAGTGAAATGGTTGGTTTGACAAAAATACCCTTAAAAGGTGGTCATGTAGTCGTTCACGTGACAATTTAACAAGAATATTAACAAATTGTTTTACTAAATGACCAAAATAATTTACGATGGACAAACTTAAAAAAAAAAAATTGTGATTTTAATTATCAAGAACCAAAGTAGAGAATTATGTGAACCTCATGATCATTTTAACAAAAAAACCACAAAAGTGATTACCGGTTCTCAAGTAGTGTTTTTTTGTTTGGTGGCTACATTTTGTCCATCTTTTTTATATGGTGTACGAGGAGGTTCATCGAACCTAGGACCTATACTACCCCACCCCCTTACCCACACCCACACCCTCACGGCTACATTTTGTCAGTCTCTTTCAACATTTCCAGTGGGGCTGTGACGGCCAAATCATGTGGTTACGGAAATAGATGTTAACTTTTAGTGTGCGACTAGTTGTCGATTCCCTCGAGACCTATAGCCATCCACATATGCTTGGATTGGGTTCTTGTAATGTTTACAACACATAACCTCAAATATCAGTACATCGGGTCCGATTTTTCATCAAATATCGTGTGGATGGACTAAGTATATCATCGTAAATGCGGGCGTAACTATATTTGTTACAACAGATGTACTTCTTCATGCGTGTCGAGTTCCGAGTTCAAATTCTCTTTTTTATCCTTAAATATTATGCATGTAAAGAAATTTATTCGATCATTCTCATTTTCATCTTTTTCATCTGATGTGTTTGTATGTTTTATTTGTCAATAAAACTCAAAATGAATGAAACAGATGTCTTATATATACTTCAATTTATCATAAAATTGAACGAAAAATAACGAATAAGGGGAAGCGGATGGTATTGCCTTTACTCGCCCTTTTTGCTACATAAGCACTCCTTAAGTATTATTAAGCTCTACTTTAGCTACTTAAACTCTCCTTCAAAATACTGTCAAAAATACTTAACGGGTGGCAATTTCATATATCTCTAAAAAGTTACGGTGACAATTGTACAGTATTTTAAAGAAAAAATAAAATAAGATAAATAATTCACCGTCAAATTTTTTTAAATATAAACAATTTTTCCCCAAATAAAATCCTATATTGCTACAACTAGGCCCCAAACCCAATGTCCCATTCTATGATGCTGCTAATCAACGTGGACCTCGTGATTTTTACGATTACTATTTGACGGTGAGATATAATTCATGTAAAATATATATGTGTTTAATATAATTACTATCTGATTGTCGAGATGGTGTTTGTATTAAATACATGTAAGTATTGTAGCCAAATTCATATTTACATTAAAGGTGTGAGATATTGAGACTAAGCCACACAATGAGATCAAACTCTTCATTCTCAAGAGTTGAATCTAAGACCCTTCACTTATATAAGTAAAAAGAAATATTATCATACTTAGCATAATAACACTAGTGGATTACATAAGAGATGCACATGTAGTTGAGAGCATGAATCCTGCATTGAGAAATTAGCCTTGCGTGTGCTTATAAGAAATTGAACTAATATCACAACACTACCACTACTTTTGTAAAGCTAAACTCATTTCTTCATTATATTAAAGCATGTTCTCCGCGTGTTGAACCAACAGTCCATGTACTCTCACGTCACCTAACATGTGACGTATTGAGAATATGAATGCATGAATCTCACATTAAAAAAAATTAAAAATCTTATATGTGCTTATAAGAAATTGAACTACCCAACTCTCTTCACGGACACAAGTATATTGTACTTTATTACCAGAGTCTCCTTTTCCTTTCCGTTTTGATCATATTCAAACAAGAACTAAGCCACATAAAATGTACTCCAATCTCAGCCAATCCACGTACACATGTCTCTTACCATAAGCCAAAATAAAACCTATTGAGTTGACGTGTAACGCAACTCCCCACCCATTCTAGCCTGCATTTTGTTAGCACACACATATATCTCCCCTAACCTATTTGATTTCACAGAGTTCGAACTACAAGAACTACCAGAGGAAGAAGAAGAAGAAGCAGCAAGTTCTAGCAAGCACAGATTTTTATCACCATTTCTGAATCCGAATGAGTAGAAGACGATCTCAAATGGCTCATCAAATCTCTCTGCAGAAACCCATCATCCAAAACACTCCAGTTCTACCAAAGATGCAAGAATATGGTGAGCAGATCTTAAAGAAACATGACAGTTTTATGGAGCTGCAAGGAAGCACGTCACGAAAGATGCATGAAAACGAGGACGTTTCAGTAACGGACGGTCATGTTTCAGCTGCTGCAGAAGGTGATGATCATGTTGTTGTGGATCAAGATCCCACGGCGGCGGCCGCGGAAGAGGAAGATAGTGGACGTGAGAGGTTGAAGAAGCACGGAATGGAGGTGGCCGGACAGGTTTGGATTCCGGATATTTGGGGGCAGGAGGAGTTGCTGCAGGATTGGATTGACTGTTCAGCTTTTGATGCTTCTTTGTTTCCGAGTGGGATTATGACTGCTCGTTCTGCGTTGGTTGAGGAGGGGAGGAGAGAAAACTCCGGCAGATTGAGAATAGAAAACAGGTGTTGAATATTCATTAATGATAATTTAATCTTCTTATTAGTTTTATAAGATCATTAATCTTTGTTTTAATAATTATAATGATCATTACAATGTTTCTTCCCAGTGATTTATCATTAATCTTTGTTTTAATAATTATAATGATCATTACAATGTTTCTTCCCAGTGATTTTTTTTATTTTTAATTTTCTATTATTAAGTAGAAATGAAGATTTGAAACTATTACAATAATTTAAAAAAACGGGAGATGTCAAACTCGGGATGCTTCACGTTGATTATTGATACATGATAACTGTATGATGTGGGAATGGCTTTTGTTAGTGAGAATGATTGCATTTTGCTAAAAAGTATGCATTTTCCATGTTCATGCGGGATTCTAGTTTAATCTAAACTATACGGTGTGGAATTCTCTCACTTACAAGTGAAAAGATATGTCACTAAATCGTAGTACAAGTAGCAGTAACAACACGTTATATCGAATAGAAGTCTCGAGTTCGAATTCCCCTTCCCTATTGAACAAACCGTTTCGTTTCTCTGTTCCATCAAAATGATCGTTTAGCCCACCCATGAGATTATTTGGTTGAAACCTAGTGATCAAACAAATTTAAACCACACAATTTGGAGCACAATGTCATCTTTGATTGTCAAACAGGCAGAGGGTGACGAGGAATCTACCATTGGAGGACCTTTCATGCAACGGGAACGAGTTTCTCAAGCCTATCACGCAATGTCATGTAAATTAAAATGGATGACAATTCATGATTGGGTTGAGATATCGTCATAGTGGCAAAATACAAGTCGATGTCTTGACGATTCTAAATAATACTATAAGCCATCTTCCTTCTCATAAAGATTCATTACATGATTACATCTACTTCACAATAGAACAAGCCACATTTCACAAAGTATTCTAAATGTCAAGGTTTTTTTTTCTCCCAAAAACTGAGAACAGTATAGAAGAAATATTTAACAAATTTGCAATTACACAACTCTTAGCAGCAGAGGGTTTCTTTTAGCAGCTATCAGATGTCAGCTCCCATATTTTAATCGTCCCGTCATCGGCTGCAGAAGCAAGAAACTGATCCTCCTAAGAACATGCAACAGCAATGTACGAGGGCACTGTCAGAATATGTATGAAAGTTGGGCCTTGTATATAAAAATATAATTCTCCATATAGCAAAGACCCCTCTCAATATGCACAAATAGAACTGATTACAAAATTTTACTAGCTAAAGGGACGCTACACAGACAATTAAGACGCAATACAACCATTGTTTATATACGATTCACTATTTGTTTAGTGTGCCTCCGGTTCTATCTTGATTAAAAGTTCGTAACTGGATCTTTTATGTAGAGCAGAGACAAATTTAAGTTATCCAAAAAATAAAAGGGAAAATGATAGCATAGCTGCTTTCAGCTACTTTAGCAACCATAACTGGATTATGTGCAAATAAGTTAGTAGGCAATAACCATGCAGAAGACAGCGGTACTGTTCCAAGGGTATTGCAGCAACGATGGTGACCCCTGAGTTGGTGGTGGTAGTTGAGTATTAGTGATATAACAGTGACGCTTGTAATGATAGTCTGGGTTTCGATGATGATTGTGGTGGTAGGTTGTGGTAGTATTCACTATAATAGGGGGTGGTGGTGGTGATACCGTTGGAGTAGTGATGAACACAACAGAAAGTATGGTGACAGAAGCAAGGATGGGTGGTTATGGCCACTGGAGTTGGGGTGGTATTAATGGTAGTAGATAAGACTTAGAGAACCTTAGTGTCCAAGCCAGAAACCGCTCAATTCACAAGGAAAAGCACTGGACGAGAAATCTTACCCCAGGGCTCCATTGCACCGAATTGATATCCATGTCATGGGCATTTTCCTTCCTCAAAAGCAATTTATATGAAGGCCCATCAACCTGAATGAAATCATACAATTCGGTTACTTGATACTCTCAAAACCAGATAAGCAAATAATGGAGTCACTCTAATCATCTAGCACTCGATGAGCTTGCTACTAGCAGTTGCATACAAATCAGAAGTAAACACGAATTTAAAATTGAAAACCTTGCCAGTGATTTAGGAACGGAACTATATGTCTAAAAAGCATTAGATTAATTGATCCACGCCAAGCTCTAGAGATATATTTATTAGCAGTATACCATCAGAACCAATGCAGATATTAAACCATACGAAACGAATTCTAAAATAATCAATAAGGGTTAAAGATTATGACAAACCAAACCATCTTGTTCATCGTTCTCCACAAAAAATCTTATTGCATCATCTGCAGCTCCACTGGCTATGATATTGTCCCTGTCATTTTTCAGTCAAATATAAATTAGGGTTCTATTACCTAGTAATCTTGAGTTTCTCAACAATTGGGACTATTTCTTAGGTTTTATTACCTTGACCAATGAACTGAAAATATTGTCCGGTCATGATAACCTGAAAGAGTGCAAAGATGTCGCCTGAAAAAAACCAAAATAATGCATCATCTTGCAATTACAACTATACAGCTAAATGTTAGCACCCTACCAATCAAATTACTTGTTAGCAAATTAACTTCAACACCTTGATATTATATTTTATCTGGAAATTTAAACGAAACATTCTAAACACCACATAGAGTGAAACCACATTGATTAGTTTCAGATCAGAAGCAGCCAACTCCTATATTGCATATGCAACTGCATTAACTGTAAAACAGCAGCAAATTTGTAATTGTGGCTTCGGCAATACATGAAAAAAATGACAATCCCGCAACTTTTTCCAGGCATTGCCATATTGATTTCTTACACTCTCACAAGAAGTAAACTTAACAGATGCTGACTATCAGCAAGAATCAGTATCTAGACCAAGAGCTTCTCATTACCCAATTAAATGTGGGCACAGATAGGGGTTGTCAGCCCCTGGTTTCAAATTTTCAATTCAGTGAAATCACATTATTCTGGAAATGATAGTCATTCATGTAAGAAATATTCACATATCTCCCTTCATACCCACAATGGACTTGTTTGCACAACGACAAATTATTTGGGCAAATCCTGGATGACACGTCTTTCTCTAACAATAAAACGCAAATGCATCGTCTTCTTTCTAGAAAATATAAAAAGTTTCAAATTCATGCACACAGTGAGAGAGAGAGAGAGAGAGAGAGAGAGAGAGAGAGAGAGAGAGTACTTCAAAATTTTTAAATAATTCATATGAGTGAAAAAACCGAATTCACGTATGGGTTCTATAAAATAAAAAAGAAATACTCCTAAAGCTACTCACCAAGGTGCGAAACCATCAGCAGGCATCTTTGTATCGTCTGATCCCCATATCTTTAGAGTAAGATCATCACTGCAAAATTAGTACATTGTTATTTTGTTTCTTCAATTTCTGTTCATCAGAGATGTTCTTATAACTAGTGTTTTGGTATCCAAACCAATCAAACATTAAAATGAGAGAACACTTTTTCTTACCTGCAGGTAACCATCTTGTCTCCATTGGCATTAAATGATAGAGCCCAGACAGTAGAAGAGTGACCACTAACAAGAAAACCGATTAAGCTGAATTAGAGTAACATCCTTTAATAAAAAGTGCTAGCAATCCTAAAAACTCAACTGATTCACAACCATTTATTACAATCACCAAAAAATCTCCTTCAGCCCTAGATGAGATCATATTCCTTTTGAATTATACATGAACAGCTAAGGTGCATTGCACCCACTGCGCATTCTAGTCATCAATGTCTAATCAATTAGAGAGAAGCATGACCTCATTTTAAGGAACAAAAGCTTAGGACTGAACACACACACGTTATGGAAAACTTTACTCAAAAGAAGGGAATAATTCTGAAGAAAGAAAGATGATGCAGAAATTTCAAGATGCAAAGAGGCTAAGGTGTAGTACTTGTTAGTTTCACCTAATGTTTGAACACATGCCCAATCATCATCGTCACCATCATCAGCCCATATCTGCAAGAAACATTGTACTGAATCATAAAAACTCTGAGGAAGTCCAATCTTCTTGATACGTAATGAAAGAAAAAAAAAAGTAACCATTTGTATAGGACGGTGGTAGGGAAAGTAGTAAGAGCACTTAAAAATTCCAAGCTCTTACCTTGACAGTGTTATCATAGCTACAAGAAAATATAAGATTCCTAGTGGGATGCCACTGAACCATCTTCACATCTTGTGTATGGCCTTGCAAAACTGAAACACAGTCGAACTCGTTCCCGGGCAGCACTTCCCATACCCATACGGTTTTATCTCGACCGCAAGTCGTAAGCATAGACCCAGATGGATTCCAACACACACTTTTCACTTCGTTTTCATGACCCTAATACACACAGATAAATAAATAAAGTTTTCACTTTACGAGCCAAAATTAAAAGAACCCAACTTGCAAAATCGACAATTTCTGCAAAGCAATAGTCTTTCAATGCCACTAACAACAATATCTTTACTAACAAAAATCAAACTAACCCAACTTGTAAGATCGACCAATTTATGTAAAGCAAGAGTCTTTCACTACTTCATACCTCAAGACTGGCAACACATTCATAATCGCCCCCAACATTTTCCCAAATTGCAGTAGTGGCATCGAAGCTTGCAGTGGCCAATAACTTCCCAGATGGGGACCAAGCGCACGATCGGACGGTTCTGGTGTGTGTTTCATCCAGAACTGCCTGCAACCCAGAATTGAGAACTCCATTAAAACCCGACCCATTTAACAAAAAATGGAAAAATCAAATCAAATCAAATAAAATGATGGGTCACCTTGCAATCCCAAGAAGAAGTTGAGGGGTTTTGTTCCCAAATACGAACGGTCTTATCGCCGCTGCAGGAAGCGAAGGAAAGGGGGATTCCGGCGACACCGGTGGCCGGTTTCCAGGCGAGGCTCCATACCCTATCGGTGTGGCCCTGTAGCGTCTGAATCTCTCGGAGCTCTTTCGCTAACTCCATGGCCAAATGAGGCTGTGAGCTATGAGGAGTCGGCGAGGAAGAGTATGTAATAATGCTGTGTGTGTTGACTGTTCTACGAGGACAATATGAGTCATGGGCAAAACAGTCCTTTTTGCAAACTAACACTTAGTTTCATTTAACTTTTTTTTTAACTTTATTACAAACGAAATTATTATTATGTGCTTTAATAATTAAATTTTCATGATACTTACATGGTAATCATGTGGTTATAACGTGTACTATATAAGTGGGATTGACTTATCTACGACTACTATACTATAATTAACGAAATTAGGTCAGACTTGCTCGAAATACTAAAGAAAAAACACTAAATACTAAATGCTTTTTGCGTTACAAAGATGAATTTTTTATATCATTTTTTATATCAAATTTAACATTGAGAGGCTAAGTGGCTAATTTTAAATAATTCAAAAGTTAATTTACTAAAAATTATTCAAGTGATCAATTTCGACTAAAATAATGGTTCGCTGATTATGCGTAATTTAAAAAACGGTGCACTGTTATACGCATTTCAACTAAAGAAAACCCAAAAGAAAAGAAATTCTTAAGCCCACTATTGGTGGAACGTGGACCAACACTTTCAAAGCCCACAAAACCCCGGTCCAAACGACCCAGGCCTAACCACACCAATACTCTAGCGGACCGTTCCAAACAACCCGGTTCGCAAATCCAAACGCCATATCACAGAACCCAAATCCCGTTCCCATTTCCACGACGCGAGAGTTCTGAACAAAATCTTCCACCTCGCAGCTCAGATCAGAAGCAGGCGGAAACAGATTCGCGCAGATCGCCATGGATTCAGCGGCTGGAAGGAGCGGCGGAGGCCTCTTCGAAGGTCTATACAGGGTCCTCATGCGCCGTAACTCCGTCTACGTCACCTTCGTCATCGCTGGAGCCTTCCTCGGCGAGCGGGTGAGCCTCTCACGAATTTTCAGATTAGGGTTTCCCTCACTGAGCCTCTCGTTTTAGATTTCTTTTTGCTCCCTGTTGTTTTCTGTTTGGTTGCTAGGAAAATCTAAGGAAATTTAAGGGTGCTTGATTTGCGATTAGGTCAATTTAGTCTAGTAGAAAGCGCAGAAATTTCAATTGGGTTTATGGTATTTTGTTGAATAGGTCTTGTAATTGAACGAGAGCGGCTATTTTTTCCATTGTGTTGGTGAGAAATGGGTAACTTTGGTATTGTTTATTGCGATTTAGCAATGAATTTAGTTAACCTAATTCTGTTAATTGGTTTCATATATGCAATGCTCGTAATGACGAAAAGTTGCTAAACGGATCAAGTCAAGTTGAGGGTCAAAATCGTGGCACTTGGTTTCTAGTTTTATATCTTTTCATATATCCAATGCTCGTAATGACACGGAGTTACTAAATGGAGACGTTACTTGATTTGTGTTTCTTGGAACTGTATGTTTCAGGTGTTTTTTCTTCTTCTGAGTTTTGGGGTATATGCATATTTTTGTTTGAGTTTTTTTCATTCCTTACTGAATTTGTTTCTTATGATTCACCTCGAACGTCATAGTGTTCTTATGTATTTGATTTGTTGGTTTCAGGCTGTAGATTATGGAGTTCATAAGCTGTGGGAGTACAATAATGTTGGGGTATGTGAACTAATCTATAGTTTTATTTATGCATGGTTTGCATGCACTTTCTCCATGTATATTAGAATGTTATGTATTTCCAGTTTGCCGGAAATATGCAGGCACGATGAACAATGATACGTGTATGATCCCATGTGTTATTTACTGGATAGTAGAGACAGATGTGTGTAAAACTTGAAAATTTAAATGGCTTTTACTTATTCTCCCTTCTGTAAATACGTGCTGGTTTTTTGCTTTTTCCCAAAAGACAACTTTTGCCATGGCCGGATGTCCTGCATACTTTATTTGGTTGTGCACTTATGTTTGTTTGGATTCTTCATTGGGTCTGGATGTACATGTTTTGGATAGAGTTTAGCTGGTGCTGGTTGTAGAGCAACGTGTATTCCCTCGTTTGTTTTGCTTCTTGTTGTGGGTTTTTTTCTCTATTTTGATCGGTGCTACTGGACATTGTCACAAGTTTAACATTGAAACTGGTTATTTCTCTTTTATGCAGAAACGATATGAAGATATTTCAGTTCTGGGGACAAGGCAATCGGAAGAATGAGATTACAGATGCTTCTCGTTGACCGTTCTAAAGTTTTCATAATCAAAAGTTGGAGCATGCAATTATGCTTTAGGTAGGGCTTCTCTTTTTAGTAATAAAAGTTTGGGCGGATTCAGCTTATTATAAACCTTGTTCCATTCCTCTAAAGTGTTTTTGAAGTGTCGAATCAGTTGTGTACCGCCACATTGACTTGATTCAGCCAATGGTTATTGTTTGTTTTTGAGATTTTGATCCCCTTGCCTTTGCCTTATCCTTGCGCAGTGGTTTGTGTTGAATCATGTTTACTTTTTCTACCAGAATCGCGATAGTTCAGTTTAGAAAAGTTAAACGATTAACTCGACAGATGCACGTAATTTGCACCGAATTGTAAATGGACGATGGAAATTAAGGTTGTTCTGTTCACTTTTGGGTTTCTTGGCAGGCACACTAACGATTGAAATTTTAAGAAAAACCTTAAAGTTGTTTGCTAGTTGCCACGTTATGCTGATCACTAACAATTAGATCATTCATCCGGCACGGATTCGGTATCTTTGGTTTCGAGGAACACTCTTGCACTCGGTAGGGTTGAAACCACCTGCAGATGTTCCATTAGAACTACTCAGCCGAACCCCCGGCTTGCAACGGATCTGCGGACTGCCCTTGATTTTTTTGAATAACTTGACGCGATCATACCTTACCCGAAGAACAAATATTACGTCAATACTGTAAACACCAGCCGTCTCCCTCGGCTCCCCTTGAAGTCGAAGTAGTGCATGCATAACGGTGGTGTTCTTGCCCTCCTGGTAAAACGGAGCCATACTCACTGCAACAGACTTGTAGCTTATCTGCGCACCAATGACTTGGATGCTACGGTAGTCTATGCCAACGCCTTTGTTGCGATTTCTGATGGTGAAGTTGAGTGCAAGGTTGTAGTCGAGAGTGTTTTCCGCGTAGGCAGTGGAATTGAGTCGGGTTAGAGAGGCGTTAGTGACGGTGATTTGAGGGCCGTGGGGGTAGAAGCTCTTCCAGAGTACGGCGTAGACACTGCCAAATACGGCGAAGAAGCAGACAACGACGCCGATGATACTGCAGACTACGGCAAGGTAGAAATAGCGGTCGTCACGCCTCAATTGAGGCATGGATTGTATGCACTTGATGGTAAATTTCAAAGTTGTTTCAGAAACTCTATGGTTTAAGGGTAGGATTTGGCTTCGTTTACACGAACAAGTGACACAAAGTTAGGGTTTATATAGCATCAAATCTTAATCAATTAAGAACACTTAAAAGGAAAGTAGAGCTATATTTTCCTATTTTGTGACCTTTCTTATTATTTTTTGTCTCGCTTTGTTTCGATTTGTTCTCCCCATTTTAATTAACCCTTTGAAACATCAACACAATATAGGGAAGAGAAAAAAAACAATTAAAAAAATAGTTGAACTCAGCCAACAAGTCTTGGTGCTCAAGTTTAAGGGCACGTTTACTTACAAGAAATAAAATAGGAATAATTTTGATTTTTGAGGCGGCGTCGTCGTGTCGTCGATCATGATCTCGCGTGTTTTTAATGGGTTTACAGTGAAATTACATTTTTCACTCAATTTTAACAGTCATTTTACAAATTGTTTACGATTAGCTAACAAAGATAAATATGAGGACCAAATTGAGCGACAAGATAAAACTCATGGACTATTATGGCATTTAAGCCAACAAAAATTCAAATATTATATCGAATTGATTGAACACAATTTTGTGTTTTGTCTTTGGTTCCCCTGCAAAATCCACTGTTTTCTTTTTCTCCTCCCCACCTCATGCGAAGTAAACTAGAGAAAGCACTGTAAGGACCCATATTTTCCAATATATATTTTTTCCTAAGCAAGTTTATAGGTTAACATGAGAATTCCACGTGATATCCTTAACCGATACAACAACCTGCCATAGCATTATATTATTAGATATTAATTTATAAGTTGTAGTATTCCATATATATATCTCAAAGTAGATGTTTATTTCAATTAGCATGAGGTGGAAGCCATTCATGCATTCCTATCTTGATTGAGTGAGTGAGCACTCTAGTGTGATGATTGTAGAAAGCTACGAGTGAACGTGTCCCCCTTTAAGCCATCCATTTGACACCTTACATGCCACCATCGTCTGGCTGCTAAAACCAACCAATTGGAGCTCATAGTTGGCCGTCTCCTACTAGTATAAATAGCAGCTTTGCTCCGTTGTTTTTGGAGCATAAAAAGAAGCCAGCATGCATGTTACACGTAGAGAAAGAGAGAGAGAGAAAGAGAGAGCTAGGGTTTGTCGCGGGGAGATTATTAGTGAATTGTTTTGCCAAGGTTCCAGTAATTGAGGTGAGTGGTTTATATAATGTGTTGCAAGTTATTTCTTATTTTCTGATAAACGAAAACCACGAATTATCGTGGGTTTTATCAATTTATAAATCTATATTTATTTTAAGTCAAATATGTTGGATTTTGTGTAAATGTTTTATGATGTGAATTGTATATGAAATTAATTGAGATGTTCATGGAGCATGAGAACTTTGGTGTTGCATTAATCTGAGGGATAAATGCAAACTGCACACGAGGACATTAGGGTAGAATGGCCATTGGGGGTCACGTGGTGAGTTACAATTTATGAAGGATGTAATGGACATGTAAAGGGATGATGTGATATGGAATTGTGTGGCTAAAGCTTTGGTATTATTATCCTATTTTATAGTGTAATTAAAATGGCAAGCTTGACTGGCATATTACATACTCTACTCACTGGGCAACGGTGGTTGTTGATCATCCCTCACCTATTATTTTACAAATGAGTTATTTGGCAAGACATATGTTAGAAGAGCTGAGGTTGTAATTGAGAAATTTAAGGGTCTGTTTGGTATTTGATTTGGATACAATGTTTTTAACTCAAATACAAATTTTGAGTCACAAATTTAAAATCTTTGTTTGGTAATGAATTTGAATACAATTCTCAAAACCATAACTCAAAAATATCTAAAAACAAAGGCTATTGGTTGAAAACACAGAAAAAGTGTTTTTAGACTTTTTATTTTATGGATCATCACTCCAGTCTCTCTCTCCCTCTCTCTCATCTCTCTCCTCTCTCCCATGATGGATGCGGTGGTCGGGAAATTGGTCTTTCTTCCACTGGGGATGGAAGGGATGTAGTGGTCAGGTAATTGCTTGGGCTGGGCGTTTGACTTTTTCTGTTTGGATTAGTTTTGAGAAAATGTATACCAAACAAGGTTTTGAATTTAAAATTTATAAAATCAAAACATGTGTTTTCAGAAAAAATTAAAATTTTGAGTTTTGTTCTCAAGTTAGATACCAAACAGGCTCTAAGGATTTAAATTTATTATTTTTGTACACCCTGTAAGGATTTTGGTGTTATTTTTATAAGTGAAGTTTGTTTTTCATTTTTATTTTTACTTTAACTCGTGCGCCAGGCGCGGGGTTATTTATCCACTGACTCCAGATCCAGGGTGTGACAATCACCTCGATAAATATAAGTTCTATTGGAAACCATTTAAAAAGTTCATTCAAAGAAAAAGTTCCTTATTTATCCATTTGTCATGTTCTAATTGATTCTTAGTTGTGAAATTTTTGTAGTATTACATGTAATTGTTCTCTAAATATTAAAGTAATTTAAAATACTTTTCTCTGAAGTGTAATGTTTTACACGCGAGAACCCCCATCCTCGTTTTAAACAATAGAAAGAAGAAATTTGGTAGGTAAACAATTTTTGGGAACACATGACATCCATCTCAACAATAATTGGTCTTATTTGTGCTAGGTAAATTTTTTAACGGATGCATTGACGAAGTTTGTACAAATTTCGAAGAGTTAGAAGTGACAAAATTTGAGTTCTAACAAGTAAAATGAAACTTCGGTCGAATATAAAGGATATGATTGTAAATAACTATTTACAGAATGTGGAAGCGGTATTAAAAAAAGAAATAGTTACAAGAATAGGGGCAAATATCAAATTAGACAAATCACGTGCGAGCGGCCCCTTATAAAGGCGCAGCAAGAGCTAGGGTTTTATAAAGTCTCTGGAGTCGCTACCTCTCCCTTCACCACTCAGTAGCGGCAGCGTGAAAATCCTGTCTTTCGTCTTCATTCTTCAGGTAATCTCCGCCGCCGCTCGGGTTTTCTCATCTCATCATTCTGTCCCTTCTACATTGCACCCTCACCAAAATTTTCAGTTCGTTTTTCTGATTTTGCAGGAAGTTTTTTTGGCAGCGAGGACAAAGATCTAACCAACCATGAGGTAATTTCGTTGTTTTTATCTTGTTCTTCGTTCATTTGATTGTAATTAGTTTTTGGTTATTGCTCGATTTGAATTTTAGTTGGATTTTTGGTGGTTTTAGAACCCAAAGTCCCAAATTTTTGTTCGTGTTTTAGTAGGTGGTTTGAATGTCTTTTTATTTACTTGTTTTAATCCGGTTTTGCCTATAAATCGTGATTAGAGATTTAATACTCCTTAATCTGTTATTGTATTGGGGGATTATCTGATATAGCTTTTACAGAGAGGCGTGTGTTTTGATTGCTTGTTTTAAGGGTTTTTAATTTATGTTTTTTCGGGTGGCGTTGGGCAAAAAAGTCCCTGACATTCGTAAGATGATTTAAAATTGTTGTGCATTCATTTCTTTTATCATTGATTGTTTTATATATCTAAAGTGGTAAATGTGAAACACATTCCCCATAAAAAGCTCCGCTTCAGATTTTTTTACATTAGTTTGTTATGTCATTTATAGTGTTATGCATCTGAAGTTGTTTTTATTATTTTTGTTAACAGTAAGCTGTCGAGTGATGGGCTGAGGGAAGCCATTTCTCAGATTAAGACGAACTCTGAGACAAAGAAGAGGAAGTTCACTGAGACAGTGGAGCTTCAGATTGGTCTGAAGAACTATGACCCCCAAAAGGACAAGCGTTTCAGTGGTTCTGTCAGGCTTCCACACATCCCTCGCCCTAAGATGAGGGTTTGCATGCTTGGAGACGCCCAGCATGTTGAAGAGGTAAATTTCCTTATTGATTAAACCGTCGATGAATTTGATGATTTGTTATTCTCTGGTGCATTAGGGAAAAAGTAAAAAATTAAACATGTGTAGTCTGCGTGTAGACGTATAACCTATCTTTTATGCTTTACTACAGGCAGAGAAGATGGGTTTGGATTATATGGATGTGGAGAGCTTGAAAAAGCTGAACAAAAACAAGAAACTTGTGAAGAAGCTTGCCAAGAAATACCATGCCTTTTTAGCTTCTGAAGCTGTCATTAAGCAGATTCCCCGTCTTCTTGGCCCTGGTCTTAACAAGGCAGGCAAGTACTCCTTATTAGTATCTGTTCTGCTTTTGCTTCGTTGGACATAGTAATTTATTAAGAAAGCAACTAATGCTAGTTTTGGTTTTGTTGACAAAGCGCAGGTAAGTTTCCAACCTTGGTGAGTCACCAGGAATCTCTGGAGGCAAAACTTAACGAGACCAAAGCTATGGTGAAGTTCCAACTTAAGAAGGTTCTTTGCATGGGTGTTGCTGTCGGGAATCTCGCTATGGAGGAGAAGCAGATTTTCCAGAATGTACAACTCAGTGTCAATTTCTTGGTTTCATTGTTGAAGAAGAACTGGCAGAATGTAAGTTATTTGCTTCGACCTGCTTTCATGGTTTCGTTTTATATTTATACTTGCTCTGCTCTAACTTCCAAGTTTTAGCTTTCAAATTTATGGATAAACTTTAAATGCTTATTTTCTTTGGTCCTGCTGAATTTTGGCTTCTTGTTAATATGTCATTTGATCGAACATACAAGAATGTGTAAATTATGATTCAGTCTGAAATTAAGATTTAATTTGCATTCGAAGTCTCGAATTTCCACTTGAATATCACTATGTGTATGCCTTTAATGGTACTTATGTTGCATTTTTGTTTGTACGAAATAGGTGAGGTCCTTGAACTTGAAGAGTACGATGGGGAAAGCTATCCGTATCTACTGAGTTAAATCTTTTGGAGGACATTTAGCGGTCCGTATCTACTAAGCTATCCGCATCGGCGGAACTTTTTTGAAGGACATTTATGCATACCTTTCGGTGTTCTATTTTGTTTTTGATGACTTTGATTTCGTTGTTAAACCATAATTTAGTACTCGACGTTGCTCTGGATGAATGCTTTTGGAAAATTTTGAAGGAATGCCCTTTTTTTTTCTCTCCAGTGTTTGGTGGATGGTGATTGATAGTATCAATTGGGATGACCTAATTCTTTCATTGCAATGGACTCAGTTGGAATTGGTACTTTGCCATCGACGTGAAAGGTTTCTTTCGGTTCAATTCCCCTCTGTTCAACTGAGTTGTTTTGGTTGGATTCCCATCTGTTAAACTCGATTGTGAATGAATACAGGGGGTGTGTGATCTCATTTTCAAATGTACGATGAACGAATACAGGGATTGTGTGATTTGCGAAACACCCTTTGAACGATCGACGATGACCTTGCCATATCTGAATGACTTGTGGGACAAATACCTCTTAAGCTGTCCTTGTAGGGTGTGCATAAAAGCATTTTGCAAACCCTTTGTTTAACCGGGAAGGAAAGAAGACAAACATGTAAATGCAAATACAAAAACTGAAACAACACGAACTCAAATCAACCGTAGTGCTGATGACGAGGAATATGATCTAAGCCACATAACGGGTAACGCATATTAGTTTTTCATCGATGAAAGTTAAACTTAATACCTGTCGTAGTGCCGAGTGGTGACAAACCAAATTATAATCGTAATTTGGACCTCAAATAGAATTATAGTTATCCTTTGAGATTTATGATAATTATAACAAGAGCGCTGCATTCAAAACAAGAGCGCTGTATTTTGATCAAAAGATGGATTTGAATCAATCAAAGCCGCTAGAGGAAATATGGCGTTTTCGTCATAAACCGTGACCAAAAGTCGAGTGCTTTTCATTCCAAGGTTGCAAATACACAAGACATACCAAAACCTGAAATATCAGCAGTCTCTCCGCGGATCTGCAGCCGCCACAAGGCCCTGAAATTCCACAGCAACAGCAACTGCAGCAGAGAATTCTGAGGTAACTTTGATTTACTTATTTCTCAATCATTGACAATTTTATTTACAATAATTATTCGAATCCGGGTCGTATTTTGATTTTCGGATCGAACCCATCTACGATGCATGGACACGGTGTATCCCTCGTATCCCCTTGTCGTGTCGAATTCCTTTGTATTCATATAACAATTTTTAAATTTTACATATTCCTCGTTTCCATGTCCATGCATCGTAGGAAACCATCAGTTTTGTATGCAATATATGTCCATTCTATCACATTGTAATCATGTCCGTCCACCATTATGTGGCTGAGAAAAGTAAAGTGTTTGATCGTGAAGGGTGTATGCGATAAGCATCGGTTTCGGACTGATTGCTTGACTGATACACTTTATACTTGCAATGGGGTGGAATCCAAATGAGAGTAGAATGTGAAGAGTGCAGTGGTTTTCACACTCTCGTTTTCTCCTTCTACACTCCTAACCTCGTTTTTGTTCACTTTTGATTTCTTCAATCCAAAAACTCAGACAAAAAATGACAGTGCGAAAATCATTTCCTGGAAAGCGTATTCGTTTGCTAGCTTCCCGTAGTGTGTTAGAGACTGGACTAATGGACTCAATTTGCAAATTCAATTCCAGGAACCGTGGTGTTATCTTTGTTGAGTTTGGATTTGATTCGACTTTTTAACAGCTTGTAACGAGTGCTCAGACCGCAAAAGATGGCAAACAGTGAAGAACACAATTTCCAAGTTAGGAAGCTAGAACTCTCTGACAAAGGCAAGGGATTCATAGAACTGCTGCAACAGCTGACCGTTTGTGATTCTGTATCCGACAAGGACTTTGAAGATCGATTTAAGGAGCTTAGTGCCCGAGCAGAGGACCACCAGGTCTTTGTAATAGAAGATCATCGCTCCGGGAAGATTGTGGCAACTGGGAGTGTGTTCATTGAAAGGAAGTTTATAAGAAACTGTGGGAAAGTCGGGCACATTGAAGACGTTGTGGTTGATGCCAATGCGCGCGGGATGCAGTTAGGAAAGAAGATGATTGACGCCCTAACGGATTATGCTCACTCGTTGGGGTGTTATAAGGTGATTCTCGATTGCAGTATTGAGAACAAAGCGTTCTACGAGAAATGTGGCTACAAGCAGAAGGAGATTCAGATGGTGAAGTACTTCATCTGAGAAGCATTCTGAATTTCTTGTAAGTTGGCATGCTACTTCCTGTGCTGTATTACTGTCATTGTTCCTGTCATAATTTAATCTTTGCCATGACAATATCGAAATTTCGATCGGGTTTTAAGTAGTTCGTTCCCATTTTTCAGTTCTTGAAAAAAATTGTTCAAAACCATGTGTTTTTCCGTGACAATGTCAGATCCTTTGCATAGCAGAAGAAAATGCTGTCCATTTCCATGGTGCTTGTTTGGTGACGAAGATTGAATTGATGTAGACAGCTCTATGTGTAAGGTATGTCGATGAAAGAACTGAAGAAATTGTGTCCAATTTGAAGCCTGAAGGTAGAAGATGGATAACGCATTGAGGGAACTTATCCCTTCGAATCCCACGTAATGGTAGGATTAGAAGGGATAAGTTTCTTTCATGTCTAGTCTAGCCAAAAATGAGAAATCATTCACCTCTACCTTTAACGTACGAGCTTTCTTTTATTGTATGAGTTATCGGCTTTAATCCAATCTTAGTCACCAAATGAGCTCGTGTGATATTACTGCTATTTAAAATTTGAAAGCACTTTCCATGCTGCTGTGAAAGTGCAAACAGGCAGGCCGGTATGGCATCAGTCCAGCCACTTGGAAGGAGACAAGATTTAGCGGAACATTTCTTAGCTCCTTATAAACGAGCCATTCCTCCATACATATCGACCACTCATATTAATGCATTAAATTAGTAATATTTTCTTTACGTGTAAGGAGTTAAATATTCTTGACAAAAACTAAGGTCAAATTATAAACCATTCCATAATAGATGGGCAAACATGTCCAAACCAATTTTTATGCATGCATCGCTAGCGTTAATCTTCTTCTATGCGAATGTGAACAACTGATAATTATTGACGCTTTGATGGACCACTCAGTTAGTAACACTCAACATCAACTCGTATGTACGTTATACTAAATTCATCGAACATTGTTTGGCTTCTCATACCTCATTGATTGTAATTTACCGTTGGACCCATTTACTATAATATCCATAGAGATGTCAAAATCCAATTTTATCTGTAGGAAATCATACTCCTGCAAAATGTTTTCGGAACTTAATAACCGAAAGAAAAAGAGAATAATATTTTCCAAATTCAAATGCTCAACAATTGACAATGGGCTTGGAACTTCTTTAAAACACATAGGCTCAAAAGCACTTTTAGTAAAAGTGATTCAGGTTTTATTTGAAAGTACTTTTAAAATAATTAAAAGTATTTTTTATGAGTGTGCTTTAGTAACTAATTCTTAATAAAAATACAAGTGAATCTTGAAAAAGTACTTAAAGTGTTTTCTGTTCTAGTGCTTTTGAAACTGAAAAACATTTTCATCAACATCGCTTTCAGTCGTTTTAAAAACACTTCCAAACGATTCCTCACCTCAATTAGAAGCACATTAAAAAATATTTAAAGTGCTTTCTTAAAGAAGAAGATCCAAGTAACTTTTTGAATTCAAAATCACTTTTTTTTTAGCTAAATGTAAATTAGAAACGCTTTTGTTAATGTGAAAAATCTTTTAATTATTTTACAAGGACTTCCAAACTGGCTTAATGACGTGGTGGAACCTGATTGGTGTGATCAATCATGACACTACCAGTCCATCCTCCCGCTCCAAAAATGTTTCTCGTTTCGACATTTTAACGAACACCTTTCCCTTGCGTTTCCGGCATCTCTGTAACCCTAAACCCTAAAATCCCAATTTCTTATTCGACATTTGAAATTAAATTTTTTATTTTTACGTGAATAAATACTGCAACTTTCTATTTGGAGGTGAATGTAAAAAACAAAATAAATAGAAAATAAATAAAAATGGCGTCGAGCTTGCACCAGTGGGAGTCGGACCCTCTGTTCTCCGCAGCCGAAGTCGTCCAAGATTCCGCTGACAGGTTCATTTCTCCTCCCTTTTTTCCCTTCTAATTTTAAATGTATTGGAATTTGGAAGTGTTCTTGCTTTTGGGAGGAAAAAAAGCAAAAATCTTGACTTAATTTTTTGGGTTGGGAAGAAAGTTACTAAAAAATGGTGAAAAATAATAATTTTTGAAATGTTTGTGTTGATGAACTTGACATTTTAGGATAACACCCCATTCCTGCCAGGCTAGCAGGTGGTTAAGTTGAGGACAATGCCGGTGTTGGAACATTTTGGCCCGTCTCTCTTAAACTTTGATAATGTAGAACATCAACTTTTGAAAAATGACAGTAACAAATAAACTATAACCTGCGAGTCGCCAACTCTCCTGCTCATTTTTACTATCTTCAATATTTTGCTTTTTTCGAAAAATAAAGGAGCTTACAGATTGATAACTCACTGCTGTATAAGCATAAGGAACCTTTTTTTGGTTGTGGATTGCTTTTGTATTTCGTGTTCTGTGTTTTATTATGTTGAATTGCTTATGAACTGTACATTCCCTGAAACCAATGCTGTTTTTGTTTTGGTGTTTTAAATTTTAGGATGGAATCGGTTTTCCGCTCTCTGCTGCATGAGCTCAGTCTTGTTCAAGGTAGTCGTCCAGACCCAAAGTTATGTGTGGCAATAGATTATCACAAACGTGATCTTGCTACAACACTTGAAACTGCAAAGTGGCAGGTGGTAATCTTTGTACAACTCAACTATTTTTTCTTCATTTTCTTTATTTTCAGTTTAGTTAGGTTTTAGTGATTCTCTCCTGCCAGTTGGAAGATTTTGAAAGAGTGGTCAGCTCTTCAGCTATGGCAGGAAGGTCTCAAAATCGGGAGGATGTAATTTCAAGACACAAACAGTTTATAGGAGCCATTAGGGAACAAATACTTTATGTGGAGAAGAGCTTGGAGGGTACAGCTATAGGAGATGATCCCATGAGAAATACAGAGTGGGTTAACTTGAATGAACAAGATAGAGATGGTTTGGCGTTGTTCCTTTCTGGGGGAAATAATGCCGAGCCCACTGATTGTCATGAAGTGGAAGACAACAGTATCTTGAGAAGCTTTCTTGATCCAACCACATCTAGTGCTAAAGACAGCACTTCTGGTATCGTTGAGTACAAAAACAGAGAAATTGAGGACTTGAATATGAATGGAGTGGCGCATGTGGACCTTGTTATTGAATCTATAAGGGAGAACAACTTGAGGAAAATTGGTTCATATAACAGATTTGGTGAAGGTGGGAGTTGGGACAATGGCAATACAAGGTTGAAATCTGATTTTACAGATTCTTTTCCAGAGACCTCTTGTAACAGATATGGAGGTGGTGAGAGTCAGGATCTGGAAGCTAACGAAGCCAAACCTGAAAGCTTCAGCAGAACAAATGTATTTGGGTTCTTGAATACGGCATGGAGTGTTTATGGGAGTAGGGTAACTGGGAGCTATACAAAGAGATTTAAAGATGGAGAAGAACAAAGTCATTCCCCATCAAGTGCTGCTGTTTCTCATGGTGCACAGGTAATTACAGTTCTTGTAGTGATGCCAAATGCTTATAATGGTTTTTCTTGCAAATAACTGTTCGTAGAGTTGGTGCAGTAAGGAAGATCTTCTACCGATGTATGATAACTTATTTGCACCGATAAAACTACTATACAAAGTGTGCAAATACTTAATTACATAAAAAAAAAGTGTCTTGGCAATTGGAAATAAGAAACTTTTAACTGTTCACAACTCTTCTATTGCTCTCAAATCTGTAATTCAAGCATCAAGTTTTCCTTTCTTGGATAATTAAGTTGTTGAATTTTCCAATTCCGTTAAGTATTGCATGTTCAATTGTTCATATTTCTTCTTTAGTAAATAGCTGATAGCTGTGACTTGAGATCAAAGAAGGATACTTGTAAGTTGTTCTAAACTTTCAGTGTTCCGAGAGGAGATTGTTGTGTCCTGATTCAGTTCGTCATGGAAAACTTGGTTTGGCTTTCCATGCCTCAGCCTGGATGCTTATTGGTTTGCTTGTCCTTGACAGGGTCAGCATCAGGGAACGTGGTTGTATAGAAATTTCAAAGAGTTGGCTATGGGGATTCGGACAAAAGTAATGTACTTACGGACCTGGCTTGGTGTATTTAGGGCGAGATATGAAAGATCACCTTATCACATTCAAGTTCAGCGGCATTCTATTCAAGTGGTGTTGATAATACTACTTACGCTCATTATTTTAGGTGAGGACAGATTCCTTATTATTTTTCCGCGGTGTGTGTTACCTTGTTAACGACATTTAGCTGTCATTCAAACTAAATGATTACCATTTTTATTTATTGAAATAAAACTAGTAGGTTGTTAGCCCAAAGAGCAAACTAGAAATACGATTATTATGCTATTTCTTCTATGATCACTGAAGTATCTGTTAAGGAAGTAACTTGCTTTATTAAGAGATAAATATAAAGCATTTATCGTATATGAGTGTTTACAGTTTTTATATTGATTACAGCAGTCAGTGATTGTTCAACTGGTAGCGATATATCGTTTTAATATGAATGAGGCTGAAACTACATAGGAAAATCAAAGGTTCTAACATATTTTCTACTTCTAGGTTATTTCCCCCCTTGAAGTTGTCATCTATGCTTTTATTTTTATTTTTTTTTAACTCTGCTCGTCACGCAGGCACACTGGTGTACCGGCTTGCTTGAAGACATTCGAGGTTTGGATACACAACAATCTGTATATGTGAAGGGTTTTCTCAAGACTTTTTAACATGGGAAGAACTGCATTTTCGCCATCTGACCCTCCTTGTCATGGTCGGATGCCAACACTCGAACGTGGAGAAATTTTGCACCGATGGGCATCGTGTCGTTGTTCCGACTCTGAATTTCCGTTGGATGTATTGGTTTTGTGTGATCGTCGGTTCTGCTAGTGGCCAGCATGACTGTTATGTCAAGAATACTTGGGCCGTTGGAGCCAGTATAATGGTTTTCTTTCAGCAGCGTGTAAATTTGTGTTGTACTCTCGAGTTATTATGTTGTGTTTGGTCTGAAACTGCACTTGTTGATAGAACAGCGGCGTCGATCCATCGTTTTTCAGTCACAGTAACCAAAATCTGCATTTTGATAAGTGTGGAAGATCCACTTAAACACTTTTATCTGGAGGAAAATTGATAATGTCATGACAAAGTATGAGACTGCTATCGTGTCTCGTAAGTTTAAGCGAAGATGAAAACGAATCCCCGGCAAAAATCATATGTTAAGATTCCACTGTGTTGCACTTGTTTCTAACAATCAGTATTTCACTAGTTCACTGAACAAAGGCAGCGAGTGAGAAGCCAGTATCGCCCCTTCTTTTGGCCTCCGAGGTGACATTCGCGGCCTGTGTCCGATTCAACAAATTGCAGACATAAGGGGATCCCGAAAAATTATACGTGAGCCCTGTTATCCATAAATTCTTTCATATGCAGTGTTTTTGTCCACCTGAAATCTTATATTTACACTTCAAACAAATGCAAATACCACCGAGGGCGCGTAAGCTTGCCAATCGACTGCTTGAAGATCACTGGTAGCTCCAGTGCCTGTAACATAACATATAATCGGCTAATCAGCAAGTGAAAGAAACACTTTGACGAGATTTACTAGTTAGCAACCCTTGCGTTCTTGAATGCTGGCCTAATAACTACTAGTTTTAGAGAACTCTGTTTCAAGTTCCCGTACAAGTAAACATCAAAATGTATTGCTAAAACTCAATTAGAAATAAACCTAGAACATCTGCTTTTCTTTTTTTATCCCCAGACTACTAAAAGGAGTCCGTGCAACTAACAAATATACCAAATGCACTCAAATTTCGGGTACTCAATGAACTTAACAAAAGTGTCAGACCCATCAAATACCAACCATACCGGCACTGGCATTTGTTTACATGAAGATATGCAAATAGTACTTTCATCCAAGGCAAGAAATGTATTAACTTACCAAGTAGTGGTAGCCTGTTCTCAATCTGACTTCTCTATTTCTCGAAATCTCTTATCCCATTCTTGGGCTTCATAGTCTTGCTCAACCAAATCCTTGTCCGTACTATATACAATTCTATCCTGCCCTATGAATGTTTTTTGGGCCATGTCCTGAGCACTGAGGAGCTGAAACATCATACAGAAAAATATAAGTAAATATTGTTTTAATCATTGAAGGAACAAAGTTAATCTAGTTTTCGTTCTTTGTTCCCTTTTCTTTATTTCAGTTGTCTTTACATCGACAAGTACAGGATTACCTTATGACAAATCCTATACCTTACACCCTAAGACAACCTCACGTGAGCATTCAATTGAAGAATACTATGCTATTTTAGTTTGAAACTTCACATCTTACAACAGTTAATAAATGCAGCATTGTTGGACTAGTATGTTTAACTTAATTTTCAGTCCAATGGCAATGAAATCATCGAGAGAGGGAGCAAGAGAGGGCTTGATAAGCAATAGGTGATATTTATTTTTATTGATCTGATAACTCTCCCCTACTAACTAGCGTGTGAGTGCAAATTTAAATAATTACAAAGCACATGTGTGAAGTTGAGACAGAAACGATTAATCAAGAATTTTTTTAAAGAAGCACACCTTTCTTCTAAGTGAGATATCTGGCAATTCAAGGGATTGAGCACACTGCTGTCTTGCTTTATTTCTTTTTTCTATGTCGGCGTTTGTCTTAAGCAGGATGAACCACCGAAACAAAGGAATTGCAAAGAAAGAACCAGCATAAATCTGCAAATAATTGTGAGACAAGGTAAAATCAAACCCAATAGAGCCCGAACACTTAATCAGGTCGTTGTAAAAAAAAAGCTCTCCCTTTGTATAGGAAGAGCTTCATACGAGGGATCACTCTCCACTATTCAAGAAAAGGATTGCATGTGAGCCAACCATTTAACAGAAAAAGTACATATTCTTCATTGCAGGTAGGGAGCTTTAATTTATTTGAAATAAAATCATACCTGAAGTAGTGGAAATATGCTAGAAACAAACTTAATAAAACCAACTGGTGCAATTCTAGTATCCCTTCAAATAAGAAAGTGGGGGGCATCAGAGCAATATAGAGTAAAAACAATCAAAGCAAATACAAAGTTCAAGTCAGACATACTTTAAGATGGTTCCAAGAATTATAACCCCAAATAAATTAAGTCCACCAAGTCCAGCAACCATTGCTCTTTCAGAAACGGTAGTGTTACTGCAAACGGAAAACTTAATTGTTTCATTTTAATTTCCCAATCAATTCACAATATAATCAGCAACAGCAATCATATAAAGGACCTGAATTGCCATTTCTTCTCCTGGAAAAATTTGTTAACTCCTCCAACAAAATCAGCCCATCTTCTCCCCACATATTCCTTCCTTCCACTCCTCTGAGAAGATGCTGTGCGCTGTAGAGATGGAAACTGGTACAGAATATTTCCCTGCATCATAACCAATTTTTCTATGAATGACTACTTAATATTATATCTTTCCATCTGTGTAATGAAATCCAATATAGAGACGGGATGATTTGTGAAATTGCAATCATGTACCAGGCCAAAGGAAACAGAAGCTTATTTCCATTTATTAGAAAACAAAAACGTTAAACATACCTCTTCATCTATAACAGGCTGACCCTCATACCGTAAAAGAACAGGTAAGATGTATGTTTCATCATTCTGAAATTAACGGAAAGTAAAAAATGTCAAGCAGCATAATAAGGAATAAAAAGAAAAATGCTGAATATAGTAAAATAAACTGAAAATTTTCAAGGCCCTGAAGAGTTTAACTGATTGATGTGCTCAATAAAGAGCCAAACTGCACAATAAACGATAAGTGAACTCAACAGTTGTTTGGAGCTTTTCCTTTTATAAAGAAATGAACAAAAGATCACAATTATCTACACTATTGAATATGAAGTTTGGAAACACTGTAAAAGAACAATTCCAGTTCGAACCTCTTATGAGGAATTATGCAAATGTGATTGGATTTTACAAATGAAACTTCAAATGAAAGGTCAAACAATAGAGCATCATGAAATGACAACGCATGCTGTATTCTAATGTGTTCAATTAACTAACCAATGGATGCAAGTGCCTACTAATAACCATCAAACAATAATCCAATCTCAGCTGGAACTAGTACAAATTCTCCAAATACAAAAGAAAACTCCATTACATCAAGAGTTGGGAATTACAAACGAGCATGACAACCAAAAACAAAATATTTACCAGAGTTTCCGCTGAAGATTCTATATCAAGATATGGAGAAAGCTCTTCAGCTGCAACAACACCACCTTTAGAGGATATGTATTGTCCGATCTGTATTTACATTTCAAGGGATAATTTTGTCATTACACATATACATATCTATCATGATATTTAATGACAATCAAAATAACAGTTCCAAGATAACAAATTATCAAACTTTAGGAATAAGACATAGAGTCACACAACCAAGGATTCTACAGTACAAAAGTTTGAGGACTTTACCATAGGTGGACAACAGTTTCTGAGAGGGGATCCCCAACTACCTTCAGTATTTGTGAAAATCTTATATTTTCCTATATCACATCATCTAGTTTATATAGAGCTTTGGGGATGTAACAAAAGTTTCAAAATAATCATGACAATTCCCAAGCACAAGACCAGTGCAGTTCCTATGTTTTGATCTTTGATCTAGTCTAAAAGCTAAGACCAGTGCAGTTCTTATGTTTTGATCTTTGATCTAGTCTAAAAGCTATCTGCCAATTACGCAATCCACAATTCTACAACTTCCACCCTTATACCAAATAATGTCATAAATGAATTCAGCGCATTACTTTAACCTACCTAACAATTCCCTTTATTCTTCCCTTGTTTTGGATTTTACATATACACATGAATGAGGTCTCTCACACACACACACACACATATATATAACCTCAACAAAAGTCGTAAACTCCTGTATATTCTTTCAAAATATTAAATCAAGAATTCATATAAGAACCTATGACAAAATACTATATCCTATTTCAAAAGTCAAGCCTAAAAGGTCTATGCAAGATTTTAAGAGGTAGTACCATGTACATGTAGCTTGAGAGAGAGAGAGAGAGAGAGAGAGAGAGAGAGTTATAAATACCCCTATATTCTAGTTTACCCTGACAAGAAATAAATCTAATTGCATATAAAAGCATACAAACACAACCAATGAAATGAAACAAATTGTTGAAAGCAACGAACCACTGAACTCAGTGCTCAATTATTACCAACTTCCATCTCTCTTCTTCGATTCCTTGGTTTGGATCACCATCGCCAAATACAAATGAGAAAATCTAAAAGACAACATCATAAAGTCAATACTTTCTTCAAATACAAGCCTAGCAAAGAGACAATATAAAAAGAATGATTAAATCCATCACATACAGATTCAACGAAATTCATCTTGTTATCATCTGTTTGTACTCGCCGCCTCCTAGAGTAATATGGATCCCAGAACCTGAAATAAAAGGTAGACAAGGTGTGAGCAAAAGTCTCTTACAAGTTCCAACAACTAATATAATTAAACCTGAAACCATTCCACGGAATTATGGAAAACATTATGAAAAAGTGTACTTAACAAGTAAGAAGAAGGTATTACCAAAAGAGGTCAAATGGATTCATGTAAAAAGAGAACCCTGAATCATACGACCTTCCTCCACGTCTTCCACGATTGTCATCTTCACTGTAACCAAAACACTAGAGTCAACCCTCCTGCCCAGAATAGAAATTATTTAACAGTAGAGATGATAACAATACCATGGAAACTTACCTTCTACCAGAAGACAGAGCAACAACAATTGCAGTATAAACAAGAACAATGGAAGCAACTAGGGCAGTTCCAAATGAAACCCTCGCTATGTACTCAACCCCAGCCTGTAAAATGCATTATGTTAGTTCCAATTGCCAAACATTATAACCAAAAATTCCACAAAGTTACTACCTTTGCCTTCTCAAGCACAGGCTCAACTCTCATTCTAAGCGATTTTCCCAAAAGCTTCGCCCGATAATCCTTGGGGAAAACATAGAGCACATCGCCTTCATCCGAAACCTGTTGGGACCATCTTGAAAACAACAATTGGACTCACCACAAACACAATCTGTGAAAATAACTAAACAAACCTATAAACCCCATACATTTTCTTCACAAACATTTTCGAAAACAACTCCAAGTTCACAAATTTTTTGAAATAACTAAACAAACCAACAAACCCCATCATTTTCGTAGCAAACATTTTGGGAAACAACTAACAAGTTCAGAACTTTCCGAAATTAAAAGTACCTCCAAGAATCCTTCAGTGTCAGCAGCGAGAGCTTGCAGGGCATTCTGAGCTTCGTTAAGCTTGAGCCCAGCCCGGCCAGCCACGTCACCAATCGTCACTCTCCCTCCACAAGCGTCCACAGCTTCCATCGCTCGCTTCCTCACATTGGAAGGCAACTTATCGCTCTCCACAGCGCCACCGGGCCTGATTGCAGCGGCGGCGGCGTCGAGACCCGACTTCACCGCCAACACAGAAACTCTAGATTCCCGAAACTTGGCGCCAAATCCGGGGAAAATGGGCGTCGGGTGGAGACGGAAGGTTTTGGGATGGTTGGGGAGGAGTGAGGATTTGAAGATGCGACGGCGAGGACAGTGGTGCTTCGGCGGAAGGGTGAAGCAGGTGGCTATCGACGCCATTGACGGATTGAATTTTCTTTCGGGAGTTGGGTGGGTTTTGCTAAGTTGCTGTGGCCATAGAATTCTTGGCGAGCGGCTCAGAATTGGAGAGCTTGGAAATGGACTTGGGATGATCGATGAGAGATATTAAGCTGGTGAAATTGCGGTCATGTCCTGTCGGATGATGTGAAGGGATAAGAGTTCATTTGTGAAATTTTCTCTCTCCAAATATCAAATATTGTTAAAAATATTTAAGAAAATAAATATTTTTTTAAAGATGGAATAGTCCCTCAACTTTAGCATCATTAAATAAAAGGAAAATTAATAAAAATGATTTAAAATTTTTGAGTTTTAACGATAAGGACCAAATAAAAGGGTAAAGGGAATAGTATCATGATTGACCTTTTTGTATAAAAATATGGTTTTTCGTTAAAACGAATTGTACCAGGAGTTTTTCGCTAAAGTTCACTTAAATAAATGGTCATTTAACTAAAAATTTATGAATATTAATTATGTAAGTCATTAAAACGTGCAGCTATGATCTTTTTCGTTAAAATAAGTTATGTTGAAAGACTATTTCTTCAATTGCATTAAAGTTAAAATAAGTTACAATAATTGAGTTAAAATTGAGTGACTATTTCTTCAATTGCATTGAAGTTAAAGTATCATTGCTACATTTTTTTTTTCATTTATCCATATTTGCCTCTTGATTCAGCATTGCGTGCGTGGCACTTGACTCGTTTTGACAAAACTTCTAACAGAGTTGATGACAAGTACCATAATTACATGTTTTAATAAGTTAAAAGATCAACGGTAACAAATTTTTGGGTAAAGAACTATTACTCTAAGGGAAATTTTATTTGAACACATCTAGCCTTTTTTTACACTCAAGTTACTCTTTACACCCACATTATTTTTTTATTAAACTATCAATATCTCTTTAAACCCAAATTTATTACCTAAACTATCCTCACAAACCCAATTCAATATATAAATTTATCTTAACACCCATTTGAAAAATAAAAAAACCAAAATCAAAACATTCTCTCCTTCCATTTTATACGAGTTATATATAGACCACGTTCAGATTCGGAAGATTGATGTATGTACAACATTAATTTGCATAATTCTTACCGGTCAAGATTATTACGGTTCAAGAGAAACTTGAAAGATTAGCGAGCGACAAAGAAACACGAAGTATTGTGAAGTAAAAAAAAGAAGTATTAAAAAATGATGAAACAAGTACACAAACGAAAATTGAAGAACCACATTTTCTTATAACATTATGAGTTTATGAACACCACTATTAAGTTCAACAAAAAAAACTTCGATATCATGTAATTTCTAACTAATCAAGGAATTGTCTGCAATTTTTTTTAACCTCGTCAGTTAATTAAAAGCATGTGATTATACTATACTTGGTTTAAAATCATTATTGAGGGTCTAATCTCAAAACTCATCCAGGGAACAAAGTGTTAATTAAATTAAAGAGGTATTAGCCAATTTATTGAGTTTTTGTCACAATAGAATGTAATAGAAAAATTACGTGATGATTAGGATTTGATAATTGGAATAAGTATAATTTTTATTAATAATATCATCATGTATTTGATGGTAATTATGCAATGGGTTAATAAAGACATTTCACATTTAAAATTTAAGTTGGGTTTGTAAAGAGATTATATGGGTTTAAATAAAATTTCTCTTACTTTAATTGTATTAAAGTTAACAAATCATTACTATAATTTCCTTTTTTTTTTTTGAAAAATCCATTTGGAAATGAACCCCCAAACCTTGGGCGAAACAGTAATTTGACATAAACGACCCGTCGAACCCAATTCACTCGGCATCCTACTCTTCTATTGTTGTTCAACCTGGACTGAGAAAAGCAAAAAAAATCCAAACTTTGGCGCAGAAGCAGAATGAAAATTGGGACCTTCAATGCCGCTTTCTCTTCCGATGTCCTTACACTTCACAGACCTCCGAGCTCTTCAATTTTCGGCGCAGCAAACCGTAAAAGTTTCACTGCCAGACCTTCCATGGCGTCCAGTAAGTAAACTTCTGCTTCCGTTTCTTCTCCTACTTTGGTATTTACCCTTTTCATCCAGTTCAACGCTCATTTTCCCATTTTCTGGTGCAGGTTTCACCCGGCGGCTTTCGATCCGCTGCGCCGTTCGCTTCCGGCCTTGCATTGACATACACAAGGTAGTGCAACTTCAGTTTATCAAAATTCATGCTATCGAATCAATTGGGGTTTTCTGTGAATCGGTTTTAGGCGTTTTTGTGACGAGCTTAATTATCTTTCTTCTGGGATTTCTGTGATTGTTATGTTGATTTTTACTTCAGGGGAAAGTGAAACAAATTGTTGGGTCTACCCTTTCTGATTTGAAGGATGATGGGTCGGTTCTTGTTACCAATTTTGTGTCTGATAAGTCTGCAGCGGAGTATGCAAAGATGTATAAAGAAGATGGGCTTACGGGTGGTCATGTTATCATGCTTGGAGCTGACCCTTTGAGTAGAGCTGCAGCCATTGAAGCTTTGCATGCCTATCCTGGTGGGTCTATTGCCTTCCTTCCTGTTCATGTAGATTCTGATGCTGTTAATTGATTTTTGGATCAAATAATTTAAATTGTCTTCCAGTATTTATTCTGTTAATGTTCGAAAAGTGATTCTTATTGGATTTTCTCTCAGTTGCGAACTTTCGATATAGAGTTTAAGAAGTAAATATGGCTGATGATATGAGTGTGAATTAAATTAAAAGATTGTTACCCAGCATCAGATACTTTAGCACTTCTGCAAAAACATCCGTGTCTGATAATATTGCCGATACTGAGATTTTTCAAGTAAGTTGAGTGCCTTGGGAGTATGCTGTTTCACTTTAATCTTTATCGTTGATGTGTGTTTGAAACTTACAGATTTTCCTCTGCTGAACTTGCTGCGAGGACTGGTATAATCTAGGTGGTTTGCAAGTAGGAGGTGGGATCAATTCAGAAAAATCTTTGAATTACATAGAAGAAGGGGCTAGCCATGTCATTGTCACTTCCGTAAGTTGCTACCCTTTCATCACCCTTTTACATCTATATGTTAATTAAGAGGACTGATTTGGATCAAATTGTTTCATGAAATCATTTCTTTACATTTGGCGTGGTTTCTTTGCAGTTGTATTTAACAATGGACAAATGGACCTTGAAAGGCTTAAAGATCTTGTTCTTGTTGTTGGAAAAGAGAGGCTTGTTTTAGACCTTAGCTGCAGAAAGAGGGTATGAGGCCAAGCAAGAATCAAACCTCCTTTGTCATTATCTATTTGTTTATTTTCTTTTCAGGGCTAAGCTGAGTTATTTATTTACTTAACTCTTAAGCAGTTTTTATGTGTATTCGATTCGTTGTAAGCTGAGTTTAGTGAAAACTTCGATCATATTGGTGGTGTTTGACTAGAGTCACAATTTTCAGAGAATTGCAAATCTTTGGAATCAACACTAAACTATGGAATTGTTAAGAAAGAGTTTTTCTTGTTTGTAATTTTCTCCTTCAGCATTTTCAACTGCCTCTTTTGTACACTTTCACTTGTTGGTCTTAATGTGCATATATGAATTGTTTTTAATGTGTGCAGGATGGTAAATATGCAATCGTCACAGATAGATGGCAGAAGTTTAGTGATGTGAATCTTGATGAGGAAATATTGAACTTTCTTGCCAACTATGCAGACGAATTTCTGGTACATGGTGTTGATGTTGAAGGGAAAAAGTAAGTTATATATGTTGCCATTTTATTTCATTACCAAAAATAATTTTATAATTTTTAACGCCTTAAAAGAGATTTTGACTATAATTATTTATTTATTTATTTTTGGAATAAACGATATTATCTACACTAAGGGGGAGGGAGTAGGCTAAGCCTCACAATGACTAGCAATAATATGGTGCAAATTCGCCTTTGACTATAATTATTTGTTAAAGGAAAAGGATTTTTCATAATAAAATTAAATTTTTTCTCCTTGCCTGAGAAATTTATTCAGGGCTTTTGCTCTTTGTGCTCATCGTTATGAGAACTGAGAAATATAATTTTTAAAGAAAGGTCCATGAATTCCATGCATTGTGTTATAGATAGATGCTTTTCTTTTCCTTTCTCTTTCCTAGATACTTGTTCCCATTGACGCTTTTTCTGATATCAAGAATTTCCTTCTGTTTACAGATGAAACTATGATCGCTTTTGAGTTAAATTCACTAATCAAGTAAAGAATGGATTAAGTTACAATAATGTTATTTTTCTTTCATTTCTGAAGGGTCGAGTTTAAAGAAGATCCATTTTTGAGTTGAGCTTCTGCTATAATTTAATTTTAAGTTTAGTGCTGGCCCTAAATTCTTGAAATTGCTATACTGAAAATATATTTGCCGATTCCATATGGTCTACTACTCGTATATTTAGTTGATTACTAAACAATAATTGTTGAAAGCTTGCAATTGCATATCGGCATGAGTACCATCCCCCCACCCCCAACCTGACATCCAATATTTGAAAAAGACAAATGTACTCTGTTTATCCGTTGAGTTATAACTGGATGATCTCATTTCTGTTTATTGCAGGCTGGGAATTGATGAGGAGCTTGTGGCGTTGCTTGGAAAGTATTCACCGGTTGGTAACCTATTAATAGAATGGCACATTTATGTCTTTTGCTAACTGCTCATTTTTAAAATTTTATAGGTTGCTGGAAATGTACCTCCATCTTGTCATTGCACTGAAAAGAAATTTCTCTAACCTATTATCCACATTTCTATTTAGACTACTGTTGTTTGATTTATGTTCAATCAGTAGAAATATGTTTTTAGGCCTCACATAGATGACCTTGGAAAGTCAAGGACTGAGCCATGATTCTTGTCATCTTTTCTTTGAGTAACAAATGTTTTCATCTAAATCTTTTTTATACTTACTGAATGTGGATTAAAATGTGTATCCACCATCAGTATAAAGCCCTCGAGCATGAGAATTCGATGTTTCTCGTTGAACCAAAAAGCTTGGGGCTACGTATGGGATTCACTGCTGTTGTAGTAGAGAATTGGCATGGGTTTCACCAGAGATTTAGAAATTCTTATGTTCATGCATCATACATCCTGTTCAAATCACTGACATAATATGTTTCTGGGTGCCAGATTCCTGTAACTTATGCTGGTGGTGTGACTATAATGGCTGATTTAGAGAGGATAAAAGTGGCAGGACTGGGACATGTAGATGCAACTGTTGGCAGCGCTTTGGATGTTTTTGGAGGCAACTTGTCGTACAAAGATGTTGTTGCTTGGCATGCCCAGCAGGAGGCCTTGACTGTTTAGTGCATTTCTAGTATCTTTTGGTTCTGAGTACGTAGACATATAGGTTATTCTGGCTTATTTATTTTAAAAAAAGTACATTGCAAAGGAGAGTTCAGCTCTGTAACTTCAAATAAAAGGCCGCTTTGTAAGTTATGAGTAGAAGCTATTATTTTTTTGGGCCAATGAAGTGAAAATTTGCATCAGGATAATGTGCCGAAACTGAGTCGGAACCTTGAGTTACAAATCAAGATTGGGGTGCTCTTTTTTTTTATTCTCCCCTCCCCATCTACTCTTGCTTTTTCTTTTGTTTTCCGTCTCCTAATTCTCGAGTTATTTGGAGATATACGGCCCTGTTGGCATATAGCCAGGATGGGAGCTTTTTCTTTCCATGTAGGATGAAGGACAAATACAGGATATGAGTATTGATGGAGAGGGTTAATCATGTCTTTCATGTTTCATTTCTTAGGAGGACAGCGTAAGTTATTCTCTCTCATCCTTGGTGTGAACTTTAACTGGATACATTTGGTTGTGTATTTTACTGGATGTGGTTTCTTTTGCTTGTAAGTCCAAGCTTTATAAAATCAACATTCACACACGCACAAACGCGCACGCACCAGATTTTTCTTAAATCAACATGGAGTCTGGTTAATTGGTAATCGAAAGAAGGGGTACAATATGGTTTTGGGAAGTGCTATTCACACATTTATTTTTACGTCTCACTCGTTGTCTCAATTTTCGGTTGTTGGACCAAATGAATTGAAGAAGATCAACAACAACAACAACAACAACAAAGCCTTTTCCCACTAAGTGAGGTCGGCTATATGAATCCTAGAATGCCATTGCGCTCGGTCCTGTGTCATGTCTTCCATTAGATCCAAATACTTTTAAGTCTTTTCTTAGAGTCTCTTTCAAAGTCTTCCTAGGTGTTCCTCTATCCCTTCGGCCCTGAACCTTTGTCCCGTAGTCGCATCTTCTAACCGGAGCGTCAGTAGGCCTTCGTTGCACATGTCCAAACCACCGTAACCGATTTTCTCTCATCTTTCCTTCAATTTCAGCTACTCCTACCTTACCTCGGATATCCTCATTTCTAATCTTATCTTTTCTTGTGTGCCCACACATCCAACGAAACATTCACATCTCCGCTACACCCATTTTATGTACGTGTTGGTGCTTCACTGCCCAACATTCCGTACCATACAACAACGCCGACCTTATTGCTGTCCTATAAAATTTTTCCTTGATCTTTAGTGGCATACGGCGATCACACAACACGCCAGATGCACTCTTCCACTTCATCCATCCAGCTTGTATTCTATGGTTGAGGTCTCTATCTAAATCTCCGTTCTTTTGCAGGATAGATCCTAGGTAGCGAAAGCGGCCGCTCTTTGGTACTTCCTGGTCTCCGATCCTCACCCCTGACTCAATTGGGCCTCTAGTTGCACTGAACTTGCACTCCATATATTTTGTCTTTGACCGACTTAGGCGAAGACCCTTAGATTCCAACACTTCTCTCCAAAGATTAAGCTTCACATTTATCCCTTCCTGAGTTTCATCTATCAATACTATATCGTCTGCGAAAAGCATACACCAAGGAATATCATTTTGAATGTCCCGTTAACTTATCCATTACCAATGCAAAAAGGTAAGGACTTAATGATGAGCCTTGATGTAACCCTACAGTTATGGGGAAGCTTTCGGTTTGTCCTTCATGAGTTCTTACAGCCGTCTCTGCTCCATCATACATATCCTTTATAACTTGGATATATGCTACTCGTACTCCTTTCTTCTCTAAAATCCTCCAAAGAATGTCTCTTGGAACCCTCTCATATGCTTTTTCCAAATCTATAAAGACCATGTGTAAATCCTTTTGCATATCTTTATATTTTTTCCATCAATCTTCATAAGAGATAGATTGTCTCCATGGTTGAGCGCCCTGGCATGAACTCGAATTGGTTGTCTGAGATCCGTGTTTCTTGCCTTAGTCTATGCTCAATCACTCTCTCCCAGAGCTTCATTGTATGACTCATTAGCTTAATACCCCTATAGTTCATGCAATTTTGTACGTCGCCCTTATTCTTGTAGATAGGCACCAAAGTGCTCTTTCGCCACTCATTTGGCATCTTCTTCGTTTTCAAAATCCTATTGAAAAGGTCTGTGAGCCATGCTATACCAGTCTCTCCCAAGACTTTCCACATTTCGATCGGTATATCATCTGGGCCCACTGTTTTTCTATGCTTCATCTTCTTTAAGGCTACAACCACTTCTTCCTTCCTAATTCGACGGTAAAATGAGTAGTTTCTACACTCTTTTGAGTTACCCAACTCCCCCAAAGAAGTACTCCTTTCATGTCCTTCATTGAAAAGATTATGAAAATAACCTCTCTATTTATCTTTGGCCGCCTTCTCCGTAGCAAGAACCTTTCCATCCTCATCCTTGATGCACCTCACTTGGTTTAGGTCCATTGTCTTATTTTCCCTTGCTCTAGCTAGTTTATAGATATCCAACTCTCATTCTTTGGTATCTAGTCGCTTATACATATCGTCAAAAGCCGCTAGCTTAACTTCTCTCACAGCTTTTTTTGCCTCCTGCTTCGCTATTCTATACCTTTCACCGTTTGCATCGGTTCTATCCTTGTATAAGGCTTTACAACATTCCTTCTTAGCCTTAAACTTTGATTGTACCTCCTCATTCCACCACTAAGATTCTTTTTGATGTGGAGCAAAGCCCTTGGACTCTCCTAATACCCATTTTGCTACCTTGCGGATACAACTAGCCATGGAATCCCACATTTGGCTAGCTTCTCCCTTTCTATCCCACACACATTGGGTGATTACTTTCTCTTTGAAAATAGCTTGTTTTTCTCCTTTTAGATTCCACCATCTAGTCCTTGGGCTCTTCAAGGTCTTGTTTTTTTTTCTCTCTAGTTTGATATGTACATCCATCACCAATAAGCGATGTTGAGTAGCCACGCTCTTTCCCGGTATAACTTTGCAATCCTTACAAGTTATACGATCCCCTTTCCTCATTAGAAGAAAATCTATTTGTGTTTTTGACGACCTACTCTTGTAGGTGATCACATGTTCTTCTCTCTTCTTAAAGAAGGTGTTGGCTAAGAAGAGATCATATGCCATCGTAAAATCCAAGATGGCCTCCCTTTCCTCGTTTCTCTCCCCAAAGCCATGGCCACCATGAAAACCCCCATAGTTACCTGTCTTCTTACCCACGTGTCTATTTTAATCTCCTCCTATAAATACCTTCTCCGTCTGAGCGATTCCTTGCACTAAATCTCCAAAATCTTCCCAAAATTTCTCCTTCAAAGTCATGTCCAACCCTACTTTGGGTACATACGCACTAATCACATTGATGAGTTCTTGTCCTATTACAATCTTGATTGCCATAATTCTATCTCCCATCCTCTTGACATCTACAACATCTTGTGTCAAGGTCTTGTCCACGATGATGCCAACACCATTTCTCGTCCTATTTGTGCCTGAATACCAAAGTTTAAAACTTGAATTTTCTAGGTCCTTTGATTTAAGACCAACCCACTTAGTTTCTTGTAGGCACATAATATTTATCCTTTTCCTCACCATAACTTCCACTACTTCTATAGATTTTCCTGTTAAGGTCCCTATATTCCACGTTCCTAAATGCATTCTACTCTCTTGAACTCCACCCTCCCCCGTCTCATACGATCAAAGTACTTCTTATACTTGTCCTGCATAAAGTTGATGGGAGCAGGTGCTTCCAAACAACTTTGAGTGGAGTCGTTCAAAAAGAAGTTTCTATGGCCCTCTTGCTCATTTAGCATTGTATCCAGGCGCCGATGGAGATACAGCGACCTTTACCCATTTACATCCTCTAAAAAAAAATATGATTTCCCAAGGTGGGGAGGGCTTTATTCTAGTTCAGACATCGGAAGTACAAGATATGGATTATTTTTCTAGACTTCCCCTCCAATTTCCCATGGCTAAGGTGGATGGAGGGCATCACTCTAATTGAGAAACTCAGTGATGCATAAAAGTGAGTATTTTAACTGAAATGTGAAATGCATGTCATTGTGTATTGTTTGCACGACACGTTTCCACCAACATATTAAACTAAGCTACTCCCAGTCAATGGCGAAGCCACGTGTGGGTGAGGAGTGGCGGTCGCCACTCCCCTCGTCGGAAAACACAGCCCCAGCGCAGGTTCAGCCCCTCCCCTCTCGGAAAACTCAGCCCCTCCGCTCCATGTCTGTTTTACGGTACCTCCGGTGAACTGGTTCTCTGCTGCACTGCAGCAGAGTGGATTATTATTATTATTTTTTATTATTTTTAAAATCCAGGCCAAAACGACGCCGCTTTGGTCCTGGAAAAAAAAAATAAAAAACTTACACCAAACGACGTCGTTTCGTTTGTTTGAAAAAAAAAATTATATGGTGGGGGGGACCGCGTGTCCCCCATTTAGCCCTTCTTTACTTTCTCAGCCATTCTCAAAACCAATTAAACACATAGAGCAGCAAAGCTGCCCCCCAAAATCCTAGCAGGAGCCGCAACGAGTTACGGAATGGAACGGAGCCGTTTCCTCTCACTCTCACAATCTCACTCCAGTCCAGCCACTTAGCCGCTGGCTTCCAAGCCAGCCTTCAAACTTCAAAGGTAAATTTATAATCCCTACCTAACCCTAAATAATTATTTGATACGAATTTTAATTAATTGGTATAGAAATAGAATCATATTCATATGGTAATGCACTAAGTTGGTTATTGGTTGTTGATTATTGATATGAAATTATGAAATTAATTTTTAGGGTGAAAATTAAAATTTGAATTCTTGATTATTGATTAATTAATTGAATTATTACATAATGTATACAATTATTCATATGATTAGTTGAATTGAATTTTTTTTATTGAATAATTTGTATGCTAATTGGTATTGATTAATTGAATTGTTAGTTGGATTAGTTATTATACATATTAGTATAGTTTACTCTAGGATTAAGAGTCTAAGATTTTTTTTTTGGGTGTGATAACCACACACCCCTTTTTACTTCTCCCACACCTTTTTGGATTTCGGCCGTTGGATCGGATGAATTGAAGAAGATCTAACAGACAGAAATTAACAGGGGTGTGTGAGAAGTAAAAAAGGGTGTGTGGATAGCACACCCCTTTTTTTTTCTTTCCATTTTACATTACGTAATGAAACGATACTATAAGAAACAATGCTTAAATCCTCCTTCAAACATTTCGGGTAGTCATTCTCTTTCAAATATTTTGAGTAGTCCTCTTCCTCCTTCAAATATTCCAAGAAGTCCTCATTCAAATATTCCGAGTAGGTCACAACAAAGTGAGGCTACTGAGTTGGATGAAATATTGGCTAATCTTCCTGCAAACCCTGCACATAGACGTCGAATGCTTGATTATCCACCTAATTATCGTGAAGCAATTCTTAGACACTATCTCCAAAATGATCCTCATCAACCTAGAGACCACATCATGCCAAGAAAAGTTAGCGACAATCGATGTTTTATCATCGGTTGATTTGATAAGTTTAAGTGGTTGGAGTATAGTATATCAAAAAATGCTGCATTTTGTCGTTATTGTTATCTTTTCAAATGTGATTTTGATCAAATGGGTAGCATTGGAAGTGATGTCTTCACTGAGATAGTGTTTACAAATTGGAAGAAATGACCCGAAAATCTTCGAGTCTATGAGGGAAGTGTTGGAAGTCTTCATAATAAAGTTGTACAACAAGCTAGAGATTTGATGACACAAAAACAACACATTGAAACATTTGTGATTAAGCAAACCGATGAAACTCGCATTAATTATCGTACTTTATTGAGTGCCTCACTTGAATGCACAAGATGGTTGTTGGGACAAGGTTTGCCTTTTCGTGGCCACGATGAATCGTTGAAATCAAGTAATAGGGGTAGTTATTTGGAGCTTATGCAATTTCTTTCCAAGCATAATGAACAGGTTAGGAAGGTTGTGTTTGAGAATGCTCCCAAGAATCTTAAGTATACTTCTTCCGATATTCAAAATGATTTTGTCTATGCTTGTGCCATTGAAACTGTAGATGCAATTACAAAAGATATGGAAGGTGCATTTTTTTTCCTCTTTTGGTTGATGGAGCACGTGATTCTTCAACTAAAGAGCAAATGACGATGATATTGCGTTATGTGAATAAAAAGGAGAAGCAATTGAAAAAATTTGGGTGTTCAACATGTCTCCTCTACAACTAGTACTGTAGTTAGTATTATTGTTATGTTTGAAGCTGTGGTGGAGGTGGTTGAATGGATTAAAAGTGATCGCAACCAAGATAATCTCGATGAAGCAACTAGGTTATTCAAAGACATAAACTTTTGATTTTGCATTTCACCTTTTCTTGATGAGACTTATATTGGGAATTACAAATGAGTTATCACAAGCATTGCAAAAGAAAGATCAAGATATTGTGAATGCAATGGCGTTAGTGGAAGTATGCAAGCAAAAACTACAAACCTTGAGAGATGATGACTTTGGGGACTTGTTTCATGATGTAGAAAAGTCTTGTGAGGAGCATGATATTGTCATTCCTAACATGGAGGATTTGCATTTCGTACCTGGAAAATCAAGGCGTAAAGCTCCAAAAATCACAAACTTCCATTACTATCGTGTGGACCCCTATTTTCAAGTCCTTGATATGCAACTAAAGGAATTGAATGATTACTTCAATAAGGTAAACACCAAGTTGCTTCTTTGTATGGCATGTTTGAGTCCGGTGAATAATTTTGCATATTTTGACAAAGCAAAAATTATTCGTTTAGCCCATCTTTATCCTCAAGATTTTGATCGTATGGACCTCATGAATCTTTGGTGCGATGTAAAACCACACACAAATTTAACCCTCTTTTTGACAGTTGTAGTAAAGATGTAAGTAGGGTATCGTTCTAGGCCGGGGATTAGGAGGGATTGCTAATCTACTCTAAATTGATTTAAAAATATTAAACAAGACTCAAGAACACAAAACTAGGAAAAAGACTTTAATAACTCAAAACACACTAGAATGACTCAAAGCAACTCAAAACAGCCAACTTGACTCGAACTAGACACTAGGGACTTATTTGGAAGGAAATTGAATTAAAAGACTCAAAACAATGAAATCTAACTAAATAATACAATTTAACAATGGGGGGGGGGGTGGGGTTTGGTTTTGACGAGAAATAAATTAAACTTAAATAAATTACAGAATTGACAAAAGCATGAAATTGAGGTGAATGGATAGGCGACGGACTGGCTAGAGGGTTCTTCTCCACACATGACACATGTGCAACCTAAATTGATTTTCAGTTGTTCTTTCAATAAATTGTAAATCTCAACACTCCAGATTAACCGTGAACAGCACTTTTTTAATCTTCAAGTTTTCCTTAAGTTATTGAATTGGACGGAAAAACGCATACAACAATTCAAAACATTCTTCAAAAGTCCCCTACGTGAAAAGCACAATAGAGATACAATCAAAGATCATTAAACTTTGTGAAAACTATGAGCATTGACGAGGCATTCATAACTATGAAAAACATGATACTCTTGCCAAGAATTTACTTAACTCGATTGTGGATAGCAACCTTCACTATTCATGAATATAAGTTCATAACGACTAGGTGAAATTCCCTTATATTCTAGCATCAAATTCATGCATGCAAACTAAGTATGCATTCTTAATCGACATACAAGAATAAGTCATCAATCAAACAGTTAAGCAAATTAAATTCACAACTCAGAAATCACAACTGAAGATAATCAATTCATATTACAAATATATATCATGGCTTTGAATTAACCTCTAGCCAAAATAAATTTAGTTACACATTATTTTCAAATTAAAACAAAAGTAAAATATAAGTTTGAGAGATAAAACCGAAAGAAAAGAGGTGCAAGATTTCCTCTGTCCTTCCCTTGGTACCACTTCACCGTTCAAATGCCTGGCGCTGCCTTCTGTGCCTCTTGTTTTCCACGCTGCCAAGGCAGCCTTGCTGCGCAGCTCCTGCGTGGCAGCTTCCTCTGTTTTGCCTTCCTCGAAACCCCGCACCGCCTGGCACTCTCTCGGTCTCTCTCTCCTGTGCGCCTTTCTGCCGCTGCCTTTGGCAGCTTATTTATTTTTTTATTTTTGTTTTTCACGCTGCTCCTGTGATGGTCTTGTTAGACAAAAGGAATAATAGCTAGCTGGAATAGCATAAGCATGGAATGAAGCACAAAAGGAATAATAGCATAAGCATGGAATGGTCTGACAAGCATGGAATGAAGCGTGGAAAGGTATGACTGCCTAAAGGGAAAAGATGGAACATTGCTTTTCAGTCCGAATGGAAGAAGAGCTGGAATAGCATGGGCAAGGATTAAGCATGTGCAAGGATTAGCTGGTGCAATTATTCTAATGTAATATAAGCATGTAATATAAGCATAGAATAATAGCGAGTAGTTTAATAATGCTAAGCTAGGTTGTATTGCATTAAACCTGCAAATGTATATAAAGACATGTAGCCTTTGTTTAAAGGAAGTAAGATTGACAAGAACACTGGAGTACTCTTAAATCAATCCCTTATCTCTAATTCTTACAGGTCTTCCCCCCTTTTCTAAATGGTCGCTGCCCCTCTTATTCTTTTCTGTCCGCTGCACAGACTGGCTTCCACTTCCCTGCCTTGCTGTTTTGCACTCAGGCTTAAGAAGTTTATCCCGCTTGCCTTGCTGTTTTTCCCTATATCTTTAAGTCCATGTGATGCTCTATCTTTTCAGCTATCAATATTTTATTTATGCCCTCTCCAATCCGAATCGAAAATATAAACAAAGAAAATAAGTGAGTAAGGTAGTTTTGACGAATTTGACACTTAAAATTTCACTTATTCTATTTTTATTTTCTTTGCTTGATAAATTCTATAAAACACAAAAACAAAGTAAATAGCTCAAAAATATAAGGAACTAACTAAGAAAAGACGAGTGAATTTGATGTAAAATATATATAAATATGAGCTTATCAATCTTCCAATTCAACTTGACAATTACATTCATGATATGAAGATGCATAGTGAGTTTTCATCATTGATAGAAATTAGTGATCTTACAAAAGAGTTAGTGAAGACCGGGAGGTGTGAAAGCTATATGTTAGTGTATAAGCTTCTTATATTGGCTTTGGTGTTACCGGTTGCAACTGCTTCGGTGGAGAGAGCTTTTTCTGCTATGAAGATTGTGAAAACACCATTGCGTAACAAAATAGGAGATCAATGGTTGAGTGATAGCAAGGTTGTTTACATTGAGAGATATGTATTTGCTTTTATTGATAATGAACCTATTATGCGACGTTTGCATGACATAAAATCTTGCCGGCAACAATTGTAATTTGTTTGTATTGATTAATTATGAAAGATATTACTATATAAAAAGATTTAATTGTTGCCATTTTTCTTTAACCTTGCACTCTTTTAAGTTCACCTCTCCCCCTGAGAAATCCTGGCTTCGCCACTGTGTATCATCGTCACAAGCTGCATTCATCACATAAAATTTTGAACACATTTTCCTGTGAAGGAAATCAAGGAGAAATGAAGCCTTTCTCGCTGAGTGAAACCATGGTATTCAATACAGCAAACAAGACATGCTACACAGCCTTTCTCGCTTGTTGGTTTTCTTAGCCAGTTAGGCAGTCTAGATTTCATGTGTTACTTGCACATTTGTCTAGCCAATTTCTCCAGTTATTGGTAAAGGACATTTGTTAACAAAGCTTGACCGATTCTCCTAGACTCATCCCCAAATACTCAAAGTCCCATCAGCGACCAATGTCTGTCTCTCATGGTCGCTCATAATTCCACTGAATGAATTAAGTTGCCATGACTCAATCCATTGCAAGCACACCTCAACACCCCAAACCCACCCTCATCATGAACTCCAAAGTTTCACTTTTACTTTTTTGGAATTGAAGTGCAGTTCACTTCTTTGGAGTTGTTCTTTTATTTATTATTGTTTTGAAATGTATGAAGAGAGGAGGTTGATGGTGTGTATTTGAAGAAATTCAACTTGCCCTGATCCCAGCTACTTGTGTTTGGAAGGAACTTCGGATTGCAGCGCTGTTGCTGGGAAGATTGTGATTTATGACAGTGGTATTAGGCCTAGAGTGCAGGAGAGACAGATGGTGAAAGATGCAGGAGCAATTGGTATGATTTTGGCAAACACAGCTGCTAATGCAGAACGAATGTTTCTGTTTTGACTCTTCATACAACTGTCACTAATGTTGGCTCTGCGATTTTGAATTAACACGCCATAGTTTCGTAGTTTAAAGGTGCTCATGTGAAAGTCAAGCCTCAGACGTTTAACTTCACCAGAGCAAACCAAAAGCTATGATTCTTAATAGATCACCTTATCATAATCCCGGCAGCTGGTTCTGGAATTCGGAGGGTTGGTGTGGAAGGATGGTGTGCATAGGGTGAGAAGCTCTGTTGTTGTAGTTTGGCTACCTTCACTGTGAATCATGCACTGGAGTTTTTTTATTTTTTATTTTTTCCCTCCCTTTTTGGCATGATTTAATTTCAATGTATGTTTATATTAATTATTAATGCTTTGTATTCCGTCCGAGCATTTCAGCCTTTGCAGTACATGCGGCTAGTCAATCATCGCTTACATAGTACTTTCTGCGGTCGATCCTGTGCATGTTAATGGCTGCTGCTGCTGCTTCGTCTTCATCCGACAGTCATTGGAAATACGATGTGTTCCTGAATTTTAGAGGACTTGAGGCTGCTGCTTCTGTTAAGGATCACATTAGTACTAATCAATGATGTATCTGATTAGGATTTACTTAGCTGTTAAGCTGTGATTGTTAGACTTTGTAAAGCTATTTATATTGGTTGTACACACTGTTTGTTAGATATGAAAAGAATCATTTTTCCACAACAACTTCTCTCTCTAGATTCTCTCTCTCTCTACCTTTAGCATTTCTCTCACAGATCTATGACTTTCTACATGGTATCAGAGCTCTTCTCCGGCTGCTTCTTCTGGATTTCATGGCGATGTCACCAATTCGTCAGTTTCATCGCTTTCTTCTATTACTGTTCAGAACATCACTGGTATGGTGGCGATGAAACTCAATCGTCATAACTATATCACCTGGCGCAGTCTCTTCCTCCCTGTTCTGAAACGTTTCAAGCTTTTAGGGCTTGTTACTGGATCTGATGTGTGTCCCTCTCAATTTGTGCTTGATTCCTCTGGATCTCGATTTCTGAATCCAGCGTATGAGGTTTGGTGTGAGAGAGATCAAATTTTGATGATCTGGATTAATTCTACTTTGTCTGAAGATCTTCTTCCTTTGACGGTTGGCTTCGATGATTCCAGATCTCTCTGGCAATCTCTCGAGCGTCGCTTCTCTGGTGCTTCTCGAACCCATATTCACAGCTTGCGCTCCAAGATTCAGACTATTCAGAAAGGTGATTCCTCGATGACCGATTATCTCAACTCTCTCAAGGAAATTTCTGATAAACTAGCAGCGGCTGGGGACTCGATTTCTGAATCAGATCTTGTTGCCTATACTCTTTCTGGTCTTTCTGATGAATATGAGTCCTTTGTTGACTCTATTGAAACACGGCTCGAACCTGTTAATTCTGATGAACTACACGGCATGCTTCTCAGCAAGGAACTTTCTCTTCAAAAACGCAAGACCAGACCATCCTCTTCTTCCTCTCAAGTATTTCATGCCTATGCCGCTCAACACGGTTCCTCTGGTCCTCCCTCCTACCGAGGCACCAATCGTGGTCGTTTTCAGAATCGAAATCGGTTCAATCAAACTCGGAATTTTGGGGGTCATCGTAATAACTATAACACCTCAGGCGGTATTCTTGGTCCTGTTCCTACTACTCGATCCCCATTCTCTGGTTCACAATCTGCTAATTACAGCTCTGGCAAATCTCTTCAGTGCCAATTGTGTCTCAAATATGGTCATGAAGCTCTCAATTGTGAGAAACTCTCTCAGTTTGCTTCTCAACGATCCACAGCTGGTCCCCCTATTGGTATGACTGCTACCACTTCTCCTCCACCGAGCTATTGGCTAAATGACAGTGGTGCTTCTCATCATGTCACACCTGATTCATCTTGTCTCAATTCTGCTATTCCATACACTGGCAGTGATCAACTGTTTGTTGGTAATGGTACAGGTCTGTGTATTTCTCATACTGGATCTGCTTTAATTCCAACTTCAAATGCTACTTTTAAGCTCAATGATGTGTTATTAGTTCCCACAGCATCACACAACTTATTGTCAGTCTACAAGTTTGTCTATGATAATTGGGCATCTCTGACTTTTGATCCATTTGGGTTCTATATTAAGGACCTAAGAACTGGGAGGATGCTCTTCCAGGGCCCCTGTGAAGGCGGTTTGTATCCTTTCTACTAGAATGCATCAAATGGCAGTTCTGGAGTTGCTCTCTCTCCTCGGGCTTTGCTGGTTCATAAAGCAGATATTCATCTGTGGCATCAACGATTGGGACATCCCTCGCGTCTAGTATTACATACTATTGTGAATAAACACCAACTACCTGTCATTGGTTCTGTAACTCATGGATCTGTCTCTCATGGATCTGTTTGTACTGAATGTAAATTGGGGAAGGCTTCTAAGCTACCTTTTTCTGTTTTGCCTTGTGTATCTACTAGGCCTTTTCAATTACTGCACACTGATGTTTGGGGCCCTTCTCCCGTTGCTTCATGTACTGGTTACAAATACTACCTCATTTTGGTAGATGACTATACTAAATATAGTTGGTTATATCCTCTGGCTTTTAAATCTGATGTGTACTCAGTTTTCAAGACTTTTGTGCTCAAAGTTCAAACTTTTTTTGCTTGTCACATACAATGTCTACGGTCAGATTCAGGGGGTGAGTACTTGAGCAAGAATTTTCAAACGTTTCTCAATGATCAGGGTATTACACATCAGCTGAGTTGTCCTCATACACCTGAACAGAATGGTTGTGCCGAGAGGAAGCATCGACATGTTGTTGAAATGGGTCGAACTCTCCTTTCTCAGAGTGGCTTGGCATCCAAATTTTGGGTTGAGGCATTTCAAACGGCTGTCTATCTTATCAATCACCTGCCTTCTCATTCCTCTTCTATTAGTCCTTGGGAACACCTGTTTCACGCTCCTCCACGGTATCATACTCTTAAAGCTTTTGGATGTGCTTGTTATCCATGTTTGCAACCTTATTCAACTCACAAGCTTGAAGCCAAGAGCAGATTGTGTGTTTTTCTGGGCTACAGTCTTAATCATAGTGGGTATCGCTGTTTTGATCCTATTACTAATAAAGTGTATATTTCACGGCATGTTACTTTTGATGAGCAGTTGTTTCCATTCAAGCTTGGCATGTTCTCAGATTTCTCCTCATCGCAACCTGTCTCCTCTACAAGCTCTCCTTCTATTTCTGTGACTATTCCTGTTCCTGCTCCTTCCGGTATACTACAATCTGTCGATGAGGTTATCTCTCTATCTCCCAATCCGGACACTTTCTCCCGGGATCCGGGTACTACACAACCTGCCCCACTGTCTCCAGCTTCATTGCCTAATTATCCTCCTTCTCCATCGGTTTCTGTCTCTGCACCGCCACCATCTCTTAATTCTCACCCGATGATTACTCGAGCTAAGGCTGGCATTCATAAACCAAAAGTCTTTACTGCCACCAAACATTCTCTTCCTGTGTCTGTTGATTCCCTTGCATGTCTTCCTCCCACACCTACAACCTTTTTGCAAGCTTCCAAGCATCCACAATGGATGGCTGCCATGCAGGATGAGTTTCAAGCCTTGCAGTCCACTGGCACATGGGATTTGGTTCCTTTTCATCCCCACTTCAATTTAGTCGGCTGTAAATGGGTGTTTAAGGTCAAACATAAGCCTGATGGCTCCATTGAACGGTATAAGGCCCGTCTCGTGGCAAAAGGTTTTCATCAGCAAGAGGGTATTGATTTCTCTGAGACTTTCAGTCCTGTTGCTAAGCCTACCACTATCCGTATTTTGTTATCGCTTGCTGTTTCATATGACTGGTTCATTCATCAACTTGATGTCAGTAACGCTTTCTTGCACGGTACTCTCAAGGAAGCTGTATACATGATCCAGCCACCGGGTTTTGTTGATCCTACACAACCCCGCCATGTCTGCAAGCTTAATCGGTCTCTCTACGGTTTAAAACAGGCTCCTCGGGCCTGGTATGATGCATTCTACACGGCTATTCTGTCCTTGGGTTTTTCTTCTTCTTCTTCTGACACCAGTTTGTTCATCAAGAAGGATTCTTCCATCACATTTATTTTAGTCTATGTTGATGATATTATAATTACTGGGAGTTCCCGATCTGTCTGTCAATCTATCATTGCTCAGTTACAAACTATGTTTCCTGTGAAGGATTTGGGTGATATTCACTATTTTCTGGGTATTGAAGTTCACAGATCTGCTCAAGGGTTATTTCTTCACCAATCCAAATATGCTCTTGATTTGTTGACCAAAACGGATATGATTGGTGTCAAGCCTTGCTCCACTCCTGTTGGTTCTGCAAAATTAGATCACTCGGGCACTCTTCTCTCTGATCCCACATTTTACAGATCCACTGTTGGTGCCTTACAGTACCTAACCTGGACTCGACCTGATTTGGCTTTTGCTGTCAATCAAGTATGTCAGTACATGCATTCCCCTCGGACTATTCACCTGCAAGCAGTTAAACGGATACTTCGCTATTTGAAGGGGACTCTTGATTCTGGCCTCTGGTTTCGTCCAGGTTCTCAATGCCTCACTGCGTGGTCTGATGCAGATTGGGCCGGCTGTCCAGTTGATCGAAGATCAACAAGTGGATACTGTGTTTTTCTTGGTCCCAATTTAATTTCCTGGAGTGCTAAGAAACAGTGCACTGTTGCCCGCTCTTCAACAGAGGCTGAGTATCGGTCTCTTGCCAATACTGCTGCTGAACTCAGTTGGGTCCGTAAAATTCTGCACGATATCTCTTTTCCTATTCTCACTACTCCTACTATTTTCTGTGACAACCAGAGTGCTATTGCTCTAGCTTTTAATCCTGTATTTCATGCTCGGACTAAACATGTTGAAATTGACTACCACTATATCCGTGAAAAGGTTCTTGGTGGCCAAGTCCGTGTTCCCTATGTTGCCTCTCATCATCAACTAGCTGACATTTTTACTAAATCCTTGCCCTCTGCTCGTTTTGCTGAGTTAACTTCCAAGCTTTCAGTTCGCTCTCCTCCCTTTAGCTTGCGGGGGTGTGTTAAGGATCACATTAGTACTAATCAATGATGTATCTGATTAGGATTTACTTAGCTGTTAAGCTGTGATTGTTAGACTTTGTAAAGCTATTTATATTGGTTGTACACACTGTTTGTTAGATATGAAAAGAATCATTTTTCCACAACAACTTCTCTCTCTAGATTCTCTCTCTCTCTACCTTTAGCATTTCTCTCACAGATCTATGACTTTCTACAGCTTCTTCGCCGGCCATTTCAACAAAGCTCTGGATAAAAAAGCAATCAGCACCTTCATCAACGCCGAAGAGCTTCAAAAGGCAACGACCTTTTGGAGCTCCTGGCAGCTATTAGCGACTCAGGCTTTCGATCCTAGTTTTTTGTTCTTTCCGAAAACTATGCTTCTTCAACGTGGTGCTTGAAAGAACTTGTCCAGATAATGGAATGCGTGGATGTGCACAAGCAGATAGTGGTTCCTGTTTTATACGGAGTAGATCCATCCGATACTCGAAAACAGGAAGTTTTGCAGAAGCTTTTGCTAAACATGAATGTCATTCTAACGCTGGCGTGAAAGAGGTGCAGGGCTGGATGTCCGCTCTTGTTAGAGCCACCATTTATCCGGTTGGGATTTTGCAAAATTACAAGTAAGTTCAATTTTTTCACATGCACTTGCTGTTAAAGTATTTTTACTGTAAAAATATCATAACTTGAAAGTGTTCATTTTCTTAATCAAGATTAGCTGGAGATTGTTAATTACTTATATGTATCAAACTAATCCATGGTTTTGGTTAGGGCTAACTGTAAGAACTTTTGTGTGAGAAATGGTCCAAACCATTTAATAAAGGAAATATGATTATAGTATACGTTATATACATTAAGTACACATTTAATATAAAGTGAGAAAACCATATTACTTGTACAAATTATGAATGGAAGACAGTTACAAAACTTGAAGAAACTGACAGCAACTGCTACCATGATAGGTGGAGCAGTTGCATCCTATAAGTCAGGTTTTGATCCCCTTTCTTGGGTAAGTTACAAGGTTCTCATAATGTGAATGCTTGCCCTATCGAGAGTAAGAGTTCCATTCCGTTTCCAAGAGAAAGGAAGGTCCAAATCTCATCTCAATCATCTCGTCTACGACAACAAGTAAGTGCATCTCTAGTTTCCGCAAAATTATGATTTAATGAATATTATGACTAGTATAAATGCATGCGTGTATATTAGTTTGTGGTTCATCATGCATGGTTGATCTTGATCTCTGAATGAAGTATATAATTAAGTTCAACATGTGGTATCAGAGCCACCAACTTCTGCAATGAACTCAAGAACTTGATTATGATAAATACACTGCTTGCATATATATGGAAATACTGTTTAGTTATAATGTTCACATTTGCTTCCGCTGCTTCTGTTTCTTTTTTGTTTTGAATTTTGTTCTTATTCATGATGAATTAACTACTTAAACCCCTGCTTCTGTTCTTGTTCTTAGTTATAACCGTACACAATCATTTACTCATACGACCTGCTACTGTAACACACAGAATTTCAATGATCATACTTTTTCCATATGATCTTGATAAATTTTGAATATGCTTCTTTGCTGGGGTTAATGATTCACATATATTACAATATGCTTACTTGTGTATTAAACTGATCTTGCCTATATAGCATGCATGCCATAGTTATAGAATCGGTATGGCCAAAACCAAGTCATTTTGGACCTAAATACTAGAATTATGAAGAATTTGATTATTTCCTTCAAGCACATAAATATTCGGACCCTGAATATTAAAAAAAAGGCCCAAAAAGCACAGTAAAATTTTGATCTTCATAACTTAAATTGTGGTTTTGGAGGCCTAAACGGTCTCGGATGGCTAAAATCACCCTTATGTCTCAATAGAATGGTGTGTTTGAATCACATCGTCGTTCTCTTTTCGGAAATGTATCATGGGCCTAAATCGGAGCACAGACGAATGATTTGTAAATTTCCCGCTGGGTTCTTTTTACAAATTTTTTGTTAATTTCATGAAATCATTTGATGTCTAAATGAATCACCAAAGTGTTTTATTTATTCTTTTGCTCATATGATTTCAATAAAGATGATCAGTTTGTGGTTTATATACATTTAACAAGTAGAATATTTCCAAAGAATGAATCTACTGGGTCGGTTGTAAACCAATGTATTGTGAGTTATAAAAACATGTAGTGCATGTAAATCTTCTTGCCTAAAGGTGTGGTATTTACATAGTGTTACTTAATTTTGTGCTTGGCTATACAAGATTTGCAATTCATATCTTTTGTATATATAGAAAGTGTCTTGCCTAAAGGTGTCACTGGTTCTATAGATTTTGTATGACTTCTTGTCATTCTCATATGAATTTACAAATCCTTATGAAACCATTATGCAAGTTTCAATATGTTGAGTCTCATATTGGAAATAACTTTAAAGCTTGGAAACAAAAGATTGAAATGCATTTAGGCATGCTGGAATTTGACATTGCTTTCAAGTTACCTCAACCGACTGCACTAACTGAAGAAAACACGCCACAACAAAAGTGTAACGTGGGAAAGGGATAATCAAATGTCCATTCTCATAATGCAAATGCGATGGAAGATCACATAGGGGGAGGAATTTCAATTTGTGATTTGGCTAAGGAATACATGGCAAAGAACAATGTTAGTCCTTGGTTGTAGGATCTCATGACATCAAACCAATTAAGGTGTAAGTGGGCATAATTACGATCAGCACCAGGATGCTTTGTTTAGTGAAATTTTGTTTGTATCTGGCAAACAAGGTCTGGTGGTACATGTTTTTGTTGAATCCACCGAAAACACTGATGTTGACAGGAATGCACTGCATGGTGAGTATGTGCAATGGCAATGTGTTTTACCATTTCAGATTTATACATAAACTTGTCCCATTGAGAGTTTGGTAATATTTTCGATCACACAAGAGAGAAGAAGGTTGTATTGCTGCAGTGATCTTCTTGGTGTCAAATGCAAGTTAAGGTTCCTTAGTTGAAAATATGGTGGTGGAGGAACCAACCAGTTTGAGTGTTAAAGCCACTGGAAATATTGATTTAAACATCCAATGGAGACAGTGACACTCCCCATAACAAGTGAAATGTGCCCGGGAAGTACGAGTTGCCAAAAAGAGTTGATTCTAAGAAATGGTTGGCAATCTTTTCTGACAAAAGTTGAAATTGTTGAATACAATGGTAATGTATTGACCAAATCCCCAGAAAAGTCATTGTTTCCTTACTCTGCGAAAGTTGTTTCATTTGGTTTGTTTTATAGTAATTTACCATTTATGGACTTCCTTTCTAACAATCATTCAGTGTCAAATGAGTGCAGGCAGGAAAGAGTTCATGAGTCAGAGCGATAAGTCTATAAATACACATTTGACTTCATCTGGTCCGCATTTCAAATCTGAAATTTTGTTTAATATTTTTTGTTTTGGAATGAAATGTTTATACAAGTGCTGCTCCAGAGTGTTTTCAAGCAATTCACATTGCTTTATTGGAATTGTTTTCACACAGGTTAATCTTGTAACTTTGAATACTAGTGATGAAATTGAAAATACTAAGAAAAATAATGTACTTCTGGTTGCTAGATCAGATAGGTGGGTAATTCAGTGTGTTTCCTCAGTGAAGCTTGACGAATGTCCAAATATTGGCTCAGTGGTACAATGAATAGATTTTCGGTTTTCTGATAACCTTCTTATTTGACTAAATGCATCTGGCTTAGTTGTTTTCTATGGAGTAATGTCTGGTGAGTATGTTGCACATTTAGGTATTTCACAGACTTTAGCACTTAACCCTCAGTTGGATTTTCATAAGCAAGGAGTAGTCTCTAGGTTTTGAGAAACACAGTACTAAATTTGATGGAGTTGATTACAAACGAGTTTTACAACATGGTGATTATTCTGGTAGGAGAATGTTTACAAGGTTGATTGCTGCTTTACATACCTCCCTAATAGATGTTGTTGATGATTGTGGTGTAATATATGCGATTTCAGCTGGTGTATATATATCTACGGGACATGTATTATGAAAATGAAAAGTTACTTTCACATATTCAGCACCTAAGGCTAGGCATGTTGGGTGCTTGGGAGGTTGGTGGTTGTGATATAGGTCACCAAAAGTAATGTGCTTAGAAACCAATAGTTTGACAGTAAGCGAGAAGGGAAGGGATCCAGCTCATTTTTGGGTGGATTTTCTGCTTCAAAAATAACAGATCAGAAGCCTACTACTCTGAAACAAAGCCACACTTGATGCTCAAGATCTTTCTTCTCCCACATAAGTTTAGTGAAGATGATCCTATCTGTTTCTCTCCATTAAGAATTACTCGACTTGTTAAGAACCGGAATATGATAAACCCGAAGGTTCTGCACGCTGAATTCGTAGATTGTGATGACAACTTTTGAATACACGATGTGAAATGTTTTATCTCAAAGGGAAGGAAGGAGCCTTGGTTTAAAGCACAAGGGAAAGTTGAATGACTAAAGGCAAGGCTTGTGGCTAAAGAATTTACACAAAGAGAAGTCTTGACGAGGGCATTTATGTGAAGCAACCACCATGATTTGTTGAAAGGGGGAAGAATAATCAGGTATGCAAACTCAACAAGTCCATTTATGGTTTAAAACAAGTTCCAATTTAGATTTATGGCTCTATATGTAGATGATATTTTGTTGGCAAGCTCTAATGTCCAATTCTTAAATGAGACCAAGCAAATGTTGTCCAATAGCTTTGACATGAATGGTTTGGGTGAAGCTTATTATGTATTAGGCATTGAAATTGTAAGTGGTAGAATGAAAAGAATTATATTGCAGTGAGGGTGATGTTCCCATTGCCAAAGGTGAGTGTGATGTATGTATGGTTTGCACTATATCGGTTTTGGCCTTTTGGCTTTTGCACTGAGTGTGTTAGGTAGATTTCAATCAAATCCTGGCATTGCACACTGGAACGCAAGTAAAAAGGTATTGAGATACTTAAAGAAGACACAAGCTTCTGTCCTAGGTTTTCATCAAGTTGAGAATTTGGAAGTGATTTGTTATAGTGATACAGAATTGGGTATGTTTTCATATTAGCTGGTGGTGTAGACAAGCCACTAGAGTATATAGGCTGTTTTTTAAGCAATGAGGCAAGGTGAGTGGTTAAGAAACCTGATCTATGACATGAAGATAGTGAGAAGTGTTGAAAGACAAATTAAGATTTTTGTGACAATACCTCAATAACAAAAGGTCAGAAGCTTCAAGACTCATAGATATTAAGTATTTGAAGCTCCGAGATGAAATCAGAAAAGGAACTGTCAATCTGGAGCATATTGGTACTTATCACATGGTTGCAGATCCATTGACAAAAGCATTACATGTAACAGCATTTCAAAGGCATTTTGCTAAATATAGGAATACAAACAATTATAGATCATGTTTGAATGTGGGAGTAAAGTAATTTTCCATTGATCATGTTTGAATGTGGGAGTAAAGTAATTTTCCACTGTTTTAAGTATGTGTTTTGATTAGAAATTGTGCTTATAATGTTCACTTGTATTACACGACGATGTAATTCCTTTGGAAAAGCTCAAGACTAATCAGATACATGTTCATGTTTGCATTTTGCATAAATAAAGTATAAATGATGACATCTGCAGTGTCATTATTGTTATGTCAAGCAATGTGGGAGTCATGCTTGCAGTTGAAGGTCTTCTCATTTGAGTTTTCTCTAAATGTAGTCTCATTTGGATTTGATTAGTTTGTGGTTTTAGCACAAATGATACTGCTGTATTATATTGTCTAGAATTCAACTAATGAATCTTTGAGTACGAATGAAAGGTTTCTTTTGATAATCATGTTTCAGTGATCACGTACTAGTAGTTGGACACAATGTTGTAAATGGTTATGGCCATTCTCATGTGGGAGAATGTAAGAACTTTTGTGTGAGAAATGGTCCAAACCATTTAATAAAGGAAATATGATTATAGTATACGTTATATACATTAAGTACACATTTAATATAAAGTGAGAAAACCATATTACTTGTACAAATTATGAATGGAAGACAGTTACAAAACTTGAAGAAACTGACAGCAACTACTACCATGATAGGTGGAGCAGTTGCATCCTATAAGTCAGGTTTTGATCCCCTTTCTTGGGTAAGTTACAAGGTTCTCATAATGTGAATGCTCGCCCTATCGAGAGTAAGAGTTCCATTCCGTTTCCAAGAGAAAGGAAGGTCCAAATCTCATCTCAATCATCTCGTCTACGACAACAAGTAAGTGCATCTCTAGTTTCCGCAAAATTATGATTTAATGAATATTATGACTAGTATAAATGCATGCGTGTATATTAGTTTGTGGTTCATCATGCATGGTTGATCTTGATCTCTGAATGAAGTATATAATTAAGTTCAACACTAACATCCTTAAATTTAAATGGCTAAACGTTCACCAATTTGATTGATTCACCAATTTGGCCATATATATGCTCAAGAACATGAACAATTCAGATTATTAAATTTGTGCGGTTAAAGAATGTTAATTCCAATATGCAAGCAAGTGAACATGCATTCCTTTTGACTCTTTTGGGCTTGTTATATAACTCAGGTTTGATAATTCTAAAACTTCACAGAGATGATGCCAATTTGAAGCTTTGACTCTTTTATGATGAAATCGCTTGTTAATTTGAAGCTTGCTGCTTTCTCGAAAATGTCAAGGAAGGCTTCTCAGATAACGGTGCTATACATCGCTTCAGATAACCACTCCTCTGCTAGGCAGCGTTTGGAATGGCTAAGAGAGGACCTTTTTGGGAGCGACGACCCCAACAGTTTCAAGTGCATTTAATTCTATGCTGTTTTGATAGAGTGTGAACTAAAGACTACAATTTCACATTTGCGCATCTCCAGCTGTGTGCAGAAAATGGATAAAACTCGTCGGCTAGCAGCACAAATTATTAAGAAAGTATCAGTTACACTGTGTTTGGATGAAGAAATTTAAGATTATTAAGGAATTTTAAAATGACGAAAATTGAATTGACGGAATTTTATTTTATAGAATTTGTGAATTTTCTTGTTTGGTTAACCTAAAAGAACAATAGAATTGAATATGGAATTTGTTATTTTTAAGCTCTCAATCATAGAAATTGGGAAATGACACCTATTTACATGGAATTTAAACTTGGGAATTGGAGGTCTCAAATTCCAAGTTTTTTTCCACGCGGAAATTCTAAATTCATATGTTTATGAATCCAAACAAGGGAATTGGTGTATGTCATTTTACAAATTCTGATTTTTATTCAAATTCCAAGTTTATTTCCCCCATCCAAACATAGTGTCATTTTACAAATTTTGTAAGGTATCATTAGCCTACATTAGTGGAGCAATTAGTGCTGGTAGTTGGTGGAACATTAAGTACTGATAGTTGGTGGAACAATAAGTACTGATAGTAGAGCAACCAATTAATTAGTGGAGTTTAGTGTAACTTCTGGAATAATTAAGGTCTGAGTCGTCCTCACTTCAACGTAGAAGACGGGCAAGTCTAAGTCGTGCAAAAGACTTGGTAACACCAACTTGTTTCCCACGGTGATGGACATGTGTTGAGCTCTTGCATGATAGTATGGGTTCAAATCTCGCTGGTAGCTAATCTAACATCTAATCTAACAAAATTTATCATTTTGACAAAAAAAAAAAAAAAACACCAACTTGTTTCCCTATTGCTCTAATTAATTAGTGGAGTTTAGTGTAACTTCAGTGGAATAATTAAGGTCTGAGTCATCCTCACTTCAACGTAGAAGACGGGCAAGTCTAAGTCGTGCAAAAGACTTGGTAACACCAACTTGTTTCCCACGGTGATGGACATGTGTTGAGCTCTTGCATGATAGTATGGGTTCAAATCTCGCTGGTAGCTAATCTAACATCTAATCTAACAAAATTTATCATTTTGACAAAAAAAAAAAACACCAACTTGTTTCTCTATTGCTCTAATTAATTAGTGGAGTTTAGTGTAACTTCAGTGGAATAATTAAGGTCTGAGTCGCCCTCACCTAAATGTAGAAGACGGGCAAGTCTAAGTCGTGCAAAAGACTTGGTAACACCAACTTGTTTCCCACAGTGGTGGACATGTGTTGAGCTCTTGCATGATAGTATGAGTTCAAATCTCGTTAGTAGCTAATCTAACATCTAATTTAACAAAATCTATCATTTTGACCAAAAAAAAAAACACCAACTTGTTTCCGTATTGCTCTAATTAATTAGTGGAGTTTAGTGTAACTTCAGTGGAATAATTAAGGTCTGAGTCGTCCTCACTTCATCGTAAGACGGGCAAGTCTAAGTCGTGCAAAAGACTTGGTAACACCAACTTGTTTCTCATGGTGATGGACATGTGTTAAGCTCTTGCATGATGGTATGAGTTTAAATTCTACTGTTAGCTAATCTAACATTTAACTTAACAAAATCTATCATTTGACCAAAAAAAAAAAAACACCAACTTGTTTCCCCGTTGCTCTAATTAATTACTGGAGTTTAGTGTAACTTCAGTGGAATAATTAAGGTTTGAGTCGTCCTCACTTCAACGTAGAAGACGGGCAAGTCTAAGTCGTGCAAAAGACTTGGTAACACCAACTTGTTTCCCATGGTGGTGGACATGTGTTGAGCTATTGCATGATGGTATGAGTTCAAATTCCGCTGTTAGTTAATCTAACATCTAATCTAACAAAATATATCATTTGACAAAAAAAAAAAAAACCAACTTGTTTCCCTATTTTATGTGAATGTAATGAGTACGTTTTTCTATCGAATTAAAGCCGAAGTATTTGATAAGTATATTAACAATCTTTTATTAATTTTTTAGATAGTTTTTATTTATTTATGTTTTTTTAAATATTTTCTTTCATATAGACGCACTAATACTTACCTTTTGTGTTTAATAAAAGACAGCTATGGCAAACAAGATCAACCGGTTGAAATTTTTTTTTCTATATGTCCGATTTGAGGTCCTTCTCCTATAGGTTGGAGCAGTGACGTAAAACTATACTAATTTTAAATTCTAATAAATATTAATTTCATTTAAGATTACTAACTTTTTTCTTAACTTTTTTGTTTTGTTTTAGGAGGGTTCTAAGTTCCCGGAGATCAACATGTTCAAGGATGTTTATGTTCGACCTGGCAATGAGACCAATGAGCAACTCCATGTAAATTTATGTGATTGTTAATATTCTTACATTCATAAATAGTATAAATATTAATTAAATATTAATATGTTTTTTCTTATTATTACAAGCTACTATGGTGGAGAAGAGTAAGCCTGTTATCCAAGAGGTGGCATCGCAGCTTTCCACAGAGACTCCGATCGAGGACGTCACTCCGACCTAGGGTGCAGATCTTCAAATCCTAACTGAGACCCTAGATCAAACCCTCAGTTGGCTTGGTAAGGTTTACCAGGGGATAAGGAATGCGGGACATTGTGACACTACTGCCTCCTCTTCCAAACAGAGCACGGGACAGGTCACCATGTTGATGCAGGAAGTTGCGAACCTAAAACAAATGCATGCAGCTAGGGGCGATAAGATGAGCCAAGTCTTTCATGCCCCCTAGTTGTCCGGCTTTCGATTTCCGATGCCACTAGCTGCTCCTCAGCCACCTTAGAGCTCCCAGCCGCTCCACCTAGCGGATACCCGGCACTCCGACCCACCAAACCTTGACGACCTTCTTTTGTACTTTTTTTTATTCGTTATAAAAAAATTTCAGCTTGTATGGACATTTCATATATATATATATATATATATATATATATATATATATTATAAATAAATAACTTTTTTTGTTATTAATTATTGTATATAACTTAACTAGAATAATTACAAAATTTTTTAATAAAAATATGTAATTTAATAAATAATTAAAAATAAAGAAAAAATAAATAAAAATATCCTTTCACAACAAAAGATCTTCGTCGCATAAGATTAAAAGCAAGGAAGGATTTCGCCGCGCAGCATCTTGAATGACAAAAGTTTCATATTTCAAAAATATTAAACTTACTCGAAAACCAAATATTATAAGATAAATTTCATTGCATCCTTGTTTACTCGATGAAACCGTTTGTCATGCAGAGGCTTACCTAACGACTACTTGTCGTCGCCATTAACTCAACGCGATGACAAGCTGTCATACCCTTTGCTTTGGCGCAACGGCTATACTTCATTCCGCTATCTTTGAAGCGACGATTGGATTAGTCGCCGAGCGCCGCTCAAATATATATATTCTTCACGCCCTTTGCGTGATGACGTCTGTGCGACGAAGTTTTTGTCGTGCAAATGTTTAACTGATGGGAAGTTGACTTTACGCGACAAACATTCTTTCGTCATCAAAAGTGTTTACTATAGTAGTGTATTAATTGAAGGGTTGTTTGATAACCATTTTTTTTTCAATTTTTTTTCCACTCTTTATTAAAAAAATTTTTAAATCTTTTGTGATTACTTTCTTTTGTTTTCAAAATTTAGCCTTTAGTTTTTGTTTTTTTTTCAAAAACCAAAAGTAGTTACAAAAGATGTTTTTAGTTTTCAGAAAAAATGAAAGCCGAAAAAAAAAAACAATTGAAAATGAATTGGTTATCAAACGGCTCTTTAGTTTTCAAGAAAATAAGAAATTTTAATACAGTTTTTAAGTGCATTTAATTATTCTATGTTGTTTGTTTTGATGTAGTGTGAACTGAAGACTACAATTCCACATTTGCGCATCTCTAGCTGCGTGCACAAAATGGATAAAACTTGTTGGCTAGCAGCACAAATTATTAAGAAGAGGAAATTGTAGCAATGATTTCTTAATTTTAACTCAATTGGAGCAATTAATGGTCCTTCAACTAAAAATCCATAACCATTGGTCCCTTAACTCATGAAAACATGCAGATATGGTCATTTTCATCAATTAGAACTTCCGTCAAAATAGTGACATGCAACGCGCATGAGAATGAATCAAGAGGCAAATATGGAAAGCTAAATGAAAAAAAATTGTAGCAATGGTCCTTCAACTTTAACCAATTAGAGCAATGTTCCTTAATTTTAGCCCAATTGTAACAATAGTCCTTCCAACATGAGCCATTTTGACGGAATTTTGAAGAAGTTAATGAAAATGACCATAGCTGCACGTTTTGATGAGTTAAGGGACCAATAATCATGAATTTTTAGTTGAATGACCATTGTTCTAATTGAGTTAAAGTTGAGGGACCGCAAGTATTAGTATATGGTTTCTTGTAATGTAATCATTAGCCTACATTAGTGGAGCAATTAGTGCTGTTAGTTGGTGATTGTTGGTGGAACAATAAGTGCTGATAGTAAAGAGCAAGCAATTAGTGGAGTTGGCAGAGCAATTAGTGGAGTTGGCAGAGCAATTAGTGAATAACAGAGTGGAACTTTAATGGAATAAATCGTGCATAAGTCTTGGTAACACCAACATCAACGTAGAAGCCGGGCAAGTCTAACTCGTGCATAAGTCTTGGTAAAGTCTAACTCGTGCATAAGTCTTGGTAACAACATCAACGTGGAAGCCGGGCAAGTCTAACTCGTGCATAAGTCTTGGTAACAACATCAACATCAACGTAGAAGCCGGGCAAGTCTCACTCGTGCATAAGTCTTGGTAACACATCAATGTAGAAGCCGGGCAAGTCTAAGTCGAGCAAAAGTCTTGGTAACACCAACTTGTATATATGTGCGTGTGTGTGTTTATATATATATGTATGTATTTATATATGTATATATTGTCATTTCCTACTGTCGAAAATGTATACAGAGGAGAGAAGTCATTTCCTACTGTCGAAAATGTTGTCGATGATACACTGCTTGTGTTATATCTGTATGATGATGATGGCTAATTACTTAACTGGAGGTGCATTAGCAATAGTTCATACCAATTTCAGCACAGATCAGTCTGCGCTTCTTGCTCTCAAAGCTCACATCTCTAGTGACCCTCAAAACATCTTGACCACCAACTGGTCGTCTGCCTCCAATTCCAACATTTGCAACTGGGTTGGCGTTACCTGCGGTGCTCGCCACTACAGAGTCACGACCTTAAATCTCTCGTACATGGGCCTTGCCGGAGTTATTCCTCCCCATCTAGGCAACCTCTCATTTCTCGTTGCATTGGGCCTTAAGAATAATAGTTTTCATGGTCCACTACCCCAAGAATTGTCTCGTTTGCACCGGTTGAAGACGATCAACTTTGGAAACAACAACTTTATGGGAACCATTCCTTCGTGGTTTGGGTCCTTCGCCAAACTTCAAACCTTCAAATTGTTTGGTAATGACTTCTCTGGTTTCATACCCGCTGCTATCTTCAACTTATCTACACTCGAAACAATTAATCTGAGCAGAAACCAACTATCAGGTACGTACGTACCACCATTACCAACCACCTAGGAATATCAATTAATGTTGCTTTCTTCATCATTCCATTTTTAACATCTTTGTTACATTTTAACATTTATATATAAGATGTAAAACAATCATCTCGTTTGCTTTTTTTTTTTTTTTTTTGCTTCTTTTTTGTTGGCATGCATGCACATATTTAACAGGTAGCATACCCAGAGAAATAGGCAACTTAACAATGGTGAAGGGCATATACCTTGACTACAACAAGTTCGAAGGTATACTATATGACTTAGGTTTTGTTACATCTATATACGAGACCCTTCTTAGCAGGAATCTCAATCCGCTTTAACAAAAATGAAATGAGAGGACTATCATAGGAATCATATATTTACTATGTAAGACTCTCGTATTTTGGAGCAAAAAAGAGGTTCTATATAGTGAGTACATGTTCCTTATAATGTTATCTCTCTTTTGCTACAGCACAACGAGATTCCTACTAAGAAGCTGTTCCTATATATGTATACATGATTTAATATATATATACGGATTGATTTTATAGAACTTCCGAACGAGATAGGCAATCTAGGTCAGCTGGAGGAGCTGTATGTGCAAAGAAATGCCCTAAAAGGCTCTGCTTTTGTGCCTGTCCTCAACATATCTTCTTTGACTGCTTTGACCCTATATGGAAACAACATGAGTGGCAGTCTTCCGGACAATATGTGTGAGCATCTTTCAAGTATTCGACGATTTTCTTTGGCTAAAAACCAGCTTGACGGTCTAATTCCCTCCAAATTGTGGCAATGCAAAGAGCTTCGTGAATTCTCATTAGGGTTTAACAATTTCCATGGAAGCATACCAAAAAGTCTTGGCAATTTGACCTACTTATCCAAAATTCTTCTTGAAGCCAATAATTTAACAGGTAATACATTTGGGATAGTTTGATAATCATTATGTTTTTAGTTTTTAGTTGAAGTGAAGTTAAAAAGTTAATACAAACGTGTTGAAATTGTGACAGGTGCAATACCAATTGAGATTTGTGATCTTCCACAGTTAGGTTATTTGGAATTGGATATTAATAATCTTAATGGCGTCATCCCGTCCAAACTCTTCAATAACTCCATGATAAGAGAAATAGCGCTTTCTTTTAATCAGCTCTCTGGTAGCCTCCCAGCAAACATAGGTCTTACCGCTCCAAACCTAGAATTCTTTACTGTAGCCAGAAATAACCTAGCGGCCGGAGTACTCCCTAACCTCTCCAATGCTTCCAAGCTCAGGCGGCTAGACATGAGTCTAAACTCATTTACTGGGTTTCTTCCTAGCACGCTCTGTTCCTTGAAAAACCTCGAGTATCTTATCTTGTACTCGAATAATTTGACGATTGATGCTTCTACTCCACAAGCAGCAAGCACTCTCTCTTGCTTGTTTAATCTTAGAAATTTGACAGTATTGTACTTGCCAGGAAATCCACTAAACACCATGATTCCAGATTCTCGCGGGAATCTCTCTAAGTCGCTCCTAACTATTGATTTAAGCAGTTCCAACATCAGGGGTAACATTCCTGTTGATATTGGTAACTTCAGCAACTTGATAGATTTAAGCCTGGGAAATAATCAGTTGATTGGAGCAATTCCAACTTCAATACAAAGGCTACAAAATCTCCAACGTTTGTATTTGAATGATAATGAACTGGGAGGACATATCCCGTATGAACTCTGTCAACTAAACAACCTAGCCGAGTTAAATTTGGGTGGTAATCGTCTATCTGGTTCTATTCCTTCCTGCTTGGGTACTTTAGCAGTATCTCTAAGAAGTCTATTGTTAGGGTCCAATTTGTTAACTTCTAAAATACCATCTTCCTTGTGGGAACTCAAGTATATATTGAACCTAAACTTGTCATCCAATTCTCTAGTTGGACCACTCTCAGAAGACATCGGAAAGTTGAAAGATGTGTTGGATATGGATCTATCAAATAACCATTTCTCCGGAAACATTCCTGGTAGCATTGGGGGTCTTCAGAGTATGATTAATTTTTCCTTGGCAAACAATTGTTTAGAAGGCCCTATACCCAGTTCATTTAAAACCTTGCTAAGCCTTGAATTCTTGGATTTATCCAAAAACAATCTATCTGGAGTGATCCCAAAGTCATTGGAAGCACTCTTGTATCTCAAGCATTTGAATTTGTCTTTCAACAAACTCCAAGGAGAAATTCCAACAGGCGGGCCTTTCGAAAACTTCTCTGCAGATTCATTTGTATCAAACGGTGCACTTTGCGGTGCTTCCAGACTCCACGTTCCACTGTGCAAATATAGAGCAAAAGTTAAGCCAAATTGGAGGAAAGCTAAATATATCATCTCAGGGGTCATATTAGTAATACTCCTAGCTGCTGCTGCATTGATTCTGATACTATGCAAGAAAAGGAATGTCGAAGTTGTTAGAGAAACTGCCTCGCTACATCAAGTTCTTTGGAGAAGAGTTTCGCGCCTTGAACTTGTAACGGCAACAAATGGATTTCATGAGAGTAACTTACTAGGCAAGGGGGGGTTTGGCTCAGTATACAGAGGAACACTTTCAGATGGGTTAGATGTCGCTGTCAAGGTTTTTAATTTACAGCTAGAAGGGGCATTCCAGAGTTTCGATAAGGAATGTGAAATGCTAAGCAATATCCGTCACCGGAATCTTATTAAAATCATAAGTTGCTGTGATGAACTTGATTTCAAAGCCCTGATACTTCAATTGATGCCTAATGGAAGCCTCGAAAAGTGGTTGTATTCTCCAAACCGCTCCATGAATATCCTGCAGAGGTTGGACATAATGAAAGATGTTGCATTTGCACTAGAATATCTTCATCATGGTTACTCGATACCTATCGTTCACTGTGATGTGAAACCAAGCAATATACTACTAGATGATGATATGGTTGCACATGTTGCTGATTTTGGCATTGCAAGACTCATCGGCGGTGGAGATTCAATGACGGAAACAATGACCCTAGCCACAATTGGATATATGGCTCCAGGTGATGTATTTTTAGTTTTGTATATCTTGGTCTTATAAGGAGTTACAATTTTATTTTTATCATATATATTGCTAAATTCACATACAAATATTGCAGAGTTTGGGATGGAAGGAATTGTTTCGACTAGAGGGGATATGTATAGTTTTGGTATTGTACTCATGGAGACATTCACAAAGAGGAAGCCAACAGATGAGATGTTCGTTGGGGAAATGAATTTAAAGCAATGGATTGCAGATTCATTATTTCTCGATGCTGCTATAGATGAAGTTGTGGATGCCAATATACTTGGGACAGAGGAAGATGGTGATTTCGTGAGCAGGAGGGATTGCTTATCATCCGTTATGAGATTAGCTTTAGCTTGCTGTGCAGCATTGCCAGAAGAGAGGATTAACATGAAAGATGCTGCAGTCACACTCAATAAAATCAAGACCAAGTATTTGAAGAACTGTGGAGGAGTAAATTCTTAGTTCTTCTTGTTCTCTATATTTTCGAATCCATTTTCTTATTGTTGTTTTCGATCTGCAATGACTACATTATGTTCTTATAATGACGGAAATGACAATATGACGATATTCTTAAAATTGAAATGGCGTACCTATATTTTACAAGGCAATGAGACCAGTAATAACAAAATTGAATTCCAATTATTCTTCTCATATTTTGGCAGTAAAGCATTAAGTTTCTACTGCCAACCAAATCCGTTTCATAAATTTACACTTCCAGATCAAGAAAGCTTGTATCGGAGCACAATATTATTTCAGTCAATATATAAGGAAGTTACAAACTTCTACACATGCTCTCTCTCTCTCTCTCTCTCTCTCTCTCTCTCTCTCTTATGCACACAAGTAGAACACAAATTAAGTAAGTCGTTGTTTGTATTGTTTTAGGGTAATCAGCTGCAGCTTCTTTCCTTAAATATATCTCTTCCTGGAAGTGAAATTCATAACAAGGTATTGGCGTTCGCTATATGCACTGTTAGTAAATTCTGGGGTGCTCATTATTGCGCATCTTATCTCTGTTCGATGTTTTTGCACCTTCAAAGGAGTTCATGGTGATTTCAATTACAATTTCTATATGGTCGATGTTGAAGTGTAAATGTATACACTGATTTACATTTAGAACAGATGTCATTTTGTTATTAGTCACAGGATTAGAAAGGCTCATAAGCCTTAGATATGCCAGGTGTCTATAGCTCATAGGCTGATAGAATTGAGGGCTGAGATCTAATCTCTGTAACGGTTAGTTTTGTATGTGTGTGTGAGCTCATATGCTCAGTATGAGGAATATAGAAGTTTTATGCTCAGAGTCATATTCTATGGAGCTGTGATTCATCAAGTTCTTGGCTGCTCCCTATAATCCAAAATAACTCTTAGATTTCATTCTCCTTCTGTACTAATCCATTGTGGTTTGAATCTATTAAACGAAGTCATTCTAACATGGCCTCAGAGCCTGGTTCCATCTGAAAATCTGGGCGTCGAGCTTTATGAGTGGAGTGAGTTGAATCGTCACTTTGATTCACTGAATTTGATTGCGGGTAACTGAGATCTGGGTCTCATATGGTAGGATCTAGTGGAGGGGAGCTACGAGCTCCAATATTCAACAGAGAAAACTTCGATTTCTGGCAGATCAAGATGAAAACCATTTTCCGGTCTCATGAGCTCTGGAATCTGGTAAAGAAGGGGATTGATGTTCCGGCGAAGAAGGAGGAAGATCTTACAGAGGCTGAAAGGAAGTCATCTCGTGAAAATCTGGTCAAGGATGCACGAGCTCTAGGAATCATTCAAGGAGCTGTGTCCAATCAAATATTTCCCAGAATCGCAAATCAGGAGAGTGCTAAAGCAGCCTGGGACATCTTGAAGCAGGAATTTGTTGGAGATAAGCAAGTGAGGTTAGTAAAACTTCAAGGTCTGAGGCGTGATTTTGAGTATACTCGTATGAGAGAAAATGAATCATTGTTTGGGTACTTAGTTAAACTGTTTGATTTGATAAATCAGATGAAAAGTAATGGGGAAGAATTAAGTAATCAACGAATTGTTCAAAAACTATTGATTAGCTTACCTAAGTCCTATGATAGCATTGCATCTGTGATCGAAAATACTAAGGACCTAGAGACAATTGATGCTCAGGATGTTGTTGCTATTTTAAAAAGGTATGAACAAAGACAGTGCAGGCATAATGAGAATGGAACAGAGAGGGCATTTGCTAGTCTGGAAATTTCAAAGTCAGCAAAAAAATTTGGAGGACAATCTAGCAATGCTAAGTTTCAAAAGGGCTCAAAGTTCAGAGGAAAACATTGGTCTAAAAGGGCTGCTGTGGGAATGAAACAATGGCAAGGTAACATTGTAGCCAAATCCAGTGGTGCTTGTAAATTTTGTGACAAGCTACACTATGGAGAGTGCTGGAACAAGGATAAGCCTAAATGTCATAGGTGTGGCAAGCCTGGTCATTTTGCAAGAAGCTGTAATCTCAACAAGGACAAGCTCTTGCCGTAAGCAAACTTTGTTACTCAGAAGGAAGAAACAAGGAATTTATTCTATGCTAGTCATCAAAATGCCGAAAAGGAAGTTAATGATGTATGGTACATAGATAGTGGTTGTAGTAACCACATGACCTCCAGAGAAGATTTACTTGTAAACATTGATAGGAATGTGAAATCTAAAGTACAAATGGGTACAGGAATTTTGGTAAATGTTACAGGGAAGGGAACACTTGTAATTAATACATTAAAGGGGAAAAGAAACATTAGGGAGGTGATGTTGGTTCCTAGTCTTGCAGAAAATCTTCTAAGTGTTGGGCAAATGACTGAGCATGGATTTTACTTGCTGTTTGGTGATTATAAGGTTGACATTTTTGATGATAGGTCCCTGAGTAACTTGGTTGTAAGTGTTAGACAAAGAGGGAATCGATGCTTTCCCTTGATATTCAAAACTGGAGATGAGATTGCACTAAGTGCAAATGTGATGCAGCCTGCTTCTATATGGCACAGGAGGCTAGGCCATCTTAACTACACAAGTCTCAAGCAGTTGCAAGATAAGGAGATGGTGCTAGGGATGCCTAAACTGCAAAGTGCAGATGAAGTATGCCAAGGCTGCGCAATTGGGAAGCATCATAGGGACACATTCCCTAAGGAGCAAGCTTGGAGGGCAAGAGAACCACTCGAGTTGGTGCATTCGGATGTGTGTGGACCGATGCACACACCAAGTATGAGTGGAAATAGATATTTCCTCACATTCATTGATGACTATTCAAGGATGTGTTGGATATATCTATTAAGAAGTAAAGCTGATGTGTTCTTCGTGTTTAAAAAATTCAAGGCTATGGTTGAATTGCAAAGTGGTTATTCACTAAAGAGGTTAAAAACAGATAGAGGTGGGGAGTTCACTTCTAATGAATTCAATGAGTTTTGCAGCTCTCTGGGTATGGAAAGACAACTTACAGTGGCTTATACTCCACAACAGAACAGTGGTAGAAATGGCTAGATGTATGCTTCATGAGAAAGGTCTTCCTTACTCACTATGGGGTGAAGCTGTGAATTGTGCAGTGTACTTGTTAAACAGGTGTCCAACAAAAGCCTTAAGTGATGTAACACCATTTGAAATGTATAGTGGGAGAAAGCCTGGAGTTAAACATCTAAGAGTCTTTGGATCCGTGTGTTATCCTCACATGCCAAGCAACTTAAGACACAAATTGGAGGAAACCAGCACCAAGGGAATCTTCATTGGTTATGGTACATGTGAAAAGGGATACAGAGTTTATAAACCAATCACACAGAAGGTGACAATTTCCAGGGATGTAATCTTTGATGAGAATGGAAGATGTGATTGGGAAAAGAATCAAGTGAAAGAAGTTTGTGTGCCACTTCTCCCCAACAGTTACGAAGAAATGAGTGAAAAAGAAGAAATTCATACTGAGCAAGTGGAGACAATTTTCTTAACACCTGAAACACCTCAAGTACAGATGAATGCAGGTTCTTCTTCTCAGGGAAACACAACTTGTGAACAAACTAATGTCCTTAGTGATGAAGCACATGATCATACACCTCTGAAATGGAGGAGTTTGGGAGAAATATATGAGCACTGTAATCTGTGCATAATTGAACCAGACAGTTATGCCGATGCTACATTAAATGATTCTTGGAAGAAGGCAATGGAAGATGAACTGATGATGATTAAAAAGAACCATACCTGTGAGTTAGTGAATAGACCATCAAGTAAGCCGGTGATAGGGGTTAAATGGGTATACAAAACTAAGTTAAACCTTGATGGTTTTGTGCAAAAGAACAAAGCTAGGCTTGTAGCTAAGGCCTATGCACAGAAGCCTGAGATTGACTACAATGAGACTTTTGCCCCGGTTGCTAGGCTAGACACTGTTAGAACACTTATAGCTCTTGCTGCACAAAAAGGATGGAAACTGTTCCAGCTTGATGTAAAGTCTGCCTTCTTGAATGGAAAGCTAGAAGAAGAAGTATTTGTAGATCAGCCTGAAGGATTTGTGGTCAAAGGGCAGGAGGATAAAGTATACAAGTTGCATAAGGCTTTATATGGTCTAAAACAGGCCCCAAGGGCCTGGTATGGGGAAATAGACTCCTATTTCAGCAAATGTGGTTTCAAGAGAAGCACCAGTGAGGCAACACTATATACCAAAGTCAAGGAGAGTGAAGGGATACTTATAGTGTCCATATACGTGGATGATATAGTGTACACAGGGAGCAACCAGCAGCTAATTGAAGATTTCAAATTGGATATGATGAACAGGTATGAAATGACAGACCTTGGCCTCTTGCATCACTTTCTTGGGATGGGGGTTATGCAAACTGAAACCAGCATATTCTTTCATCAGAAGAATTATGCTTCCTCTCTGCTTAAGAAATTTGGCTTACAAGATTGTAAACCAGTGAGCATACCCCTAGTTCCAAATGATAAGTTCAGAAGAGAAGATGATAGTGGACTTGCTGATGAAAATCTGTATAGGAAAATTGTGGGCAACCTTCTTTATCTCACTGCAACCAGACCATATATAATGGTTTTCGCAAGTTTATTGGCCAGATTCATGCATGCTCCCTCTAATAAACATTTTGGAACTGCAAAACGAGTGTTAAGATACATCCAGGGAACCTTAGATTTCGGTCTGGAATATGTGAAAGGGAAGAAATCAATTCTAATTGGCTATTGTGAAAGTAATTGGAGTGGATGTGATGATGATATGAGAAGTACGAGTGGATATGCTTTCACATTTGGAAATGGTGTTTTTTCTTGGGTATCGGTGAAGCAAAGTTGTGTAGCTCTATCACAGCGGAGGCAGAGTATAGAAGCGCATCAGAGGCTACAACTCAGGCAACTTGGCTTCGATTTGTTCTTGAGGATTTTGGTGAAATGCAATGTCAAGCCACCCCGTTGCACTGTGATAATACCTCTGCCATCTCCATCACCAAAAATCCCATATTTCATCAAAAGACCAAGCATATCAATCGGAGATATCACTTCATTAAGGAGGCATTGCAAGAAAATGTAATTGACCTTATGTATTGCCCTACAAAGAAGCAGCTAGCAGATATCTTCACCAAAGCTTTGGCCAAGGATCAATTCTATTACTTAAGGGAACTGCTTGGAGTCAAATCTGTGTATAATTTAAAGGGGAGTGTTGAAGTGTAAATGTATACATTGATTTACATTTAGAACAGATGTCATTTTGTCATTAATCACAGGATTAGAAAGGCTCATAAGCCTTAGATATGCCAGGTGTCTATAACTCATAGGCTGATAGAATTGAGGGCTGAGATCTAATCTCTGTAACGGTTAGTTTTGTATGTGTGTGTGAGCTCATATGCTCAGTATGAGGAACATAGAAGTTTTATGCTCAGAGTCATATTCTCTAGAGCTGTGATTCATCAAGTTCTTGGCTGCTCCCTATAATCCAAAATAACTCTTAGATTTCATTCTCCTTCTGTACTAATCCATTGTGGTTTGAATCTATTAAACGAATTCATTCTAACAGTCGATAGGGGATCCAGAGTCAGATTCCTTGAATCAGATCACATCTTTCTGGGATATGTTCCATGTTCTAAATGTGGCTTGATTGAAACGGGAAAGCTGCTCAGTACACTGAGGCTACATTCAAAATTGTAGTAACAAAAATGGAGGGAGCAATTTCAGGGCTACAGCACGATTCCCTTCTATTAGAAGGGTCGGACTTGGTTTCATTTATGCCAATCATGAGGAAATGGCCCATCAAGAAGTGTGGTGAACCACTGACAGCAGTTCCTAACTATGCTTAGAGCAGCAGTCAGGGCTGCTGCTATAATGAGGCTAGATGGTCAAGTGAAGGAATGCTTCTTGTGATCGAGAGGTGCAATATCCTAAAAGGAATTCAAAACATGATGCATCTGAAAATGACCGTAGTGAAATGCCTTCACTGGGTATTGTTGATGGCCCAGAATGGTGGTGATGCAACCCTGCATATTGGTTGCCACTTCGGTTCACATTAACAACGTCAAGAAAAGTTGTTTGGTCGAAAAGCCTTCTGTGATCTTCTGTTGTCTCTGTGTTCGTTCCTAGCAAACCAACTTTTATTCTGTGATCTTCTGTTGTCTCTGTGTTCGTTCCTAGCAAACCAACTTTTATTTCGATTTGTTGATCGAAAAGAAATATCACTTTGATTTGCAGCTTGCAATTGATGGCGGTTTTCATCCTCTATTGGCGAGGCGGTAACTCAATGCCGATTTATACTTTGTGCGGGTTGCTTGATAAAAGGCAAAATAGTTGCAGACTCATATGCTTGTTGGAGTTGGAAACATCTTCCCATGGAAAGGCTTTTGATTCCAACTCCAACAAAGCATACGAGTCTCCAATTTATACTTTGTGCGGGTTGCTTAATCGGTTAATGCTTTTGCCTGATCAGAGGAATGTAGGAACGCTTTTGATTCCGAGATTAAAAGGTACCTACTTCTGTTCAAACGGGACTGATGGTATTGCCCATTTCACATTTCACATGATTTTCATCCCTCCCGCACTCCAACCACTTCACATGACTCACCCGCCATCGTCCTCTTCCTCTCCACGTCCTCTCCCTCAACCTCACCGCCGCTCCCTGTCACGACTCAAGCTTCCTGGTAGTGCCGGACTTGACAGCGTAGGAGTTTCTGGGGGATCGGTTTTGATGGCGATTCGGCGGAGCAGTTGATGTCAAATCTGAACACCATGATTCTCCCACAATAGGCTTCATCGGGAACTTGAATTGAATTCACAGTCAGCCACTGTGCATCACAAATCGGCTTGGCTTTCGTAGATAGCACAACCACCAACAGTAGACAGGAATAACTGGGAAAGCGGAGAAGGAGGACTAGAACGAGAGAGAGAGAGCAAGGTTGTATTGAGATTTTGGGGCCTACGCGAAATTTATAAACGGCCATTCTTAAGACAGCCGTTAAAAAAAAAGGAGAGCTATTAGACTCACCCAGAACTCTATTTCCCCACCCCACCTTATATTACCACCCCTCAAAAAAATAAAAAAAATTAAGGGCCTGTTTGGTATTGTATTTGAAATTTTTTTATCATTTCTCAAAACATTTCTTAAGAACATTTCTTTAAAAAAAATTTCTTTAAGACTCAAAAACTTGATTGGTTTCCAATTTAAAATTTTTAAATCTTACGATTTAAACTTGATTGGATTGGAGTAGAGATGAAAAAAGTTAAAAAAAAAAAAAGGAGAAAGAAAGAAGAAAAGAGAGAGAGATATTTGGAGTGAAAGGGGAGGGGGAGAGAAAAGAAATGAGTGAGTTTAAGTTTAAAAATTCTAAAAACTCACTTTTTATGTTTTTAAGGAATATACTATATTTTTTTAGTTAGTCTTGAGTTCAGTTTTTAAAAATAGTCATACCAAACAAGTTTTTAAGACCTAAAACTTGGAAACTGTTTTTGAGTTTAAAAAGTTGAATTCAAGTACACTACCAAACAGGCCCTAAAACTCTTTCTCCACCCACCTATATTCCTAAAATGTCCTTTACATATTCTACTATTTTGCAGAAATTGAAAGAAATAAACTAAACAAAGCACTCAACCCAACTAACCACCCAACTCCTTACAACACAGCGCAACTCAACGGCAACCTCTCGATCTTCATTTTTTCAAACAAGTACAAAGCCTCATTCTCAAAGAAAGTGTAGAAATCATCGCATTCCAAGTACACATTTTTTTAACTATCATTTGCTGGGACACGTATCCAGCGCTATCCAAACAACCAGTCTTCCTATAACGCAATCCCCAAAAACGCATTCAATTCAATCTCATTCCAAATAACATGCCTATGGATTTGCTTTTTCCAATAAATAGATCCCAACCCATCCAAATTAGCACAGGAAGAAAGCACACTAACATAAGTAGCTTCATTTGACTTTCACAAAACATCCCAGATGGGGAAAACATTTAGAAAAAAAAAATCAGATGGGGAAAAAAGAAAAAAAGGAGGATAATATTGTGAGGGAAATGGGATGAAAATGAGCTGAGAGAGCAAAGTAAGAACAGTAAAAATCAAAGATTGCACTTTGAACAACTTCTTGTTTTTATTTGTCATTTTGTTAAGAGGTAAACTTGTAAATAATTTTTTTTATTAAGATATGGGTGGGAAAATAAGACATAGGGTTGAGATATCAGCACTCAAAAAAAGGGTGGGTGTTTTTTTGAATTTATGCATTTCACAGTTAGATACAATAAATGATATGGGTCTTCTATCCTCTTCCATACGCGGCAATGTGGCCAACTTGCTTCTCCAATTACGCGAAGAAGTTTGCTGATTTGGCAATTGCATTTTCGCTTCATTCATGAATTGAGTGGTAGACATGGTCAACTGAACAAGAGCATCTTCCAAATTCATTTTCTTCTCCATAAAACCTGGGGGAGACATTTCCACATTCTGAATATTGTTTCATGACAAATTAAGGTGCCTCCTCCGTCCCTGATTATAAGTGTTAAGAGTATGGATCATTACTAGAACGTGTTACATATGTAAGCATTCACCATGTTTGCTTGTTCTTGCACGAACTCTGGAAAATGGACTCCTTAAGGATAAGAGATGGTGGGATGACCAGAAAACGCACATATGGAGCATATCTCGTGTTGCCACTCTCCCATTCAAGACTAACAATGCATCCAACTTGCTTGTAATAGTGCCAATCTGCGCCTTTGAAGCAAAAGCATTGGAATTACCAAGTTCAAATAATCCGGCCATTAATCTTCAAGAAATAGTGGGAAAAAAGAGTGAACGCACCAAACTTCTTTTTTTTTTTTTTGGTCAAAAAATAGATTTTGTTAGATTAGATATTAAATTAGCCACTAACAATAGTTTAAACTTACGCCGTCATGTAAGAGTTCAATTCTTTTTCATCACTATTATAAAGAGTCACTCGCTGTGAATGCACCAAACTAAAAAAAAAAAAGACAAAAAAAAGGAGAAAAATCACAAAAATAATTTAAATTAAACTCGATCCGATGCTTTGGAATGCAAGATATCCCCGTATATGCATCTTAGGCGCACAAGTAACGTGCTACGGAAGTTTATAACCAAAAGTTTCTCCCATAGGCAATGTCCTAAGTGTGAAATTGACCTATAGCAGACCAAACCATTAACCTTAGGCTAATATGAATCATCTTAAGGGCCTAACTTTCTGACCCACTAATTATACTTACCTAAGGAGAGTGCAACCAAAGCCCATAATCCAAAAAAAGTCCACCCCCATATGCTTCCTTGAAATTCCTAATAACTATAGGGGTGTGATATTCACACACCCTTTTTTACTTCTCTCACACCTTTTTGGATTTCGGCCGTCAGATCAGATGAACTGAAGAAGATCTAACGGACAAAAAGTAATAGGGGTGTGTGAGAAGTAAAAAGGGGTGTGTGGATAGCACACCCCTAACTATATTAGAGCACCACTTAATAGTTAATACAATGATAGATCGTGATCTTAAGTTTGAATCTTGTAAATGACTCAATGATTTACTGCAGATCTTGAATAACTGTTTCTCTAATCACTTTTGTTTATTGTGTGGTTGTTGCCATGCTACCTCTCATATTCTTCCACATTTTAACCTAAAATATTGCATTATTGATAGTTGAATAGTAATTGTTATAATCTATATTGGATAGTATTTGTCCTTTCGTGTTCGTTTCTTTCCTCTTTTCCTTTCTCTTTCACTGCACCTTTCCAGCTGGTGGTATGTCGTTTTTCAAGTCCACAGGTGAACCTTGTTATATTATAAATTTTTGTTTTTGTGGACTAAAGGAGCTTCATTGACTTGGGTTTCGGTATTTCAACTTCATCCCTTCACAACCGCTGCCATTTTTCTATACATATATCTTTATATATAAAGCCAGGAGTGTTGAAAATAATGCTGGGTAATGAATGCCCACGTAGAAACTGAAAACATTGGGTAGATTTTTAATGCCCATAAAATTAATCTTGACTTGGGAGATAAAGGAAGATCAGATTGTCAAAGATGTATGCTTAGAGTTGCTCTATAAATAGAGCACTCTGTAATGCTTTCAATAGAATATACAGAAAATAGAGAGGAAGAAGAGAGGAGAGAATAGAGAGTTATTTTTGTACTATTATTCCAGGCTCTTAATGGAAAGTACCGCTGCTGCCCGAGGATGTACTCCAGTCACACTGACTGTAGAGGAACCTCGTAAATTTTGTGTCTTGTTTCATTTATTCCACTGCACACACCGTCAATTTTACAACACGTTATCAGCACGAGAAGCTCTCATGTCAGTGGAAAGCACAACGCCATAAATCAGATGAAGCACTATCTACCTCTCACCTCTGTCAGCTAAAATCTCACAGAATAAAAGGTATGTCTATTTTTCATCTTTCCCAACGCGCCAGAAGCGCCCCACCGAATTCCAGTGAGAATTGAAATTTACAACGACCTGTAGTCGTCACGAGATAAGAAAACTCGTACTTGATAACTGGTTTCCAGAGATCCAGAAGAATCTCGTTAGACTTGGAAACCCAGATCGCGTCTTTTTTCGACGGATCTCGAGAACTCCCATGAATACTCGGTTGTCTGAGATGGTGATGGCAGGACTGAATCCACATAGTCCTCCCTCTCTTATACCTCTATCAATCCCGCTGTCATCTATAGGGAGGTTCTTGCTTCGTGATGCCATGTTCCCTGGGTCATGCAAGAACAACGCCAGTCTCTGGTAGCCTTTTGGGATTGAATTTAATTTGGGCAACCTCCACAACAACTCAGCTGGCCCTGAGTTTCAAGATTGGTAGAGACAGAGAAGGGAAAAATGATGGTGTGTCAGATACCATGTGGAAACTAAGAAAAAGTAATAAAAATAAAAATAAAAAACAAAAAGAGTAAAGACTTTTTGGATGGTGTCATACCATTTGAAAAGAAAGAAGAAAATATATATTTATGTGAATGGTGTTGGTTTAAAACACTTTCACAAGTTCTATTTACTTTAAAGCAATTTATTTATCATGGACGGTTTTACCGCCTACTGCTTTAAGTTTTGATTTATGTGAATGGTGCTGAATTAAAGCCCTTGTCACAAGCTCTATTTACTTAAATGCAATTTATTTACTATGGTTGGAATTACCGCCTATTACTTTAATTTATTTATTATTACGATGAGTATATATAGGACCCAAAGTTCCTTGATCAGATTAGAACCTGAAGTTTCTTGATCCTCATCATATAAAAATGATTGGACCAGAAGTTCCATCATGCAAATATAAAAATGATTGGACCTGAAGTTCCATCATACAAAAAGATCAGGCATGAAGTCCTTTGATCCTCAAGATCAGGACATGAAGTTCCTTGATGAGTACAGTAAGTTTGAAGTGCCATAGTGCCTCAACTTAATTGCAATAAAAGCCATTAGAGTCTCAGTTTACAGACTATTAAATGAGGACCAGAAGTTCCTTATGTCTATACTCAAAATGGTTTAGCAGAAGCATTTATTAAGCGGATGAAATTAATTACCCGCGCTCTACTCATAAAAACGAAATTGCCAGTTTTTACATGAGTACATGCTTTTTTGCATGATGCAGTATTAGATGAGTTGAAATCTGTTACCAACCATCAATACTTCTCAGTATAACTCGTGTTTGGGAACCAGCCAAACATTATACATTTACGAGTTTTTGGTTGTGTTATTTTTGTGCCTATTGCACTGGCACATCTTACTAAAACGAGGCATCATCGCAAATTGGGCATTGATGTTGATTCACCGTCTATCATTCAACATTTGGAACCCATGACTGGGGATATGCTTACCGCGTGGTTTGCGGACTATGATTTTGATAAGACAGTTTTCCCGCCATTAGGGGGAGAAAATATCATTCCAGAAGAATGATGAGAAAAAAAAAACCGTTCCAGAAGAACGAAGAGAATTTGTCTTATTTTGATTCATGAAGCGATCAATTAAGAATAATTGAATGATGCATCGATATGCAAATCAAGTGCCAGATGCATTTAATGATGCAACGAAAGTAATGAAATCACATATACTTGCTGCAAATGTGCCTACAAGAATTGATGTCCCTGCTGGACAATATAATGAAGCAGCAAATGATTTATCTGTTGAATGCCTGAAGCATGGCAGATAATGTGGTAGTAAATGATTTATTTGTTACACGCCTGAAGCGTGGCAAACCCTTAGATTCAGAAGGTTCAGTCATTTAAAAAAAGAAGAATATGGCACTACTGAACTATTGCATTCCCAAAGCATAACTGTTAACATGCCGAAAGCATGACAGTTGCCGTATGGATACAAGTCCTAGAAAGGACAATCCGCGAACATGGGAATTTTGATGTCTCATGCATGAAGCATGATAGACATATAGGTTCCAATGACTCAACTCCTGGAAGTGGAGATTAAGATCCCAACTCTATAACGCTCAAGAAGAGGTTATGATCCGCATTCTCTAAATTATGACTATCCTGGAAGAGATAGTGTAATGTCCTTGAAGAGGCAATGGATATCCAAAGAAATGAAAAGTTTTTATGCATGCGCATGCACATGAGAATATGGGATCACGGATTGATGAAAACCAATGATAATTTTGGTCTTACAAGTAGCTACTAAATTTCATCAATGAGTTGTGTTGATATTGAGTCCCGTTCTTTTCCACCAACAAAATTTATTGGCAAAAAGGGAGAAAGGCAATTCCATTACAATTTTGTAAGAACGTGGAGAAATGGACCTATATACTTGAATACAATACAAATAGCCAAAGGATGTTGAACCAAGGAGGTTACATATGGGCATTTGTAATACAGTGAAATACACTCACATGATATGACACAAGGTTACTAATTGAAACCTGAAATTATACTCATGTAAACGAGTTCATATAAATGGAGAATTATATATGAAGGGTTGTGAGTCACCCACATCATATCTCCATAAGTAAATCCCTCAAGTATACATGGGAGCAAATTGCTCTGTATAAATTCCAAAGGAAAATGTGTCATGAAGTGTAGAAAATCCCTGAAGGATTCAGATTGCTTGAAGTAAATCCTGGAAGGATAAAGCATAAATTATGTACACAATACCAATGGATGGTATAAATTTTCTGAGTGAGTACTATCATTATTATATTGTTGCAACATATTAAAATCTCTTGCAAGAGTCGATTAGAACTCCTGAAGAGTCGATGATATTAAATTAGAACTCCTGAAGAGTCAAGAAAAGTGTTGAGAAAGATATTGTCTCGAACTGCAGATCGAACAATATGCCAACACGAATCTTATCCATGATGTTTATGATATTAAAGACTCATATGGATTGAAGATTACGAGTTGAATACTCAAATGATTTAGACACTAAGAATGATCATTTATCTTCACGAGGGTAAAGATAAATTGATATTTGGTCCAGAAGTACCACATCTTAGTGAAGTATATGCTTTATTGTATTTGGCACAATACATTGAAAGAAATAAAGCTTATTTATTAATATCTCCGAGAAATTACAGACATGAGGAGGGATAACTTCACAAAAGTTGCTCATGTGAAGCCTCAGTACTCGGAGGTACCCCAGAAGGGGAAGGCACCATCAGTTGATTATTTGGAGGCTCAATACTTGGTGGAACTCCAGACGGCTGAGACAATGAGTGTCTTTGGAATAAAGGCTCGAACCTCTGATTGTCATTTTGGGTTCGACCTTCGGATTCCAGCAGGTGGTCGAGCTTTCTTTTCATGCTCGTCGAATAATTATTTGCAAGCATGTGTAACACTCTATTCTCATGCTTGAGCCCTCTAATCTCTTGTTTAAGACTTGCCACCTCAGCCATCAATGATTCAACTTGGCGAGTTCGAGCAAGTAGGCGTTGGCTCATATTAGAAACAGAGCCCGCACATTGAATACTGAGAGCCAAAGAGTCTTGAACGGCCGCCTCATCAGACCGGTTTGAAAGGATTCTGTTATCCTTGGGAGTGAGAAGATTCCTAGCTACCACTCCAGCAGTCAAGTCATTCTTCATCACATAATCATCAACCGTAAGAGGACCATTAGAAGATGAGAAAGACGGGCGCCATATATTATCCTGACACGGCTCGTCGGTATCTCTCCCGAGACTCAAATCTAAACAAAGGTTAGATGGGCAAGCCATTTCAAAAATGATGAAAAGAAAAGAAGGTCAGATAAAATCTCAGAATTGCAAGAAAGGGAAATTTCTGCAGGCAGCAATTTTTTGAGTGTATCTGAACAAATTGATATCTCTATAAAAGAAGAGGCAACAGGGTCACATATTCAAAAATCGAAGAGACACCGATTTTTGAATTTCAAAAGCCGGATTTCCCTGCATGACGTCTGTCAACATTTCTCAGACGCAATCTCAGCTCTTGGATATCACGTGCAACCTTATCAAAGATCTCTGATAAAGTTGAAAACGCGTGAATCTTACTATTCTTATTACATCGCAGTTGCTGACAAGAGTAAAGGCACAACACCACTACCTGCTATTGGAAAATCCCTATATATGTTTACCTTCGGTCTCCATGGCAAGGCAGACCTGCAAAATATCTAACTCTTCTTCCTCCTCTCCGAGAATGCATATTCAACAAAGCATCTCAAATATTCAGTTTTCTTCCTCTCCGAGAATACCTATTCAAACATGTCACACCAGAGCAAGAATATCTCATATCATTAAGGTCGAAAGCAAGGATATCTCATATCATGCTTTTTCCCTACCCTTTTCTTTGTCCTTGTTCTTACTTGCAGGACAAGGAGAAAGAGAGCAATCAGTCGCCACTTGGAGTCAAGCTTCCGACTGATTGTTTGGAACACTTCCCTGGTTTCTTACCTAGCATCGCTCTCGAGTACTCATTTTCAATTGTTGATATGATGATAGCTGCCAAGCATAATGAGTCGCTGAGAAGTGATGTTCTGAAGGACCATCCAAATGCAAGGTTTGCATTCCACTCATGCATCAGAGGGAAAATACTGCAAAAGAAGATGTCAAACCTGCATGGGGGAAAAACTAGGGAAATACCACTTTTGAAAAGGGAGCAAGTAAGGCAAGTGAAAATGATACATTGAAGCATGTAGAGACAAGCACAGCAAAACACATGTCCCCGACAAAGCCGAAGATCACTTGCTGCACGAAGCTCTTTATGATCTAATTTTCATTCAAGATCAAGCCTCGACGGCCCTTGAAGAAATCACAAGTCTGATTCAAGATCAAGTGTCCACCACCCTTGAATCAAATTCAGCTCCAGAAAAAAGAAGGAGTAAATTCAGACCTTTGGAGGAAGTCTAGCAGAAGGTCCTCCAGCCCAGTTCAAGAACAAGCATGTGGAAAGTTAACTACCAGTAAAGCACCTCTGTTGGTAACTCTTCTCGCTAAAAGACCAAAGCAGAATGATCAGCCTAAATGATTTGAAATCAGGGGGAGATACTCATCAGGGGGAGCATCCAAAAATAGATCCAGATTTTAACGAGGCAACTAATGTTGATATGTGGGCATCCAAGGGGGAGTGTTGAAAATAATGCTGGGTAATGAATGCCCACGTAGAAACTGAAAACATTGGGTAGATTTTCAATGCCCATAAAATTAATCTTGACTTGGGAGATAAAGGAAGATCAGATTGTCAAAGATGTATGCTTGGAGTTGCTCTATAAATAGAGCACTCTGTAATGCTTTCAATAGAATATACAGAAAATAGAGAGGAAGAAGAGAGGAGAGAATAGAGAGTTATTTTTGTACTATTATTCCAGGCTCTTAATGGAAAGCACCACTGCTGCCCGAGGATGTACTCCAGTCACACTGACTGTAGAGGAACCTCGTAAATTTTGTGTCTTGTTTCATTTATTCCACTGCACACACCGTCAATTTTACAACAAGGATGCCCTTTTGGGGTCACCGGCTTCACCAAATATTTTAGGATAAAAATGCCTTCTAAACAAAAAAGTTCAAAAGCAATTCAAAATAATGAATCAAATAATGCAGGGGTATTTTTATCATATAAACATTGTTTTGAATAATTAATTCTTTTTGCATAGTGTTTTTTATTATTAGTAATTCACAATAGGCTAGCAATAATGTGATTCAATCAGTTGTTTATTAAATATTATTTTCTCTATTTTTAAACACGTTCAAAGTATCTTAAGAGGCATGTAGTGCCAATTATAAAAAAAAAGTGTTTGGCACTCACATAATAATACATTTAAAATGTGTAAGTCGCACGTAGCACGCTGTGATTCAAAAAATGTCTTATGCACATGCTCACCGGTTATAAAAAAAAGGTCTTTCACAGCGCATAATAATATATTTAAAACGTGTAAGTCCAGCGCAGCACGTCATGATTCAAAAAATGTCTTCTGCAAGCGTATGAGCGCATGTATAAAGGCTAGTCTTCTCTAAACACAACCACCGCCATTATTTTATTTTTGGTGCATGTTTATATCAAATTCGGATCCTCTCTGGATCCTCTTTGTGAGGATTCTAGGAATCCGTGAATTGTGTCCGTTCATCGTACATCGTGTGATCAGAAGTCATTTTATTTTATTTTTATTTAAAATTAAACATAAATAGTACCTGACGAAAACTGGTTGTACGATGTACGATGAATAAAAACAATTGATGGATCCCTGGGATCCTCACAAAGAGAATCCGGATCCTGTTAGGTTTATATCATATTGTATCATAAACAAATATTCTGATGCATGCTAACACATGACTTCAGTACGTCGACCATATTATTATTTTTGGTAAATTACATAATACCCCTCATGTTTGAGGTCTATTACAATCTCATACAACATCTTTAAACCATTTCACTTTCATACCTTACGTACTATTTTATTTCAAAATAATACCTCCGTTACATTTTCCATCCATTGATCCGTTAAATACTGACGTGGCTACCAAATGTGTGCCATGTGGCAAATTTTTTTTACTTTTTTATTTTTTTATATTTAAAAAACTTGAATCTAAAAATGAAAAAAAATAAAAAAAAAACTTAGAAAACGCAGACGCACCTCCCTCCCCCTCCTCCTCCTCCTCCTCTCTTCTCCCCCATCTTCATATTCTTCCCCCGACCCTCTACCTGCAACCTAGAAAAAAAAACCCCTTAGTTCGTCTTCCCCCTCCTCTTCTCTCTATCTTCTCCCCTATCTTCATCTTCTTCCCCCGACCCCAGTATTTGCAACCCAAAAAAAAGAAGAAAAAAAAATCCAGATCCTATCTACGCCGCCATCGCTGGGTTCGTGAGGTGAAAATGGGAAGAATGGGTGTGGATTTAAGGAGTGGGGTGTGTAGAGGAGGGTGTGGGTTAGCGGCTGGGCCGCGGGGGGGGGGGGGGGGGAGGGGGGAGGGGTGGGGTTATGGGAGGTAAGGGGGAAGGGAGGTGCGGGTAAGGGGAGGTGAGGGGGGGGAGGTGCGGGCAAAGGGGAAGGGAGGTGCGGGTAACGAGAGGTGGGAGTTTCTAAGTTTGGGAGTAGCGGGTTTTAGTTGGGTTTGTTTTCTTTTTCTTTTTTTTTAAATTTATTTAGAAGATTTAGTTTTTAATTTTTTTTTTATTTTGAAATAAAATAGTACGTAAGGTATGAAAGTGAAATATTTTAAAGATGTTGAATATGGTTGTAATAGACCTCAAACCTGATGAGGTATTATGTAATTTATCCTATTATTTTTTATCCTTCCATCTAATTGATATTTGACAAAAAATTTAACTTTTGGATTAAATTTGCTAACAATCTTCATCATAAGAGTTCATTTGAATCCTATATCTTTTACTATGAGGGCTATCTTTCAAATATCATATCACCATGGGAACCATTAATTCGATTTGACCTTTTTAAAATACAACTCATTAGCCTCCTCTGCTTCTTGGTGCGATGTTCAAGTTCAGTTCCAACCTTAGAACACTAGCGAAACTATTACATGTAGTGGAAACGTAGATTATGCAAGTTCAAATCTAGTCAATATTTTTTTTATTTCACAAGCAATTTGTAAAGTTCTAGTAGTTTGGTAGCTAAAATCATATACATCAAAGATTTCAAACGTTACTACCGTAACATTAAATTAGAAGCCAAACAACTATTAATCTCTTGTTTTCCACGGACGATGCTATTGGATATTGTACATATGTGAGATAATTACATTTAATCGGCAATTTTCTGTTCACCCTCACTCACCCTTCATGTAAATAGGGAGATCGATATATATTTTCAGTTTACAAAGAAGTTGTTGGGTAGGCAAGTGTAGATTCAACATAGTACTTTGACCGTTTCTTCGCATTTTCTTTAGTCAAAACCAAGGTATTAAATATCGATGATATCGGAAATATCGCTATTCGAAAAACACGGAAATTTCGATAGAAATATCGGGATATTATCGATATCGATAAAAATTGAATAAAAACCACGAAAATTGTAAGAAACACTTGAAAATTTTTATTGAAATTTTGTAGGATGTTTATTTAGTCAATTATCTATTAGTTTATCACAACAAATTGGAAAGAAATGCATTGCATGATGGATTTAACTGATTTAAGTTGATTATATAGCGAGCTGGCAAACATTGTGAGTGTAGAAAATATGTATATATTTTAGCATATTTTCACAAAAACATAGGTGATATGGTGGTCAATGTGTTGAATGAGTAAAATGGGAGGGATTCGAATCTCCTTGGTGTTTTTTTTTAAATATAGAAATTTAAAAAACACAGAAATTTCGATAGAAATATCGATGACATCGGAAATATCGTTAGTCCAAAAACACAAAAATTTCGATAAAAATATTAGGATACTATGGATATTTTAAACCTTGGTAAAAACCAAAGTACGCAGATTTCTTTTACACTGAAATTTCTTGAAAGAAGATGCGAAAATACATAAATAAGTCCCCTTTTTGGCGTGAATTGATTCAATATGTGTTTTATTAATGCTTTTGAATAAACAAATTTTCAATATAAAGTAATGCATTTGATATTCCAGAGACTTGGATGCTATTGTATAGTTATTTGGATTTACTATGATAAGATATGGTGGTATTTAAAATTAGGCGTAAGAAATGTGTTTGAAAAGGTCATCTTAAAGGTGTCACATCTAAAATGATTAAGGAAAACTAATGAAAAGAGTTTGAAAACTTTAAGTTTTAACGAAAAATGACAAAAAATTGTTGTAAGTGAATAGTACAAGGAGTGACTTTTTAAAGTAAAAATGTAGTTTTTTGTTAAAGTGAACAGTACCTGATAGGAGCATATTTATGCTGCTTAGTTAGCTTGTTTCCTTGCATTTAGATTGTTAATTCTTAGTTATTATAGTATTTTAAGCTATTTTTGTGTGTTTGTAGGTCCAAATGACAAAGTATGCAAGAAAGTGCAATTTGGAGCATTTTGGAGCAGTTTTGGGCATTGGATGGTTAGCTTAAACTTGGAGCAAGGTTGATGGATGAAATTGAAGACCAAAAGAGGCTAGAAGGGTGTTAGAAGTCAAGAGAAATCAGATTGGAAGATTGTGAGACAAAGAAATACATAATTCAAACACTTCTTAAATAGGTGATGCCTTGTCTTCCCCTTTGTCCCTTCCTTGTGCAGCATTCCCCTTTCACTTTCCCTATTTTCTTCCCCTAATCCTTTTCCCCTTTTCCTTTACCCTTTAATCATTTTCCTTTTCCTTTACCCTTTAATCATCTTCATTTTCTTTACCATTTAATCATTTTCCTTTACTCTTTAATCATTTACCCTTTTCCTTTAATTATTTTCCTTTACCCTTTTCCCTTTTACTTTCACTTTTCCTTTTCACCCTACTCTTCTCTTCTCCTATAAATCTGCCACACCCTTCATTCACATCCTAACACATTCACATCTACAACACATTCCATAAACAACACAATTTCTGCCACAAGTTTCCTTCTTCCTCCATCCACTTCCATCCACCTATTTTCCTATCCATCCCCTACCACCCTTCCATACTCTCTCAACCTATCCAATCTTTGCCACATCCCCTATACCATCCAAACACCACACCCACCTTGGTGCCGCGTGTTTGCAAGAAAAGGAGAAGGACTTGGAGCTGTGTTGACCATTCAAGACGTTGGATTGTTGGAGCGTTCTAGGTGTCTTCTACTTTTGTTTATCATGTTTAAATTCAATTATAGTTGTTTAATTGCAAATATGTGGAACTAAATTCGTTTTGGCTGGAGGTTGATTCAAAGCCATGAACATATTTGTAATATGAATTGATTACCTTCAGTTGTGATTTCATGAGTTGTGAATTCAATTTGCTTAACTGCTTGATTTATAACTTATTCTTGTATATCGATTAAGGATGCATACTTAGTTTGCATGCATGAATTTGATGCTAGAATATAAGGGAGTTTCACCTAATCGTTATGAACTTATATTCACAAGTAGTGGAAGTTGCTAGTCACAATCGCGTTAAGTGAATTCTTGGCAAGAGTATCATGCTGTTCATAGTTACGAATGTCTCGTCAATGCTTATAGTTTTCACAAAGCTTAATGATCTTTGATTGTATCTCTATTGTGCTGTTCACGTAGGGGACTTTTGAAGAATGTTTTGAATTGTTGTATGCGTTTTTCCGTCCAATTCAATAACTTAAGAAAACTTGAAGGTTAAAAAAGTGCTGTTCACGGTTCCATCATCCATTCAATTCGCCAAATCTGTCTTTTGAAACTATTTTTATAAAGTTTGTTTTGTTTTTACTTTAAATTCGTCAAAACCCAACCCCCCCTTTATATTTAGTGTCTTTTGGTTCCAATATGTCCAATTTGGTTTGTTTTCGTTGTTTTTAGTTAAGTTAGAGTATGTCCTAGTTTGTGTCTAGTTAGTTATTTGAGTCTAGTTGAGTGTCTTTTGCTTAGTTTTGTGTTTTTTTTATAGTCTTGTTTAGTGTTTTAAAGTTAGTTTTGAGTAGATTAGCAATCTCTCCTAATCTCCGACCTAGAACGATCCCTACTTATATCTTTACTACAATTTTCAACAAGAGGGTTTAATTTAAGTGTTGTTTACATCGCATCAGTACCGAAAGTGTTTCGTTAAAACTTCCAAATTATCAAGAGAAGACGAGAAAATTATGGTCGAATAGTGAATGCTCGTGGACTTTCCAATTTACACCAGTTTCATTGTGCATTATAGCCCATTCCACTCAGTCAAATCTGAGCATCTCCTTAACCGAGAATCAGTTTCTTCACGTGCTGGCATGCCATGGCTATACTTGCAGATCACCGGGAAATTTCATTCATATTAGTCCTAGCGGTTGCCACAATAATTACATTGGTAATTGCTTGCTGGCACGAAACTGTATTTTCAATTTGCAATAACTATTCAATAAAAACTGCAGTTTTGTAAGCTCGCTCTCGTGATTCTGTAACATGCAGGGGACAAGCATCTAACCAGCGGCAACATATCAGACTCAGTTTGGAGGCTTGGAGTGAAGGACAGAGTTCACAGGGTAATTACTTTATGCTACAAGTTTAATCCTAATGAGCATTTTGCAATAGTTTTTAGCAGTCGAACCTAAAAATGGTCAATAAAATTATCTTGTAACGCGGAATTAAAATAATAATAATAATAATAATCCACCCCCATGTCTCTTTGAAATTTCTAAGAATTATGTTAGAGCACCGCTTAATAGTTAATACAAGTTCTAATAGATCGTGGTCTTAAGTTCGAATTTTGTAAATGGCTAAATCATTTACCGCAGATCTTGAATAATTGTTTTTAATTATCCTTTCACATTTGGGTTTTTCCTCTAATCACTTTTGTTTTTTTCTTTTCGAAAAGGGGGACAACTGGAGGCGAACCACGGTTATCTAGCCCTTTTGGGCCTAAAAGAGGCTAGTTAAGAATTGCATCGTACCCGTGACCATGATCAAGCAAATTCACAACTTACAAAGTATTGTCATGCTACTTCTCAAATGTTTTCGCATTTCAACCTAAAATAATGCATTATTGATAGTTGAATAATTGTAATCACCGCCAAGAAGTCATTGTTATAATCTATTACATAATCTTTATCCTTTCGTGTTTGTTTCTTTCTTCTTTTCCTCTCTCTTTCATTACACCTTCCCGCCCCGCGTTATGTCGTTTCTCAAGTCCATATGGCAACATTATTATATTATGAACTTTTACTTTTGTGGACTGAAGGAGCTTGCTTGAGTTTAGGTATTTCAGTATCATCTGTTCAGCAACACAAACACAACCACTGCCATTTTTTCATACATATATCTTCTTCTCTAAACACATTTGTTTATTGTGTGGTTGTTGCCATGTTACTTCTCATGTGCTTCAACATTTCAACCTAAAATAACACATTATTGATAGTTGAATAGTCATTTTTATAATCTATTGGATAACCTTTGTCATTTGTGTTTGTTTCTTTCCTCTTTTCCTCTCTCTTTGGCTGCGCCCTCCTGGCCGGCGGTATGTCGTTTCTCAAGTCCATATGCCAACATTATTATATTATACACTTTTTTTTTTGGACTGAAGGAGCTTGACTTGGGTTTAGGTATTTCAGTATCATCCGTTCGGCAACACAACCATTGTCATTTTTTCATACATATATCATCTCTATACACACTTTTTGTTATACTGAGTGCATCTTATATTGAAGTCACCATTTACAGTGGGGATATTGATATCATAGACAAGAACCACTAGGACTTGAGTTGATTGAAGTAGTGGCAGGAATTATCTGGGAAGGGGCGAAATTTAAAAGGGTAAAATGTTCCAATAAAATGTAGACAACAAAATCCTTTTAGATAGTAGAGAATATTAATGTCATTCATAATTTATCAATACAAACAAGTTAGAGTTGTTGCCGGCGAGATTTCATGCCATGAAAACTTCGCATAATAAGCTCATTAACAATAAAAGCAAAAACATCTCTCTCAATGTACACAACCAAGCTATCACTCAATCATTGAGCTCCCATTTTGTTACACAGTGGTGTTTTGACAATATTCATAGTAGAAAACGCTCTCTCAACCGTAGCGGTTGCAACTGGTAACACAAAAGCCAATTTAAGGATGTACAGGGTGAGAAGCCCTATTGTTGTAGTGTGGTTGCCATCACTGTAAATCCTTCAGGGGGCGTTTGTTTGCCCTCACTAAAGGGTACTGGACTGGACTGGACTAAGGGTTAGTCCAGTCCCATGTTTGTTCCTGACAGGGACTAGGTTTAATGAGACTAAGTCTCACTAGCCTAGACTAAATTAGGGACTAGCTGGTCTTAGCGAGACCCCTCAAAAACCATGGGACTAGCTAAGACTGTCTCATTTCTCCTCCTCGCCTTGCTCCTCGACCACTAACATTCGAAAGCCATTGGACTAGATGATTTTCACAACCAATTTTCATATAAAATACGAAATTGAAGAATAGATTGGAACAGACAAGGGAGAAAAAGATGGAGAAAAAGAGAGAGAGAATGGGGGGTAAGGAAGGATTAGAGGGATAAAAAAAATAGGATAAAAATAAAATATTAATAATTATGGATTAAATAATATAATATTAGAATTTGTTAATTATCCTGCTTGTTAGTCCGACACTGCACCAAACGCTTCACTAAGCTAGTCCAGCTTAGTCTAGTCTAAGCCAGTACAGCTTAATCCCTGAAGCTAGTCTAGTCCGAGACAGTCCGGTGCAACAAACGCACCCTCACTGTATTATTTTTTTTGGCGTGAAGTAATTTCAATGTGTGTTTTTATTAATGCTTTGAAATAAACAAATTTTATGTAATAGTTAGCCTCCTCTGCTTGTTGCTGCAATGTTCAAATCCAGTTTCATCCTTAGAACACTAGTGAAACAATGATGTGTAGTGGAAACGTAGATTATGCAAGTTCAAATCTAGTCAATTTTTTTTTTTATTTCATAAGCAATTTGTGAAGTTCTAGTAGTTTTGTAGCCCAAAGCATATACATCAAAGATTTCAGAGTAATACCGTTACTACCACGACATCAGATTAGAAGCCAACCAACTATTAATCTCTTACTTGCCACCCACGATGTTGTTAGATATGGCACATATGTGAGATACTTACACTTAACCGAGAATATTTCCGGCCACTAAGTCATAATCTGAGCATCTCTTTGACCGAGTGGGCAAGTGTTGTTGGGTCCAGAGTATGCAGATTGCTTTTACACCCGGATATCTTGGAAGAATATGTGAAATCATAATTTTCTTTTGTCCTTTTTGCGTAATGATAAATTTAAAAACAGTACGATCGGACCCTTAGTCTTAGCTGCTCGATCATCTCTGACCAGGTGCGATCGATTAATGGCTGCTTCTTCTTCTTCCGCCCTTCCTTGGAAATACGATGTGTTCATCAATTTCAGTGGGGTAGACTCTCGCTGGGGCTTCGTCAGCCATCTTTACAATGCTCTGCGTCAGAAATCAATCAACACCTTCATTGATGAAAAGCTCGAAAGGGGCGACTTCATTATTTCCCAGCTCCTGACAGCGATTCGAGAGTCAAGGATTTCACTTGTAGTTTTCTCTCAAAACTATGCTTCTTCCCCTTGGTGCTTGAGAGAACTCGTGGAAATCCTGCAATGCAACGGTACCATGAACCACATTATGGTCCCCATTTTCTACCAAGTTGATCCATCTGATGTTCGTAAACTCCAGGGAAGTTTCGCGGAAGCTTTTGCTCAGCATGATAATAATTCTTGAGCCGAAATGGAAGAGGTTCAGAGCTGGAGATCCGCTCTTACAACGGCCACCGATATATGCGGTTGGGTTTCGGGAGGGTAAATTCTAAACTGTTTTAGTTTCCTATTAATTTTTGAGATTTTTCTAACGTTTATGGTCATTTGATAGATATTTTAATGTTTATTTTTCATGTTTCAGTTTTTTTTTTTTATTTTATTATTTTTTAACTAACAGACGAAAACTTACTTGTTTTTCATCTGGCTACAATGGTACGAAATACTTGTTTTTCATTGTAGTTTTATGCAAAACGGTTGTGAAGACTCGGTAGATCCCTATATAAAAGATCTAAGGTTGATTTTTGAGACTATTATATATCAGGAAAGAAAAAAATAGAAAACTTATTTGATTACTACTTTCAATGAAATTAAAAAAATGAAAACCAAATGCCAAAATTTGAAAACTAAAAATCTAGATTAAAAAATAATAATAAAAACGAAATAGATATCAAAACGATCCAAGAATTATTATTTGGTGTTTGTTACTATATTGCTTTTCAACTTTGACAGGAGTGATGCGGAGCTTATTGAGAAAATTGTAGAAGATGTTTTTGGGAAATTGACCCACATCTCACCAACATCAAGCGAATACGATGTGTTCATCAATTTCAGAGGTGAAGACACTCGCAGTGGCTTCGTCGGCCATCTTTACAGTGCTCTGCGTCAGAAATCAATCAGTACCTACATTGATGCCAAAGCGCTCGTAAAAGGCGACCCCCTTTCCAAGCTCATGATAGCGGCTCGAGAGTCAAAGATTTCGATTGTAGTTTTATCAGAAAACTATGCTAAGTCCACTTGGTGCTTGAAAGAACTCGTGGAAATCCTGGAATCCAAAATTTCCAATAACCAAATTGTGGTCCCCATTTTCTACCAAGTCGATCCATCCGATATTCGTAATCTCCCGAGAGTTTTGGAGGAAGCTTTTGATCAGCACGGTTGCGAATCTGGTGCCGAAGAGGAAAGGAGCTGGAGATCCGCTTATAAAATGACCTCCAATATAACCGGCTGGGTTTCGAAAGGGTGAATTCTGAACTGTTTCAGTTACCTATTATTTTTTGGGATTTTTCCAACGTTTGTGGTCATTGATAAATATTTTGTTAGTTTTTTACTTTTTTTTTTTCATTTTTTTAAAAACTAATAGATGAAAACTTGTGATTTGATTACAGTATTATGAAATACTGAGTACGAGTTTTATGCAAAACGGTTGTACAGACCCATTAGATTCCTTTACGTAAGATTTAATTTTTGATTTTTGGGACTGTAACATACCATGAAAAAAAATTGAAAAACTTATTTGATAACTATTCTAAGTGAAACTAAAAATTGAAAACCCAAAATTTGAATACTCAAAATCTAGATATGAAAAAAAAAAACTAAATAGTTATCAAAGCGACCCATTAATTATTATTTTGTGTTGTTATTATATTGTTTTTTAGATTTCCCGGGGATGAGGCAGAGTTTATTAAGGACATTGTAGAAGATATTTCTAGGCAATTGATCCGCATCTCATCAACGTGAAGCAAAGATAAAGACTTGGTTGGAACGGATTCTCAAAATACGGTGAGAAATCTTTGTCTTATGCAATTTTTATTAGAAAGCTTCAACTTTTAGCTCGTTAGATAGCAATTTTAGTTTCCAATTTTTTAATTTTTAGTTTTTATTTTTTTTAATAGTGAAATTGAAAACAATTACCAAAAAAGTTTTGTGTATACTTATTTACAAACATATCACTGCACGACATTTTTGTTAATGCTTTTGTCTAGAAATAAAGATGATAAATAGAAAATACACATTAACGTTCTTGTTATTTGTGTAAAAAAATGAGATGTGTAATTTGTTAAGTGAAACTATTCTAATGCAAAGGTTATTAGCGCTTGTACTAAATATTAGCAAGAACTAATGGATTTTTGACCACAAACTCGTAATGCCTCACTTTTTAAGAGCATCTTTGTTCTTCATTTTTAATTCAAATTTTTAAATAAAAAGATTAGAAAAGTTATCTTAGGAGGATAGATTTTTCTATGTGTCTGCAACATGAACCGGTATACTATATGCCATTATATAATTTGTGAATTTTTTTTTTTTTTATTCTTTTCAAGTGTTCTTCCATTTTTATTATTACAAATAGTCTATCGGTCCGTATTCAAGCCATACTAATTTGTTTCAGGAAACCCAACAATCTTTCAAGGACGCTTAAAGGGATGGTTGCTGGTTGCTACTAAAAAGATTCTTGAAGTGTTGTTGGTTGTGATTGTTTGGAGCTTGAGCCTTCTTTCACCGCTTGGGTGGTTGTTTATTGGGGTTTGTTTTGTGTATTATGCTGTTTCAATTTGCTCAGTGCGGTTTGTTTTTTATTTTATTTTTGTGGTTTGAGTTGTTGCTGCTTTCTTGCTAGTTGCTACATCATTGTCCATAACTTCACACAAACGCAAGCATGTAATAAGTATTTGTGTTTATTTTTAGCTATGACACCAAACTCTTTCGGATCCTTTTGCAAAGATGCTTTGGTGAATTCTCTCTTCTTTATTTTTCTTAATTTGAAGAAACCAAATTCTGGTTTGAATTTAATCCACATCCTTCCCTTATGGGTCTTATTAACATAGTTAAAAACACTAAATTGTCCACGTCATGTTAGCACATTTAACGGCTCTTTTTAAATTATTTGACAAAATAGGGTGATGTGGGACACTGAGAAAGAGTGTAAGTGTTAAAGCGAGACAATATAAAGTGTAAGGAGTAAAATAGAACACGAAGGAAGAGTGCATGTAGTAAAATGAGTCAATATAGAGTGTAAGGGCTAAAGTGGAATTTAATGAATAATATAGGTCTCATAACTAAAAATAAGCTAAATATTTTTATGTCATTTTATCAATAAGGATAAATTTTATTCCACATCAATAAAGCATTACACATTTGGGATAAATTGACTGGAAAATAAAGCAATAAAGCATTACACATTTGGGATAAATTGACTGGAAAATAAAGCAATGGCAAACAAAGACTTCAAAAACCCTCCATCTGGTATAACGCAAATTGAGCCACTGAATGTGCCGCCATGTTTGCTGCTTTCGGCTGCCATTGGCACTCAAAGCTTCGAAAGCACTTTTTTAGCAACTTAATCTTTTCCACTAAATTCCCATCCACTCCTCTATCATCTTCAACGTCCAAAATGCTATCCACTGCTGTTTTGGCATCCATTTCTAGAATTACATGGTTGAAACCCAACTCATACGCAAAGCGAAGTCCTTCCCTTGCGGCAATCAATTCAACGGCGCGAGGAGAAAGGAAACTCTGCGTTTGTTTTGAACAAGCTCCCATTAATAGTCCCTTTTCATCTCGAATTATCACCTCAATGCCTTGACCATGCCGGTTCCGTTGCACTGCACCATCAACATTGATCTTCACCACTCCTGTCGTTGGTGACTGCCAGAGGACCTGAGCTACAACCCCACTGTTACTGCCACTAACCGAGGCATTCACCAAGTGAAATTCCTCCAAAAGTTGTGCCTTGCACGTGCAGCCTCCCACCAACTAAATTCCTTCCAAATGTCGGCCAACTCCCCACAACCCCATATCGCATGAATAGTCGTCTCCGTTTTCTGGTTTACATCTTCCACACAACGGTGAAGGAGTGATCTTCTTTTGGAAAAGGTTACAGTTGCAAGGAATAATTTCCCATAAACATATCCAGATAAAGTGTTTTACTTTGTCAGGTATAGACAAAGTCCATACATGTTTCCATAAAGGATCACCAGTTCTACTCGACAAACCTTGCATTCCACTTGAGCGACATTTGATCATTCTTGCCAATCGATACCCACTACACACAGTATACTTCCCAGTTAGTTCATAAGCCACATTTGCGTACTTGCACATCACCATGACACAACGGAATCCGCAGTATAGCTTCCACATCCCTCTCCCAAAAACCGATACTTAACATCTCCCCATTTCTTTAGGTTATCCAATTATCATCATACGCTAAGCATTTATTAAGTTTACATTCTCTTGCAGCATTATTGTTTTGTGTAGTAAGTATTTGTAAATCGTATGAGGAATACATTTGGTGAATTAATTTGATAAATCTACCTTGCGCGTTTGGAGGGATGATAACTACGAATTCTTGGCATGATGCAGAGTGCCGGCAAGTTGTACTAGAAATTTTACGGGCAATTTGAACTTCATCGTGAATTGGTCTTAGACCTTATCTTACCTGATGATTAACATCTTTAACCATAAGGTCCAAGACCGCAATGAAATTGGAGGCGAGATTTTTTATTGTATATTGTGAAATCTTAAACAGATTTATACGAATTTCTATAGATTTGTATGGATTCTTTCTTGGATTTTCTAGGATTAAAAAAAAAAATTAGAAATCACACGCAAAGCCTTGGGATCATTTTTAATGAAATCCTGTGTCTGAGATTAATCTCTCAAACTCTCTGCAATTGAAACTCTAATTGTTATGTGTATTCTACTACACTGTCTGAAACCATAGTCCTCAGTCCAAGGACTAGTTAATTGCATATTTTCATACCGTAGTAATAGCACAAATTAATAACGTTTAGAATGTGTACAGGTTGGAGGAATTGATCCAACCCAATCCAAAGAATATGTGTTTACATTTCAAAGGCACCAAAGCAGAATTGAACAAGGTCTCTTTTGCAAATAAAAGTACAACAAAGACAGGAAGTAGTTGAAGGGAAAGAAGCGTTAGCAAGGGAATTTACGTGAGATGTTTGGGCAGTCGGTGAAGAAAGAAAAAATATGTTGGTGGTGTTGGGACATCTTCTCATGCCTGCAAAGATTTCACGATCAGCCATGGAAGTCCAAGACGGCTGAGTTCCCGGTAGGTCCTCTCAAATGGAGAAGAATGTTCACCTGGTGTGAAAAGAAATCTGAGAGGTAAGGGTTAGCATTTGGTATTTATACCACACACCCTCAAATCGATTAAAATCCATCACTCATCAAAATCCTATCAAATCCTTGGTAATTTCACTACACTTAGACATCTTCAAACTCATTTAAAATCCTAATCGACTATCCTTGAATTTCGATGTATTCTTTAAAATCATCTAAAATCCTAATTTGATTACACTCTAATTTCAAAATCTTTTAAAATTCTAATTGAATACATGCAGATTTTAAAATCTATTAAAATACTATCAAATCCTAATTTAACTACACTCTCTAAATATTAGATCCTTGATCTGAGATACAATGACCAAGATCCAACCTTTAAAACCTGGAGCTAGATTCTCTGTCATCCCACTTCCCATACACTTCATATCTCTTCTTATTTGTGCGGTCACGGTCAAGTCAGGTCAACACTTTAAATTGATTTTTTTATTATAATGATAATAAGACAAAAAACAATATTAATATAAAATGTTGACATGATTTAATTGTGACCGTATAAATAGTAGGAGATGAAAATATATAAAAAGTAGGAGGGTAGAGAATCTGTCACCTTAAAACCTATACTCTAGAGCACTAGTCATCATTGGTTATCGATTATATAAGTTTTGAAATTCTCTTAATGTATGTGCTGATATTATATTCATTTTTGAATAATGCATACTGTTCATTTTTTTTCCTTGTTCCTAGTTCCCGCTAATCCCAAAGCTTAAACCCACAAAACCCGCCGATCCAAAGCCAATTTCTCTCCAAAATTTAGAATGAATAAATTGTAGTAATTGTTCTTTAATTTTAATAAAATTGAAGTAATGATCATTCAATTAAAAATTTATTACCATTAGTTCTTCATCTCATCAAAACGTGCAGTTATGGTCTCTCAACTAAAAATTTATTATCATTGGTCCTTCAATTTTAATCAAACTAGAGAAATTGTCCTTCAATTTTAATCTAATTAGAGCAATAATCTCTCAACTCTAATTCAATTGTAATAATGATCCTTTTAACATAAATCATTTTCACAAAATTCTTACGAAGTTGACGAAAATAACTATAGATACACATTTTGACGAATTGAGAAACTAATGGTAATAAATTTTTCGTTAATAAACTATTGCTCTAATTTGATTAAAGTTGATGAACTATTGCTACAATTTACTTTTTTTAGAATTCATCTTTCTCGTTTGTTTGATACACCCAATTCGAGATGGGATCGTACAGGAGCAAAGCTTGCACTCGACGCTTCCTCGGCTTCACGGCAAGAATTGCCCCTAAACACGCCGCCAGAGAGCCCATCTCTGGCGTTTTTCAATTGGTAGAATCGCAAGAACAACACAGTACAAAAGCTCCTTTCTTTATTGCACTAAGAGAGATTACTATGTCGACCGGAACCGGGTTCACCACTTCAAGCCGAGAGGCCCTGGAAGTGGTTCGAGAATCCCAGGTAAGTTTGATTGTGGGTCTTGTAGGTTCTGGGTATTTTATCAGTATTTATTTTGAGAATTTGGATACGATTTCGTACACTAAGCGTACCCATTTTATAAATTTTTCCAAAGCCTTGGAGAAAGGTTGGGGGAGACCCAATTCCAGCAAATGAAAGAGAGTTTCTAAGGGGACATTTTGCCCACCATACACCCGGATAGCGTGCGGGTTCGGTTGATTGCCAAAGATATAATTGAGGCTTTGCAGAGAGGGTTGAGCCATGAGGTGACCTGGACTGACGTGGAATATGCGTCCCGTAAAGTGGAGCCTGCACATGAAGGCGGTGGGAAGGATACTTTGATGGCAATGCAGGACGTTCCGGAGGAGGGGAAGCGGTCCAACGAGGATGAGATTCTTGATGATCGTTGGATTGAGAAGGGACTGAAACAAGCTAAAAAAAACTTAAAAACAAGCTTGTGGTGGAACACATCAAATAAAAAAACGCACCAAATAAAATTACATATACACATCAAATAAATAAATAAAAAACACACTAAATGAACTTAAAAACACACCAAACAAACTAAGAGCATTCTTCTTTCACCACAAACTTGTTTTTAAGTTTCTTAAGCTTGTTTCAATCCCCACAAGTGCTCTATCAAGTCACTTTGCCGGTCTTTGTGATAGTATGAGTATTTGAGTGAACTATATTGTTGAATGAGCCTTTCATTGTAACGTCTATCCCTTTCCAATGGCTCGTGTTGCACGGGTTCTTTGGTGGCATCATAAGCACAATATATTTGTGTTTTGGAATTGTTCATCGTGTCTGGCTCAAATTCATCAATGACATCATACTCATCTTCCACAATCATGTTGTGAAAAATGATACACGGCATCATGATGGATTGAAGTGACTCTAAATCAAACAATCTAGTAGCACCCCTGATAATCGTCCAATGAGCTTGTAGGATACCAAAACAACACTCCACATCCTTCCTACACCCCTCTTGACATCTTGCGAAGTATTTTTCTTTTTCACTTTGCGGACGTGGCACTGTTTTGACAAACGATGTCCACCTTGGGTAAATGTCATCTGCTAGGTAGTATGCTTCATCGTACTTATGTCTATTGACCCAATACGTGACTTTCGGTGCTTTTCCTTGTAGCACCTTGTCGAACATTGGAGATTGGGTAAGGACATTGAGGTCATTTTGAGCTTATGGAACACCAAAAATAGCATGTCAATTCCATGTATCAAATGATGCCACCGCCTCCAAAATGATACCCTTTGTTTCTTTTCTGTTCCTACAAGCTCCTTGCCATGCACTTGGACAGTTTTTTCATGTCCAGTGCATACAGTCGTTGCTTTCAATCATGCCAGAAAAACCTCGCATCTCACCTTCTTCAGAAGCTTTTGCAAGTCCATTGTCGTAAGTCTCAGGAGGTAGTCTTTGGTGTAGATAGATTCGATTGCGGAGCAAAACCTCATCATGGACTCAAGAATGGTTGATTTTCCCATCCTCGCTATCTCATCCACTTAATCTGTAGATGCTCTATATGCAAGAATCTGCAAGGCAGCAGTAATTTTTTGTTCAGGAATGAGAGCCATGACACCAAAAGCATCATTCTTTTGCACAAAGTAAGAATCATGAATGCAAACAGTAATCATGATGTTGTTGAACAAATGTTGTTGCATTCGAAAACGACATCTAAGGTACACATTAGGGAATATACTGTTACTGTCAAAATAATCATCCAAGAGATCCTTACCTCGTCGTTGCTTGCTTCTATCAATGTTTGCGGAACACCTGGGCCTGGATATCTCAACCACAACTTGGATGACTCAACGGGAATGTGAGGCTCTTTGGCTTCTTGCTTCGTCATCTCTCCTTCTACACTTGTCATCCTCTTCCATCTCATTTTCTCCTTCTTAGAGTTTGAACATTTCTTCCCCTTGCTTAAACAATTCTGTCTCTTGCTCATCAAATTCCCACAACATTCTTGAAGAATATATTGTAAGAATGAAGAAGAAACTATGAATAAGGATAGAGATTTTGATTTTGGTGTGATTTCTTAGGATGGATGGTGGGTTATATGGATAAAAAAGAAATGATTAGGTTGTAGATAATGCCACGTGGCACGCCGTGATTCGTTAAAAATCTTATCGAAATCCATCCTCAAAGATTTTAAACAGATTGTGACATGTGGCATGACGGGATTGGTTAAAAATCTTATCGGAAATTTATTCTCAACGATTCTAAAAGGGTAACGACACGTAGGCCAATGGAATTGGATAAAAATCTACTACAAAAAATTGTACTTTCGGATAATGGCACGTGGCGTAATGGGACCAATTAAAAATTTTATCCAAAATTACAAAAGACAGTTACTATTCAATGCAGGGGATTCAATTGCCAATTACCATGGGGAGCCCTTACACACCGGAATGCTTTTCTTTTCCTTTCTTTTTCCTAGAACCCTGTTCCCATTGATGCTTTTTCTGATATCAAGAATTTCCTTCTGTTTACAGATAAAACTATGATCGCTTTTGAGTTAAATTCACTAATCAAGTAAAGAATGGATTAAGTTACAATAATGTTATTTTTCTTTCATTTCTGATGGATCGAGTTTAAAGAAGATCCATTTTTGAGTTGAGCTTCTGCTATAATTTCATTTGAAGTTTAGTGCTGGCCCTAAATTCTTGGAATTGCTATACTGAAAATATATTTGCCGATTCCAGATGGCCTACGTCTCGTATGTTTAGTTGATTACTAAACAATAGTTGTTGAAAGCTTGAATTGCATATCGGCATGAGTACCATCCCCCCACCCCCAACCTGACATCCAATATTTGAAAAACAAATGTACTATGTTTATCCGTTGAGTTATAACTGGATGATCTCATTTCTGTTTATTGCAGGCTGGGAATTGATGAGGAGCTTGTGGCGTTGCTTGGAAAGTATTCACCGGTTGGTAACCTATTAATAGAGTGGCACATTTATGTCTTTTGCTAACTGCTCAGGTTTTTAAAATTTTATAGGTTGCTGGAAATGTACCTCCATCTTGTCATTGCACTGAAAAGAAATTTCTCTAACCTATTATCCACATTTCTATTTAGCCTACCGTTGTTTGATTTATGTTCAATCAGTAGAAATATGTTTTTAAGTCTCACATAGATGACCTTGGAAAGACAAGGACTGAGCCATGATTCTTGTCATCTTTTTTTTGAGTAACGATTGTTTTCATCTAAATAATTTTTATACTAACTGAATGTGGATTAAAATGTGTATCCACCATCAGTATAAATCCCTCCAGCATGAGAATTCGTTGTTTCTCGTTGAGCCAAGAAGCTTGGGGCTATGGGATTCACTGCTGCTGTAGTAGAGAATCTGCATGGGTTTCACCAGAGATTTAGAAATTCTTATGTTCATGCATCATACATCCTGTTCAAATCACTGACATAATATGGTTCTGGGTGCCAGATTCCTGTAACTTATGCTGGTGGTGTGACTGTAATGGCTGATTTAGAGAGGATAAAAGTGGCAGGACTGGGACATGTAGATGCAACTGTTGGCAGCGCTTTGGATGTTTTTGGAGGCAACTTGTCGTACAAAGACGTCGTTGCTTGGCATGGCCAGCAGGAGGCCTTGACTGTTTAGTGCATTTCTAGTATCTTTTGGTTCTGAGTACGTAGACATCTAGGTTATTCTGGCTTATTTATTTTTTTAAAAAAGTACATTGCAAAGGAGAGTTCAGCTCTGTAACTTCAAATAAAAGGCCGCTTTGTAAGTTATGAGTAGAAGCTATTATTTTTTGGGGCCAATGAAGTGAAAATTTGCATCAGGATAATGTGCCGAAACTGAGTCGGAACCTTGAGTTTCAAATCAAGATTGGGGTGCTCTTTTTTTTTTTCTTTTTCTCCCTCCCATCTACTCTTACTTGCCTTTTCTTTTCTTTTCGGTCTCCTAATTCTCGAGTTATTAGGAGATATACGGCCCTGTTGGCATATAGCCAGGATGGGAGCTCTTTCTTTCCATGTAGGATGAAGGACAAATGCAGGATGTGAGTATTGATAGAGACGGTTAATCATGTCTTTCATGTTTCATTTCTTAGGAGGACAGCGTAAGTTATTCTCTCTCATCCTTGGTGTGAACTATAACTGGATACATTTGGTTGTGTATTTTACTGGATGTGGTATCTTTTGCTTGTAAGTCCAAGCTTTATAAAATCAACATTCACACGCACAAACGCGCGCGCACACCAGATTTTTCTTAAATCAGCATGAAGTTTGGTTAATTGGTGATCAAAAGAAGGGGTACAATATGGTTTTGAAAAACGCTATTCACACATCTTTTTTTATTTCTCACGCACTATCCCTTTTCAACTGCTAGACTGAATGAATTGAAAAAGATTAACAACAAAAAATTAACAAGGGTGTGGAAGGTAAAAATTTGTGTGAATAACACGTTCCTATGGTTTTGTGTCATTTTAAGCTTAGTAAAATGAAGCTCTGAGTTTGTCATGTACAATTATCAATTGCAATTACTTTCATGCTATGTTTGATACACGAAAATGAATTGAGGGAGATGATTTCCCATATCTTTTCCTAAGGGATGGGAAATGGATTTTTCTTATATTTGTTAGCGATAGGAAAGAAACAAGGAAATACTGCTTCTTTGGGATGTAATAGATACTTTTAATTATCAGGGTATGTTTCAATGAGAGGTGCAAAATGCCTTGAAATACGTATTTTACATTTTTGGTTGGCCGGAAACTTTCCAATGCAAACATGTAAAATATCCATCTTGGCTAGAAAATGTAAATATAACTTAAATTTACATTCTTTGGCGGGAATCCCGCCAATAAAAGAGAGAAAATTAAATAAAATCTCTAATTTACATCTTTCTCATTGAAGTAGAACTCCCATTTACATATTTCGAAAATGTAAACATAATTTTTACGTCTCTTCATTGGAGATCCTCCAAACAAATGATTTACCAAGGTGGATGGAGGGCTTCACACTAGTTCAGACACCGGAAGTACAAGATATGGATTATTTTTCTAGACTTGCCCTCCAATTTCCCATGGCCAAGGTGGATGGAAGGCATCACTCTAACTGAGAAACTCAGTGATGCATAAAAAGTGAGTATTTTAACTGAAATGTGAAATGAATGACATTGCTTGCATGACACTTTTCCACCAACATATTAAACTAAGATACTCCCGGTGTGCCTAGTGCTTTATGATGGAAGCAAAATAAGTAATGGTGCCCTAGTCAGTCTGCGGCCTTTATAGTGGAGTTTGAATGTATGTCACACGGCCTCCTGATTGTTCTTTAAAGAAAAATACATGTCCTAGTGAGACGAAACAGTAACTATAATCTGAAATTGAAATGCCAATAGCACAACTACGTGCTATAAAGAAATCTAAAGTACTTGTGCTTTTTTTGTAGGACCTTTTATTTCCTTGTCTGGTTTCCCATCAACAAGGAGGGACATATATATGGTTGTTCTTTCAGAAGCTGATATGGAAATAAAGGGTAGATAGAGACCGCTTCAGTGGACAACTTGGCTAATAAGTTTCTGCATGATTTGCAATATTATATGTCCAGCTGGTTCTTCTTATAGAGTGTCCTTAGTAATTTGAATGTTTTACACTGTACTGAACCCAACAAGTAGAGAATTATTAGAAAAAAGGGCAACTCCAAGCCACCAAGGCTCCTTGTTTTGTGAGTATTGGGAGATAAATGTCTATTGTACGTAGTCTCACCCTTACTTTGCAAAGAGATTGTTTCCATGACTCGAATCAGTGACGATAAAGGTCACAAAGGAGGAACCTTTTGTTAGAATATGAGCATGAGTATGAATCGGTAAACTTAGTTGTAGGATTAGAGATTGAATAGGAAGTCTTATTGAGAATGGATTTGTAAATCCATGTTGTAACTGGACTGCTATTTGGAATGAATTGGTATTCTATATGGATTTTAATAGGATAATCCTTATAGAATTTGGCTAAGATTGTATAGTATTTATATGGTGGCCTCTGCTCTCGCAGTGTGTGCTCAATTCCGGACTAAGACCTATTATTAGTTAAGAGCCTTTGAACACTGAAGAGAGGAGAAGGTGCACTGTGACTTGCTGCAGAGATCAAACATGGCAGCCGGTTCTAGTTCTTCCGCAGGTATGTTTCTTTATGCATTGCTTGCTAAAATATGAATATGTGTTTAGATTACTGTGATTCATGTTGATAGATCTGGGTTCAATGTTTATTCTAACATTTGGTATCAGAGCCATAGGTTTATAAGTTTATGAATTCTGTAATCAAAACTAATAGATTCAAATAGCATGGATTATATTTAAGAAAAATATATCGCAGTTGCGGGTTTTGGGGACTCGAACCTCAGGCCTTCAGGAATAAGGGGTTTTCGAAACGGGAAAAAAAAAAATCTGGAAAACCCATGCGAAATGGTTTCCTCTGCTTTTGGGGTAAAAACCATGCGAAAAGGTTCCCTCTCCTTTTGGGGTTTTTCGATTAAGATCGCCATTCATCAAAACATGCTTCTTGATAAAGATTACATCAACAAATATGATCGATTTGGATAACAATTCCCCTGCGCTGTTTTCTAAAATAGGATCTATGAAAGGTATGTTTGATGAATCGCAAATTTTGATTAATGTTTCGATGCAAGGATTGAGTTTCCAGATTTTGTTAAAACTTAAATCTATATGGTTGAAATTCGATTAAAACTTCTGAATAGGTGACCTTAGATCATGAATGCTTAAACTTGGATTTATCTATGGTTATGCTATTATCTGCAAACTCTAATGCTCCTATGTGTTCTCTGTTGAACAACGGAAAATGGTTATTGTGCATGAGACATCCATTGGATGTCTGTTGTTGCATATTTTGCTGTTGATGAGTCAATTTTTCTATGTATGCTTATCAACATGTGTTGCTAAGTCTATATGTATGAATCATTGATGCGAATTGTGATGTGCAAACTGTAAAGGAAATCAGGAACCTAACTGGTTCATGCTTGTGATTTCTTCCGCAGTGTCTGCAATATCAATGAAGACCCTAAATTTGGCCAACATTCCAATTCTCACAGGTGGCAGTAACTACAAGAAGTGGAGAAGGGAAATTGGATTGCTATTAACTCTCAATGAGTTTGATATAGCAATTGACAATCCCAAGCCTGTAATCACTGATCAAAGTACAAGGGTTGAAAAGGCAGATCATGAGAGATGGTCAAGAGCTGACAAGGTGGCAGTTTCTATCTTAGAGAGTGGTATGACCGATACCATTCGAGGTGGGATCAAGAAACATGAGTTAGCTGTGGATTATCTGAAGGCAATTGAGAAGAAATTCAAGGAGTCTCAGAAGGCTGAAATCAGTCAATACATGGCTTTACTGACAACCTATAAGATTGATAGTATTGGTTCAATTCGAGACCACATACTGAAGATGACTGATGCTGCTGAGAAGTTGAACTCAATGGATGTCAATATTGGAGAAAAACAGTTGGTTTTTATGATTCTCCAGGCTCTTCCAATCAAATAGTCTCAGCTGAAGGTGTCTTATAATACACAAGACAAGAGTTGGGATATAGATGAGCTCATCGCACAATGTGTTCAAGAGGAGACTCGGCAACAGCAAGAAAGAGGCAAGGACGTTGAGCCTGTGAATTTTGTGCAAGGAGGAAGATGGAAGAAATTCAATAATGCTGGAAATAATTCAAGTAAGAATTTCAAGTGCTCCAAACCTTCTGATAAGACTGGTACTCCTACTAAAATATTTGATATTTCTAAAGGGTCTAACATTCTTAAACCAAAAATAAAAAATGTTGCCAAGCTTAAGTGTTTTTTCTGCAAAACTCGAGGTCATCTAAGAAAGGATTGTGAAATGTTTAAGGATTATCTGAGAGCTAATGGCAAAGAGGTAGTTAATAACTGTGAAGAGTCTTTTGATCAGTGGGAGTAGTTTGTTATTACAAAGATAAATTGCTGCATTAAGGACATTTGCAAAATAAAGTTTGAGAAGAAACTGCTATTGTGAAGTTCGAAGAGCTGGTATAGCGGTGATGTTCTTCTCTTAAAGTTAATTTTCTGTTTTAGTTTGCTTTATTTTTAGTTAGTAGAATTGTGAGCTAGTTGTGTTCAGAGATTCAATTTTTGTAAATTGTTTGATCTGATATATATGTGATTTTGGATTCGGTTGATACGTTGGGGAATCGAACACAGGTTATAATATAATGCCTTGCAAATAACGACTAAACATGTTTTTTTTTTTTTTTTTTAATATAATCGTTTGAATTTCAAAGGGGTTTACGGTTGGATTTTCTGCAAATCCATGGGAATCGGTGGTCTGGGTTCTGATTCTTCCTCTTTTCTCTATAAAATTGAATGAGTCATTGATACAAATTTAATTTTGCTTCCGCTGACAATCATTGATGTTATTTCGCATATGAGGTATGTGTTCTGATGGTATGGTTGTTCTTCAGTTATTAAGATCAAACTTAAATAAATATGATGATTTATGTTGATTTATCAGTATTGGCATACCTATTTTGATGCGTAGTTTGAATCGAGGTTTTTGTTTGGGTTTTGAAATATCGATATTGAAATCAAAGAAAAATCCAAACTTATTAAAACTGCCAGTTAGGAAGTCTTAAGTAATGGATTACCAATCACATATAAGGCTATAATTTTCCAATAAATTGCAAAGTTTTATTCTTGCCTGCTTAAAAGTCCTTCTCCATATTGAGTCGAAGGTTTTTGTTAGGTCTTAAAGGATAAGACTTTGAAATAACAAAAACTATATGGATTCAATCGAATTGAAACTATTATGCAGTAATTTAGACTTTGGGTGTTCGGTTATGTGTTATCTGCAGTTATTTTGTAATCTGCAGAATGCTAATGCACCTTTATGTTTTCTGTTAAACCATGAATGATGGTTATCATGCATGAGACGTCACTTCACTATTTTCTGCAGCCAGCGAGAATGGATCTGCAGCTAAGCTTGATGGGGAAGGAGCAGCTATGTATGATGTTGCTACAGCTCTTTCAGAGGCAATACTCGAACTTGGTTCACATTCCCTTCTCTGTTCAAGTCGTGCGGGGATTTGCGGGAGAAAAAACAGCTGCATTGTTGCTCGACGAAGTTCGGTTTTGGATTCATACATTCAGAACATTTTGATGAACATGTATGCGAATTGCAGGTGTTTTTGTCTCCGCTCAGAATGTGTTCGACAAAATGACTGAGAAGAGTGGTTTCTTGGGCAACCATGATTGTATGCTAAATGGGATCGACCAGTTGAAGCTTTGAAATTGTTTGGTACGATGGAATGTGAAAATGTGGATCTTAATGAGGTCATTTTGGTTAATGTTTTGATTGCATTGTGTGGACAAGGGAAGAAGGCTTTGGAGCATTTCCATGAGATGCTGAAGAGTGGGTTGAAACCAGATGCGATAACCTTTGTTGGGGTATTGGCTGCTTGTTGTCATGCTGGATTAGTAGACGAAGGGATTTTGCATTTTAACTCAATGTCTGAAGTGTACGGCATTCAGCCTACCATTGAACACTATGGTGGTATGGTTGACATATTAGGGCAAGCTGTTCGAATTGCCGAAGCAGAGGAGTTGACTCGGAAGATGCAAATTCCAATGGACCGTTCTGTTTTGGGAGGGCTTCTTGGTTCCTGCAGAGTCCATGGCAAACTTAAGGCTGCAGAAAGAGTTGCTCAACAGCTTTTAGAACTTGACCCGAATGATGATGGAGCCTGAAACTTACATAGCTCTATATATGTAATTGTGAATTCAATTTGATGCTTTGGGGATCTTTGTGATTTGACTCGAGCAATTGTTTGAATTCATGTGAATTACAAGGAGACGGTTTAGATGTCTGTGATGAACTTGATTATTCGAATTAAGTTGGAAAATAGTGGGAGTAGACAATTTTAAGGTCTGCTTGTATCAGTTTGGTCATAATGTTATAAGTGCAAATTGAACATATGTGATTTGAAGTTAGCATTTACATAATGGTTGTAATTGACAGCTTTTGGTCCTGTGTTTTGAAATGCACGGATAGATTGTTTATGATGTTACTCAAAAGACTTTGTGATCACCCTATTATAGTCTTAATCGAACTAGTTTTCTTGGTTCATACTTGCTCAAGTGGGAGAATGTTAGAATATGAGCATGAGTATGAATCGGTAAACTTAGTTGTAGGATTAGAGATTGAATAGGAAGTCTTATTGAGAATGGATTTGTAAATCCATGTTGTAACTGGACTGCTATTTGGAATGAATTGGTATTCTATATGGATTTTAATAGGATAATCCTTATAGAATTTGGCTAAGATTGTATAGTATTTATATGGTGGCCTCTACTCTCGCAGTGTGTGCTCAATTCCGGACTAAGGCCTATTATTAGTTAAGAGCCTTTGAACACTGAAGAGAGGAGAAGGTGCACTGTGACTTGCTGCAGAGATCAAACATGGCAGCCGGTTCTAGTTCTTCTGCAGGTATGTTTCTTTATGCATTGCTTGCTAAAATATGAATATGTGTTTAGATTACTGTGATTCATGTTGATAGATCTGGGTTCAATGTTTATTCTAACACCTTTCCGTTGCGCCAAAGCTCGCCCTCTAAGCAGAGAATTACTGAATGCAAAGTAGTTTTGGCTTTCCTTTACCTAGAGTTATGTTACATACTTTGAGTGTAAGAATGATGCAACGAGGACTCGCCCTGTGTGTCTGTTTGGGTACAAATTCATTGACACTACATAAGATTTTCGGGTGTGAGATATGGGAGGATGTCTTGGTGTTCCATATGACATATAGTTCCAGTTATCCATTTAGTTAAAAACTGGTACTATAGTTTCTATCTCCTGTCTTGTTGTATAGTTTTGATTTCTTTATATGAAGGTTTAGGTTTTTCTACGTAGGGCTCGAGCTTATGCAAATTGCTGAACCCTCGAAGGTTTATAAACGAGGTATAGACTAATTTTCAGTGTTCTAGAAGTTATATCAGTTTTTCACCATTATAAAACAATCTAATGCTGAGAAGATTTTTGATACGAGACTCAAATGGTGTGTTATATGCAAAAGTAATCCGTACGATTAACTTTTCAATTCTTCCTTTCTTAGTTTTTCTTCATCCTCCGGATCTTTTCTAAGCATAGTTGCTAGATTCGCTGAAATTCTGTCCGAATTTCGTTCCAGTACGGACGTACCAGTACTTTTTAGATCCAGTGGTTCATCTAATCATCTCCAATAATTTCTAATCAGATTACAAAAAAGCTGTAATTTTTGGGAAGAGAGGATGGAAAACAACTGGAATTTTGGGAAGCTCTGTGCTTTTGGTTTTCGTTAGGTAGAGGAAGAGGATGAGGGAGAGGAAGAGATATAAAATATTAAGTTTAATTGTAGTTTTTAATATTTTTATTGTATTAGTTGAGGGTCTTGGAGTATTGATTTTTTAGAGAAGAAGTAAAGAGTCATAGCATTTCTCAGGTGAATTAATTGTTTTTTATTTGTAAACAAATAATTGCTTACAAATAATCAATTTAAACAAAAATAATTGTTTAAAATAACTATAAATATTATTGTAAAATGTATATTATAAATATTTTTTATTTATATTTTTAATGAATTAAGAACGAATCGAACTGAATATCCTACTGTCTATGTGTACCCTATGACGAATGATACTTTAAGTTACTATCGAATTCCGTATCCGAATCGAACCACGAACTTGAACCGAACCCGTATCTGGCAACTATGTTTCTAAGTTCTAATTCCTCATCTTTTGTTTTTTTCCAGTCAAGAGAGCTTGAGTGCTTCTTGTCCGTGCAGGAAGCTAGGTTACTGTATCAAGGGAACATTTATTTGGGTGGGGATTTAAGCCTGTGGAGTTCTTGTTTTCTTTCGTTTTTTCTTTCACGTGCCTAATAGGAGAAGAGTGTGAAACGATGGCGATTGGTAAAGAATAGTCCTAAGCAGCAGTAAATCAGCTCTGGAATGCTGCCAAAACCACCACGATTGGTATATGAAATACAATAAAGGTGACTTAAGCTATTCTTCCACGAGACATACACACATACGCAATTTTACTGGAGCAAGTTGGCTTATTCTATCATTCCATTATGGGAAGTTTCAAGACGCTTACTTAATGGGAGGACTAACACCACCACCACAATATGTAATAATTTGGATGTTATTAGCACTGTAAAAGTGCACTCCTTCGTTTTTTCATTCAGGAGAAATGCACGATGACTATTTTGGTGTACCAATAACAATAGATATGCTTTGTATTTCTTTTTTCTACCTTTTTGTGATTTGGCAGGTGAGGCTGGAAGCTTAAGGGGCCAACTCATAGAGTCATATATGTATTGCTACATCACGCTTTCGTCATATTACATGCTCGTTGGTATTTGGACCTGATATGGCAAACTACTTACACGCTTTTGATATTTGTTGTCACGCGACGATTTCTTCCCCTCTTTACCACAAAGTTGTATGAAAATTCTTGGAAATTCGAATCTTTAGTTTAAGCTTTAAATCTCTAGCTAGGTCATGGTTAAATCGTCTCTAATTAATTAACCTTCTGTTTTTTTTTCACTTGCATGTTTTATTTTCCTTTTCCCTTTTTTTTTGGGGGCTTGGTTGTGACTTCTTGTGTACTTGAGAGATATGCATGAGACTAAGGTTTTGAATGACTTGCAGATTCTATAATTAGGATTAACATACCAATTAGAGAAATGGATTAAGAACTTGTATGTGAGAAGGGAAAGAAAAGCTGTGTATTTCTAATCTTTTTCATGGATCTTTGTTTACTTTATATGTATGTTACAGAAAACCGATCATGCGGAGAGATACTTGTTTTCTTTTCTTCCTTCCCTTTTCGTTTTGGTAGGAGGGATCAGTATACAATGCTACATATATTAAGGATTATACTCTTGCTGGTTTACTTCAGGTATGCTTTCGAGAGCAGGTTTCCACCCTTCACAGTTACCATCAACGTTGAAGCTGTTACTGTTACTCTTATCTATGCCTTTTTCTTCACTTGGAAGCCGAGAAACCATTTCATCAAGAACTGCAACTCCTCCCCTTGTCAACATCTCCTGCAGTTCTTTCTTGCTTATAACCAACTTAATCCTTACAACTTTAGTTTCTTGTTCAGGTTCATGCCGTTCGGCTTCAGGCTCCGAAAATCTCACCTTCTTCTGGGAAGCCTTTTTGGGCGGTGGCAAAGGGAGAGGTACGAGATAGTAGAGGTGACCACCAAGCAGCTTGAAGTCTGGCCGAAGATGCTGGTAGTTTGGAGCCGTCTCAGATATTGCATGCCCAGTAAACTCCGACAGCACCTGGTAAACTTTCATGTCTGCGCTGTACTCTAGGATCTTCCCATCAGGTCTCATAATCTTTGTAACATTTTGTTGCATAACCAAGCAATTCCCCATGCTTGTTTTTATCACAACTTGGAAAACAAAACTGTGGTTAGAAAAGTTGGGTGTTATGAGTGGGGTGTTGGGAGCATCGATGGGGTATATATAAAGGAGATGGCTACAATCCTCCCCTTCATATTGCTCAATATTACAGATATGCCTTGTTTCTCCCTGGACCCCACCTTTTTTTTAGCATTGGGCTGTGGACTTATAGAGTTGATGATGAGTTATATTATATATATATATATATATATATATATGTTTTTATAATTATTTTGGTATAATTTTGATACTTTGTTTTATATTTTTAATATAGTACATTCAACTTCTTATGAAGCAAAACATGATCAAATGGATGAATTTTAAAGTGATTCAAATTGGAGGACGTTCGTGATTCGCTTAGCTTGATTCTATCAAAATATCAGATTTTTCCACCAAATAGTTATTTTTTGGCGAGTAAATAAAGAAACAATGCGCGGTGATGAAAAGTGACTTTTTGGGCTTAATTGCGATTTTTTGAGCTTAAAATGACCTCTGATGGGTTCGTGGCCTTCTAGAAAAGTGTTTAGAATAGTCCAAGCTTTATAAATATAGCTATTTTGGGCTAGTTTTGGAGTAGATATGGGTCCAAAATGTGACTGTGCAGATTTTGGGCTGATTATCATAGTTAATTTAGGATTATGTTTCCTAATTTATTTTAATTTATTTGGTTTCCTAGTTTTATTTGGTTTCTTAGTTTTATTGTAAGTCCTTTGCTAGGAAGGATTGGATTTTCTAGGTAGTATAAATAAGCCATTGTGGCCTTCTTCTTTACGAAATATTGGAGAGAGGAATTTGGCTAAAGCTTAGAGATTTTCAAACTTTATTCAACAAGATGCTTTCATTCTTTTTCTAGTTTAATAAAACTCTTTTGATTTTAATTATGAATAGGCGTAACTAACTTTCTTTTGCAAGGACAATGCATTGAGCCTTAGTATGAATATATAGTTTTTATTTAATTGCTTATGATATTATGCATGCATACTTTGAATTATTAATCACTATGTTTAAATTGTTTTTGTGTCTTAATGCTCGCGACCATTAGGATGTTTAGACAAGTAATCAGATGCAATTTGGTCGGAATACCACCAGAGGATTGAGTATTGCTTCTTGTGATTGATAGTTGTAATTTCACCTAGGACGAATGTCATGTCTTAGGGGTTGCATGGTTTTTCAAAGGTTTTTCACAAAGCGTAATGAGTCATGCATGTTTATATTTGATCTGAATACCACAGACGGATTGCATATTTGATATATGTTCTAGCTTGAATGCTACGAGTAGAATATGCATTAGCAAAACCTAACCTTCAAAGTTGCATGGATAATTCATAAGTAATTAGTAAATCTACATAGGATTGTTAAGGGGATGGCGGAACCCTAGTGCTTTTCCAAATTTATTTCTCATAACCTTTTTCTTTTTGATCTGATTTCTTCTTAATTGGTTACTAGTTGATTTTTTCAAAATTACTTTTATTAAATTCATTTTTATTACATTTAAATTCAAAAACCTTTTTCAATCATTGTTTTCAAATAATTAACTAAGATTTTGGTTTTGCATAAATTTTTTTAAATAATCTCTGTGGGAACGATCTTGCATGAGCATTTTTACTACAACTATCTTGTTCTCTTGCAAGTATTTTGTGTGATTTTAACCTCTTTGCTCGGGTACTAAAAATCTTATCAATGACCAAGACCAAGTGGGTAAAGTAATCATAGATGTTGGCTACAAACTTGATTTGGACGTGGATGAAACGGTTGGTGAGTAAGAAATGGGGTAAATATATAACACCAAAACATCATGCGTGGTTTAGAATAGGATTAGTACTAAGCAAATCTGCAATGATTAAAGCAAAAATATGTTTATTCTCCAATCTCTTTAGTGTTGTGTGAGTCGACTCACAGACTCGTAAGACTACACGTCAAAACAGTATATTGAGTCGATTATCAATAGATTTTATCATGCAAGAGAAACTCTTTGCAATTGCAACCAAGACATAATCACAACCGCATCATTCCTCTGATAAGTACTTGTAATGTGCACGATGCTTGCCACATACTAACTCCGATTACGAGAGAATTTTTCGTACTGTTTATTTGCTGTTGAGTAAGTCGACTCATCAAGTGATACGACTCAGTCAAATCAGTGTTTAAGTGGGTTATCACCAGATCCTATCACACAGTAAAAGATCAGCTAAGCTCCAGCGTAGGGCCACTATAACAAAAGGATCCAAGTGGTTGACTCCTTTTGTTGACTTGTTTTTTGTTTTTGCAGCATTTGATGTTATCTTAAGCTGCTTCCAGCGGTTGCATTATAACATGCCTCATTTAGGTCGGTATGGCTGGAAGCCATGAAAGTTACAGAAACCGTTTTCCTGTTTCTTGTGTCTCACTCAGTGTGGATGCCAAATTAAAAGGCATCTTTTTATGTTGTATAGATGGTGTAAACCAGAATACAGGAAAATGGTCACTTGTCCGTACAATGAATCCAGAAAAGCCAGACTTGAACGTAATTCTAAGGTTCATGTCCAACTCTAGCTTTGTGGTGGTAAATTATATGGTAGGATTATTGTGAGAAATTAGATTTTCTACTTGAACTTAACGGATCCATACTGTGATTAAGACCAATACTTTCTGATCATATTAAAATGACAAGGGAAATGATATCACGCACTATTTTTCTTTCCCTTGACACGTTTGTTTAATTTTGTTCGTTGTTTACGTTTTTTGTGTTCAATCTGATGGTCAGAAATAAAAAAATGGTTAAAAATAAATTAAGAGTTGATATTGTTAAAACGAGGATGAATGTGAGTGGAAAAATAAAAATACGCATATGAAGTGATACACAAAATAAAAAATAGAATAAATTTTAATTTGTTTTCACTCACACTTTTTTGTTTTCATATAATCTCATTGATTTCTTACTCCTCCCTTTCCCACTTATTCGGTTACTTCCCTCATCCGTCTCAATCCCTCACTTACACTTTTTTGTTTTCATATAATCTCATTGATTTCTTACTCCTCCCTTTCCCACTTATTCGGTTACTTCCCTCATCCGTCTCAATCCCTCATTTTCTTCATCAATTTTCCCTCTATTTTTAGTATAAAAATTGTTTTTTAAACTAAAAAACGAAAAAATTATCGCATATTAACTATTTATTCAGTTTGATATTTACCACAATAAGACAATTTTAAATGAGGAGACTGCTGAAAAACCTTGTGTCATGTGCTTATCATTTTTATCCTAAACGTCAATACGCGTCAGTTAGGCATTGCTCTGCCTTTCACGGCTCACACTGGTCCATCTGAGGCACACTGAGGATCCCAGTGAGGTTAAACCAGTTTGCAGCACTTTCTACTTGCCCTGCAACTTGACTGCTTGAGCCCAAACCCGATAAAGTGTTTGGTGTACTCCGAATACCGCTACTTGATGTTACTGTGACTTTAACGCGGTTAAGAGTTAGAATATATAAATTTAATTGTTTGCTTATATTATAATACGTCAAATAATATACTATGCGATAACTGTTCTTAGTGTATGTACAAATTTCTCATAAAAAATCAAATGGTAAAACAAAAGAGAGAAAATTGGCTCCACATAATTGTAGGGGAACATAAAATAGTTGTGGCCAATTCACCAAACTTCGTGCTTATGATCAGAACTAGTCATATTATAAAACACTCTATAAAATTTATCTTTACAAAAATTTAATTGAATTTAAGATTGTTTAGTTAATCAACGGTAGCAAAAATGATTTGTGGTTTGAATGAATCTGATCATAACTAGAAAGTAACGTGAATTGATCACGAACTGTTTTGTGTAGGCATCCTCCACGATTTTGTGGAGTCGAGTATCTCTCAAACGAAAAGGGTGGAATTGTGATTTAGAACAAGAATTTGGTCAATTGAAAAAGATATAAAGTTAATCGTGGATGAGCTATGAAAATGGCTGAGATCCACTTGAGAGCTATAGGGCATGAACCATGGTGATAAAAATAAAAGAGTAAACATCAGTTTGTTTTTTTCAGTAGTGGTGAAGTGATGTTGTCAACGCGCATGCTTGATATATGAATTTTGGTAATTCTCTTTTTTAATTAGTGGAGGTAGAAATTATCACCTTTTACTTTAGAAATACCAAGCAAGAAAGTAAAAATTGACAATGATTTCTCTCTAACTTGATATTTAACTGAGGCAAATACCGCTCCCTATTAATTTTTTTTTTTTAGTTTATCTTTTGCAAACATTTAGGAATACTATTTTTTGTTGAAGAAAGAATGCATTAAAACGAGAAACCTCGCGAACATCCAAATCTGTTACAATCAAATAAGAAAGCTGTCATGACTTGAACAAAGAGTTTTTGATCCCAAATATATATAGTAGGAAGGGAAAGGCCTAGATTAATCACTACATCTACTACAAAATTTGCCTCTCGATAGACATGCCTCTATGCAATACACTAAAATGAAGAAGCCAAATATTTAGGAGTTTTATTCTGGATAAAAATTGGGAAATGTACAGAAAACACATGTAAATGTAGAAGTGTATTCCTTAATGCTTATGCCATTGAATTATTCTGAACACATTTTCTAACAATTCAAGAGTTAGTGCTTAATACCGTATTAGATCCAATAAGAATATGTTTCGTTTAGTAATTATGTCTTACATTTTAATGATTTCACGGCTGACCTAGTCAAATCTTTATATATATATTTTTGGTCATAGTCAAGTTTTATATTGATAATGGCATTATGCATGAGAGGTTTTTCAATGTGACCGGAACACGTGATGGTACACCACATGTTACTATACAAATGGTGAGATATGTGTGATAAAAAATAAAAACTTTCACCACTTATATAATAAACGTGGTGTATCACGTGCTCCAGTCACAATAAAAAATTTCTCCTTTATGTATGCCACTAAAGAAGTTAATAATATTAATTTGATCTTCTTGCATTTAAGATGATGTATTTAGTTTTTTTGTTCTCTTTCCATGGTAGTGGTAGAAATAATGACAATGATGATGCTAGTGAAGATGATGTTGAATTAAATCAAATTATGTGAATGGAAATAACATTTTATAAGTTGTGACTCATTATGAAGTGACGTTGTTATTGTTCAAATCAAATGGAAGGATGCAGCTTTTGCCTTTTAATTGAAGAATGCAATTTTAATTTGCCTTTTAATTGAAGATCTTCAACTATTGACTGTTAAAAAAGTCACAATCATTCTGAAGAGCCACTTCTGCATTTATGTAAAGGCATCATCTCATTGAGTTATTGATCAGTTAATTAATTGAGTCATTCATGCTCAAGTGAGTCTTTGAGGGAGTTTAACACAATCATGGGCCGTCGAAGCCTTACGATTTGGTGTGTTACTATAGTAAGGAAGTGGTCATTGTATCCTGAGATTGAAAAATAAGCGTCAATCAACTATGAACACCGTAGTAGGGCGTATATTGTCTTTAGGAGAGAGATACAAGTTCTTACTCAGAGCATATTTTCATTTTTTTTCTAATCCATATTCATGTGCATATAAAATAGAATTTGTTTATGAGTGTGTGCAATAAATTTGTGTATTTATTTGCCTAATAATTTATAATTTTATATGATTAATAGAAATTAGACCATAATTTCCAACAAATGAATTTTTGGTTATAAACTCCATTTTAGATCCCTTAATAAATATTTTAGTGGTAGCTTAAGTTTGATAACAAATTATAAAAAAAAAATTAACGAAAAGTCCCAAAAAACTTTAGTTTTAATGAAAAATGACAAATAAAGGTGTAGTAAATGGTATCAAGGAAATGTAAAAATGTGATTTTTTTTGTTAAAAGTGAATAGTATCATGAGTGTTTTGTTAAAACTCCCTTATAAAAATTGACGGTAAATCTCGGAGAAATTTTAAAATTTTTGATGTCACTGCTGGGAAAGAGAATTGAACTTAGATCTTTTCTAGTATCGAAATAAGAAGTCTGATTCGATCATTTACATAAGTTGATAGTTTCTGCTTCAACTTAGAGAGATGATTATAAACTTTTTATATTAAAAAAGGGAAGGTCGTTGACAATATTCAACAATTAAATTTGTTTAGGGACATTTTGGATGCGATTTCTAACTATCAATATTCTTTGACTGAAACCTTATTGGTTTTCAATTTTTGATCGAAGTCCCTGAAATTAACGTGATAATGTATTTCTATGTAGGTTATTATATATTTTTTAAATTAAAAATTGAAATTTATAGTTGTTTGTATTAATGAGATTTTAAATATAAAAAAACCCATAATTTGTGAATTAAAATTATTAAAATATAAATTATCCTCTCCAATATATTGTGTATGTGTGTGTATGTATGCATATAAACATGGGTACATTCATAAAAATTAACGAAAAAAAATTATTGTACCAGAATATGGGTACATTCTTCAAAACCACACAAAAAATAATAGATATTAGGCTTAATAACATTAATAAAAAATTTTGATTAAACTTGACATGGATACATTCTCAAATCAAGAAAAAGAATGTACCCATATAAGGTTAAAAATGGATTAGAAAAAAATTGAATAGATTTTATATTAAAGAAAGGGTACATTTTACTACAACAAATTGGTATATTTAAGAATGAGTGCATTTTAAGATTAAAAAAATTGAAAAATTACGAGAATGGATACATATAAGATTAAAGAATTGGAAACCTTTTTATAAAAAAATTAAGGGTTACAAACTTATTCTAATATGTTTTTTTATTTATTTTGGAAATGTTTTGAATTGAAAATTAGTTAGGAGTTTAATATTAAAATCATAAATGAATTATTAATTTTTATTTTAAAAATTATGTAACTGACATGTAAATTCATTATTGCATTAATGCTATGGACATTGATCAAAATTTGAAAACTAATAAGATTTCAATCAAAGAAAATTAGTATCTAAGGACTAGATACTAATTTTTCCATTTGTTTATTTTAAACAAAGAGAAGATAAAGATTGCTTGGTAGACAAACCAACACAATAGATAGTGAAAGTGCCATTCTTCACGAAATATTTGTAAAAGAAACCATGGAACTTTTATTATATTCTGAAGGGAAAATCTGCCTTCCATAAACATTAATAAATAAATAAAAATGGAAAATCTATCTTCAGCACTGGCGATATATATATACCCGAGTTTCAATCCGCACAGGCCACAGTACATTGTAACTTGTACACCTCTGTGTTGAAAAGAAACATGTTTTCTTAATATATTTCGTACAGACCTTCTAGCCACTTTTTTTTATTCAAAATTTAGAAACATAGTTGCCCCCTCGAGAATTGCTCTAGCCCTCTCGACATCCTTTGGAGCAATATTCAAATCATTTCTCAAGACTGAGTAGTTCTCGAACTTCCTTCGAGGCTGTTTGAGCAGTGCTCGATCCCAATATAGTAAATAAGGAGATATATATTGTTGGCAATGGCTACTTTTCAACATGAAATCTCTGTCGTTTACTTCAAGCCCTATAAGTTTTGAAACTTGAAGATATTCTAGAACGCAAGTAAGAATACAACGCACACAGCTCTCTCTTCGCTCATGAGCTTTAAGTTTTTTGTCTTACTGATCGATTTAGGATGTACGGTGCCCTTGTGATTATGTCAGCCTGATGAATGAAAGCACTTTCTGCCACCCCTGCAATAGAAAAATACCGACTACTATTTAATTCGATCGACCATGCAAAAGTATGGTTTTTTTTTAATATGTTTTTGCATGGTTCTGTTTCACGAAACTTATAATTTTTCTTTCAAATTTCCATGCTTTTGCTTTCTAATTAACATATACATATTGACTCTAAGGCACATGAACAGCAGATTCTTTGTGCACAATGAATAATTGGCTTGCATATATGTATAATTACATAACATATATATATATATATATGTATGTATGTATTTATGTATGTATATATGTATGTATGTATACATGCATGCTGCTGCTATATGAATCTGAAAGAGAAAAGATCCTCTTCTAATTCCTTCACATAGGAAAATTATTGTCTTTTTCTGAACCCAAAGTGGAAAGGCAACTGTACTTTACTCATTAGATTTGACGCAATAGTATTACTTTCTCATTCTCATCTGGTATATAGTCTAAAAGCACTTCTCCTTTTGGACAAAGGCAGCTTCCTGGGCTGAATTTGCTTCCAACATTCACTCATTTCTCTTGTTACTTTGTGGCTTCTAGATTGGGTCACGGAGGGGGACCATGGTCGGCTTAATTACATGGCAGCCCAGAGCACGGCACTTCCCTCCCAACGGTTGGGCGGTGCCACCCCAGTAGAGTTACCATCATTTGGCTCGTTATTTTTGACCTGAATAGTTGATAATTAAGTGTCTCATTAGTCACTTGATTATGAAGCTTTTGTGACTATCAGTGAAGCTTATTATTTACATATATATATATATATATATATATATTGGAGAATGACAAGCGTTACTCACATATCCTTGCCAGGTGTAATGACTCTGAAAACAATGAAAAGGCTTGAAGGATTTCTGAGAAATGTTAGAGAGAAGAGAGAGGGAAAAATTCAGTTGAATACCAAGAGTAATTACAAGATATCTTACAAATGCCTAACAACTAATGACAAAATTACTAAACTACCCTTTCTTACAAACCCACCTATTTATAACAAACTTAATCCATACAACCAACTTATAACAACCAATTGCCACATGTATATTTCGACAAAAAAAAAAATTGCCACGTATATTATGGTTATTACTCCCCCTTAGCTTGCTATCTTCTAGCTTAGTTTGCTGCAATGTTGTTGGAAGTCCCAAACCAAGGTGTCTGCAATGCTTGAGAAACACTGGACTGTGTAGACCTTTAGTAAAGACATCTGCAACTTGATCTTCTGTTGGAATGTAGCGCACACTTATATCTCCCTTTTGCACTTTCGCTCGAATGAAATAGTAATTCGTGTCAAAATGCTCAATCTTGGAGTAAACACTGGATTGGAACTTAATGCCAAAGCTGACAGATTGTCACAATGAAGTGGGGGTGGTTTTGATAAGAATTGATGAATGTCTTTGAACACAGATCGAAACCAAAATGCATAAATTGCACAATGAGCTAATGCTTTGTACTTAGCTTCTGTTGAACTTTTCGAGATTGTTGCTTTCTTTTTTGACTGCCATGAAATTGGATTGGATCCCAAATAAACTAAAAAAACCAGAAATTGATCTTTTAGTGTTGATGTCTGCTGCCCAATCATAGTCTAAATAAGCAGTAACTTGAAATTTTGTGCTCTTTGTATACTGTAAATCCATAATTTATGGTCCCTTGCATATACTAAGTATTTTTTTTAACTAATAATGACAGAATTACTAAACTACCCTTTCTTACAAATCCACCTATTTCATACAAACTTAATCCATACAACCAACTTATAACAACCAATTGCCAAATGTATATTATGGTTATTAAGGTGTCGCATGCATATGCTGGTTGTGATGTGAGGCAAGGATATAGTCTCTAAAGTTACATTCCCTTATATTCGATTGTTCTACCACCTAATTGCATCGAAATTTTGTATAAAACTAAACACTTACTAGATTGCGCGGAATTTCTTCTCGTGTGATGAGAAATAGAGAAAAATGAGTATACACTCCGCCTGGTGTAGGCAAGGTTTCTATATCTTCCTCACGACGTTTTCGTAAGTTCTGGTAGGGTTCAATATTTTGAGAGACATGCAGGCATTGCAGCTTGGATGGTGACGCTTAATTAATTAAACTAATTAGTTACATCATTTTAACCAATATGATAAATTCAGAGTTATACAAATTGGACAGAGAAAAGAAGCAGGTTAACTATATATTAGTTGCACATGTATATACCGGGATCTTTCTAAAGATAATGGTGTTAATTTGTATATGTTCATCTCATGCAAGCAGTAAATTAAGTTGAGACTTTCACAGATATTAACCCCTTCATTTGAATATTTGTAGACGGTACACATGAACAACGTTATCCAACGTTCCCTTACATATATTTGATTCAAAACCCTCGCAACCCTTCATTTGAATATTTGTGGATGGTAACCCTAGTTTCGTATCTATATATTTGATTCAAAACCCTCGCAACCCTAACGGCTAACCCCTTCTATGAGTACCATAAAAAATTTCATCGATCTTAGTTTTCTATACTATATATGTATGATCAAACTAGGGATGATATATATATCCTCTCAAAAGCACTAACTGTATCAATTATTCAAGTACAAATCATATGTAGAGTATTTTATGAATTTTACGTGGATGAAAAGACAAAACAATCCACTCTACTTAGAATGTAGAGAGAGAGAGAGAGAGAGAGAGAGAGAGAATTGAATAAGACGCTCATCTCATGCATGGTGGTGGGAAGGAAACCAAAGTCAGCCGCCCCATTACTGACTGGCCTTGGTCACGATTCACTGCTCTCAGAAATGGTTGTTATATATGAAGTGAATTCTGAGCTTTATTCTGTACAAGAGTTTGAATCCAAATAGGGGTTATCTTCTCATCTCCCAGTGGGAAGAGTTGACATTAGATAAAAGATCCTTTAGAAAACTTCATTTTAATCCTTGGCAAATATTACTTTTTGATTAAAACCATGAGTATGATCAAAATTTAATTTTAGTCCCTTGATACATTAATAACCTCATTTATTAATTATATTTTAGTTTTTTTAATTATTTATCTTTTTCTTTCTAATTTTTAATGTATTAATTTTATTTCATTATAATTTTTATTTTCATTTCATTGTAATATATTTTTGTTGTGAACATTTAGATAAACTAATTTTTGTTATACAATATATTTTGATGTACTGTAACTTCTTCATTTAGGTATATTAAATTCATTATAATACATTTCGGTGCATACATTTAGGTATACACATTTTGGTACTAATATTTCGGTGCATACATTTCGGTACACACATTTCGGTGCATACATTTAGATACATACATTTCGGTACATACATTTCGGCACACACATTTAGGTACATTAATTTAATATTAATACATTTCAGTGCATATATTTAGGTACATACATTTCGGTGCATATATTTAGATACATACACTTCGGTGCATATATTTAGGTATATACATTTTGGTGCATATATTTATGTACACACATTTCGGTACACACATTTAGGTACATTAATTTAATATTAATACATTTCGGTACTAACATTTAAATATATTAGTTCAATATAATATATTTCGGTATACACATTTCGGTACATTAATTGAGTCTTTCAAGTTTGAAGAATGTTAAATAAAATTAAAAAATTAAAAAACTCTTTTTTGGTCAAAAAATAAATTAAAATTTGTGTATTAATAAATTTAAATATTTAATGGGAGATATTAAATAAAATGCACATTAATTATTTTGAATCAAGGACACATTAAGGACTAAAAATCAATATTCAATCTAACGCCAAATTTTTTTAAAATTTTAATTTTCTTGAAGAATTAAAGTTCAAAAATCTCAAGATTCTTTAGGCTTTTGAGAGTTTGGGTAACATTCCAAAAAGGAAACTTTTTTTTTTTTTTTTGGTAACATTCCAAAAAGGGAACTTTTTTCTTATACCTAATTAAAGCTTCATCTGTGGTCAATAAAGTACCTTTATTGTACCTAAATATATTTTTTTTCATTTTAATTAGGACTGGCCAAAAGGACCGTTCGGTCTGACCATTTTCCGCATGCATACAGGCGCAATGCCTGACAACTTTCTGACATAAAATCACGTAGGGTAAACCTTTTCATCAACTCCGTGTATCGGCCACTCGCAGACGGCAAGATCGGCCCCTGCAACTCACTGACCAAGTGGGGCGGATAATTAAAGCCCATGACTTTTTGGGCTTTGAGAGATATATGAAGATGAAGACGAAGACAAACCAAAGAAAAGGATTGGATCCAAGAGTCGGAAGGAAATATTTCTACTACTTTCTGTTGAGAGATTGCGGGCTAGTTTGGTATTGCTGTGCTTTGAAAAAAAGTTGCTGTGAGAATAAGCTGCTGTGCTGTGAGAATAAGCGGCTGTGAAATAAATCAATTTTTTTTCATGGGTGCTTTTTTTTTAAGCACCTCACTTCCAAACTAGGGCTGCGTATCACCACCCAACAAATGTATAGCATACATTCTTAATGGACTTGTCCATTTATCGCGTGAACCACTTTTAAATTGTGGTTTTCACATTTACGCTAATATAATATATCGGTCAAGGTTAAACTGCACTGGTCCTTTGTTGACCTCCCACATTTGAGCTTTAGCAAAATAACACGACAACTTGACTCGAAAATAATACGAATAAAAAAGGTTTAGGTTGGCTATTATCATGTTCGTGTCGTGCCATAGTTGTGTCAACCTATTTAACACGATTAACAAACAATTTGTGTTTCGATTCAACCCACTAAACTAAAAAATAATATGCTTTAACACATTTACGTAACTCTGATAATTCGTATATAATCAATATAACTTGAATAACGAGAAAGAACCTATTTAAATTAATGATTAAATGACAACTTTATCTTGTTTATTTGAGGTAGACAATATACTTTTTGGGTAGTTCTGATACTAATGAACATTAACATGTTTAACAATCAAGCCGTGTTTGGGTTTGAAAAAAGAATACAATTAGTAATCATGTGTTCCGCTTGACCCTAGTTAGCCGTGTTCATGTGGGCACAAACCCGACACATGAACACGAACTACCACTTTTTGTAGGGTACATGGTAGTGCAAATTAAAAACAATAAATTTATTTAAACACACAAAAACATTAACACAATCTCTAATATACCTTATCATTATGTACGAGACCTACCTATATTTAAAGGTGTATTATTAAGTAGAGAGATTATATTCACACACCCAAAATTACTTCTCTCACATCTTTTTAATTTTTTAATATTTTCTACACACCACTAACACTTGATAGAAAAATATTAAAAAATTAAAAAGGTGTGAGAAAAGTAATTTGGGGTGTGTGAATATAATCTCCCTATTAAGTATGTTAATTTGTGTGTCTAACAAGCATTACTGGAAAAATAATCCCACAACAACATAAAAAGCATATATCTTCACAACCAACACAAGCAAGGGAAACTCTAAGTTATTAATTTAATTTCTCTTTTTTTCTTCTAATTGGAAATGGATTGAATTGAAATATGCCTTTTTGCCTATATTGGTGGCTTTGGAGCTGTATTGAATGGTCTCATTGAGTTTGAAATATTTCGTTTATGAAATGGCATGTGATTGAATTTGACATGTACAATGTGGTTGTGTGTTTTGCATTGTTGCTAAAGCAAAGGAGAGGAGGATTCTGCCACCCAATCATATTTTTTGCTGAATTATCTATAGTTTCACATATCAACCAATCACATGTTTTAATAAATAGATAGACAGTTTGTAATACTTTTATTAATTTTGACCAAATATTTTTATAGTGTTACATAACTAAACTGGCACATATATATTTTTTTAAAGAGATAATATTTATGTGAGGATTTTGCGAATCCGTGAATCATATCCGTTCATCGTATATTGTGCGGTCAGAAATCATTTTAAATATTTTTATTTAAAATTAAATATAAACAATACTTGATAAAAATTAATTGCATGATGTACGATGAACGGATACAATTTACTGATTTTCAGTATACTCACCAAAAAAATCTGAAGGGGATCCTGTTGGAGCAAATCAGAGTCATATCTTTAACTCCTCCATCCCCAGTTCCCAACCAATCATTTGCTTTGGAAATCCAGTGACTGCAAGTACATGTCTGTCTTCAGTGTTCACCAAAAAGTGAAATGATTCAGTCGCATACTTAAATTTCATAATTCTCGACTCAATCTCTCCAAATCCAAAACCCCCCAAAGCCATGGCCAAAGCTCTAAACTTAATTCCCCATGCAATTTTCCCGCCTTTTTTATCCCCTACAACTACAATACCCAAGAGGAAGTTCTGTATTGTTAGATCTTCAACAGAATCCTCTGAGACCCCCCAAACTTCAGCTTCTGTTCAAACCAAACCAGAACCTTCATCGCCGCCGTTAACATTTGCTCCTCCGCCCAATTTCAAGCCGCCGGAGCCAAAGCGGTTCGGTGTAAGGCCTGATAAAGTTTGGGACATCTTGGGGGCTTCTCTTGCCTTGTTCTTCCGGTTGGGGACTGGCGTTTTCGTTTCTGGGTAATCAAAATTTTCGTTTAATTTAATGTGTTGTGTTTTTGTTCTGTAACTCAAAGATTGTTGCTTTATTTGCAGTTGGGTTTGTTTACTGTAAATTTGTGCTGTGTAGTGCTAGCAGTAGACAGTTTCTGACTTCATTTTCTTTTCGTTTCCTGTTTTGCTTGTACAATGGCAGGTATTCTTTCTCTTTCGTTCCGAAAGATGATATTCCTGCGGACCAGTATGCTCTCGAGTACAATGGTACGTGTTAGTTTGAGTTGATATGATTTATGGCATGACCTTTGTAAAATTAAGTGAATATGATTTAAGAAATTGGTTGTTAAATGGCTGTTATTAGAGTATATTGATTCTGATCAGAAAGGGGAAACTAAAAGTAATTACTTTTAAGTTAGGGAGAAGTTATTTCCTATGTTGGCCATCGTGATCTTTCCGCTATATGAAACTTGTTTTCGGCATTGTTGTCGTTGTGAATACGAATTTTTGGTTTGCTTTTTGAACAGCAACCAAAAGAAATGATAACTTATGTTATAGCATCCTGAGTATAATAGGTTTCAATATTTTTTCTTTCTGTCCAATTTTCATGTAACAGATTCTAAGGTCAAAGAGACTTCAAAACTAGGCCCTCGCCCGGTGAAGCCTATTGAGATATATGAGTTTGAAGGGTACAATATGTTTCATGCCATAATTTTGTTTAGATATATGAGTTTGAAGGGTACAATTTTTATCCATACATCTGTGAAACTGACAACATGTATTTTTTTTCTTTCTGCCTGGACATATGATTACCATGGATTATGTACAGCTGCCCATTCTGCCGTAAGGTAACTTCATCCCCAATGCCTTTTTTTTAGTTCTGAAGAATTTCAATAGATTATATGTATATATGCACATGGAAGGTTCCTTCCTTTTTCCTTGGGAAATTTAGGGAATGCTTTGATTGTCAAGATCTTGGTTAAGTATGTGTCTCTATGGCAGTTAAGGTCCATAGGAATACTGTAACTTAAGTCCGTTCCTTCTGTTTGTCAATTGATAATGATGTATTTTGCTGATTATACCTATTGTTCCTTCTTTATTTTGTGGATTGACATTTTATGCATGTATAGGTTAGGGAAATCGTTGCAGTATTGGACCTCGATGTTCTATTTTATCCTTGCCCAAAAGGTGGTCCAAATTTTCGTCGCAAGGTTGTTGAGATGGGCGGAAAACAGCAGTTCCCTTACATGGTTAGATATTTGACTGTTTTTTGAATATAGAATTAAATGATCCCATCAACAAAAGCACATTTGAAAAACACTAAGCTTAATCTAAAGTTTCTCTTGGCTAAGTCTTTTAAAACTCAATGAAATATAAATAGTTCTCATAGTTTTTGCTGTCGCCATCATTCTTTAGTTTTGTTTTTATGCCTATTGTAACATACAGCTTCTTTTCAGCTCGTTATCATATCACAGTGGCTTTGAGTGGCAGCTACAACTCAGTGTTTGTGTTTGGCTGCAGGTGGATCCGAACACTGGAGTTTCAATGTATGAATCCGATGACATAATCAAGTACTTGGTTGGGAAGTATGGTGCGTGTGGTCACATTCATTTTGCTAGTCACTTTTACCTTCATTTTACAGTTTACGCAGACATGATAGGGAGTAGATATTAGATAGTTAGATACATAATACAACTACAATATAACGTTTGGATATGTTTTTATACATCAATTTTTTGGTAACTATTTGGCATGGAAGCAGTATAACTAGGCTCTACAAATTATGCTTCTATATCGATATGCATTTTCCTCTTTTTATCTTTGCTTTTTGCAGAAGCTACACTTTCTTGAATAAGAGCTTTTACTTAACTATGTTATCCCCTAGATCTCTTATGCAATCATGCCAACGATTTTATACCAAAATTCTTTTTAAAATTTCTTACCTCCGGTCCCCCAAATGTTTGTGCAGGTGATGGAACTGTTCCTCTTGCACTGTCACTTGGTTTATTAACGGTTAGCATTTGACTCTTCTATCATCATCAATTTTTTTCTCTGTAGAGTATGTTGTTAATCAATTTTTCTGGTGTGGACTTCTTGTTTGTTATTGCAGACTTTGACTGCAGGCTTTGCTTTGATTGGTCGTTCGGGAAAGGTTAGCTTGTTTGAATTCCTTTTAAGTCCGTAAATCCTTTCACAACTTCTTTCTTTTGCTTTGTTGGGAGCAGGGTTTGTGTGTCCTCCTGGTATATGCCTAGTTCATTAACTGCACGATGCATCAAACACTAAAGTTTGTCCACATTGAAAGCCCTTGTTAGATTTTCAAGATTTCGCTGTTATATGTAATTTGTTTACAAACTTCATTGATCAATCTCTTGTTTTATAATTCTGTTCAGGGTTCTAGCTATTCTCCATCAAAACTACCATCCAAACCACTTGTAGTCTGGGCGTATGAGGTTAGAGACTATCATGCTCTGTACTTTATATCATTTCTTAAGCCCTTGATCTTTTTTTAGATATATGCATGTGTTGCTACCATGTTTACATATGAATTTTGGGTTCTTTTACTGATACATATATACTGATATATCACACGAACGCCAAGCTTTAGTTTGAACCTTTTGTCTCTTCCAGGGATCGCCTTTCTGCAAAATTGCGCGTGAAGTACTTGTTGAGTTAGAACTGCCTCACATATATCGCAGGTAAATACTAGTAACAATAACTATGTTTAGGTCTTGCATTATTATTAATTTTCGTAATTCATCGGAGTAATACACAATTCTGAGTGAACTTTCAAATCAACCCATCGTCTTTGGAAGAACTTATTTAGCCTTCCTTTCAATATCCTCTGCTTCCCTTTTTTTGTACAAAGATGTAAAGTCTTACTGAGACATATTATGAATACTCTTTCAGCTGTGCTCGTGGCAGTCCAAAACGACAAATACTGTTTGACAAAACCGGACGTTTTCAGGTACTTCCAATACTCTACAATGAATTCCTGAAGCTGTGATTTTATTGTCAGAGAATGAAAGATTTCATCACCGTTTGACATGCCGTGAATTAGTAACTTGACGGTCTCAATCTTAACATTGTTTTTGACAGGCTCCTTACTTAGAAGATCCAAATACGGGGGTGGAAATGTTCGAAAGTGCAGAAATTGCAGAATATCTAAGAGCAACGTATGCTCTACAATAAGTAATGCTTTCCTAAAGAACGCACACTTCTTCATTGTATCTTTTTTAATTTTGTGTTTTATATTTTCTCTCATTTTCTGTTACTACGAAAGTATATGTGTCTTCAACTTATTCCCATATACCAAAATAATCCACCAGATTATTAGATGTGTACAAGTTTATCGTTTATAGTAGAATGAATTGCTTCAGTTTCATGCTCCGTCTGTTAGAATGTTTTGTTCAACGTGATGCAGTAGAGTTACATTTCGATACTTGTAGTATATATGTATGTATGCTTGAGGCTATGATATAGACTTTGGTTCCCTCCTACTTGGAGAAAAAGTGTAACAGAAGGGATCCTCTGGCTCGTCTTACAAACCGAAAAAAGAGATATTCTCCTGATACATTTGCCTTGTTGGCTACTGAAAATTTCATCAAAAATTGATGTTTTTTCACCCGGTGATTCGGTGTACATTGTTCAATCACAGTAAAAGAATGCCCCTCTTTAAGGAAATTTGTGCTGTCATATTATTTTTACAACTTTTTGTGCTGTCAAGTTATGCTTGTCATGTTAATTATGCAGTCACCGGTGGTTTTTCTTAAACATGTAGAAGTGAGTCAAACAGAGATTTGCCAGTGTTAGCTGAGAGTTGCACCCTTACAGTTTGCAGATCCTCGGTCGCGGACTAGAAATACTGACCAAACAAAGATTAATGTTATGAAGACACTGTCAAACCTAGGATAAGTATCTCCGGAACGTTTTCTGGAGTATATAGTACTAAACGCGGACTATGGAGTAGTCCGTTCTCTTGCTTTTAACTCTCGAGAAAATGTTCGAAACCAGATCTCTTGAGCATTGTCACCCTCCTCGATAAACTGCTTCTGCTATACCTTCTACCCCTAGTCCTTCTAATCGTCTTATTAATCAAACTCTCGACCTAGCATTAACGATAAAACTAGTTTTGGAGGTTATCTGAGAAAGAATGTTGTACCAAAAGGAAGCGTCGGGTATGCGGTATATCTTTCACAATGAGGGGACTGAAGCAAATGGTGCATATCCAAAGTGGAGCCTCAAACTTTTGGTGGAGAATCTCTCTATCTCCGTTTCTGAAGCTGAGAAGAAAAGAGTTGTCAACGGGTGAGCTCCTACTCTGCCACTTTTTGTGGCAACTGGGGATGTTTTTACATGTTTGTTAGTAGGAAATATACTTAATCAAGTGCAATGGTGTTCTAGGATTCATACCGACCTCACTTAATGGGATAGGCCTTGCTGTTGTTTGTCAATAGGGAATATACTTACCATATGCCATTAAGGGAAGTTTGTGGGAAAGAGAACCTCTCCGGATCTCTTCCACCAAGGCCACCGGATCAAGTGATCCAGACTCTTGAAATTTTATCCAACAGCCTACCTATTTTAATCCCTTAAAAGCTATAATAATTTTTTGTCATTGAATGAAATTTCAAAGGCCCGAATCACTTGATCCGATGGCCTTAGTGGACGAGATCCGGAAAGGATCTCTTTCCAAGTTTGTGTATCTTTTTTTCCTTCTTTTCAAGTTGATGATACATACATATATAACAGTCCCCTTTCATTAAGAGATTCTTTGTAGGGCTCACTCTATTTCGTATTTCAACAATTCACCCGTCTATTTTTCAAATCTTCGCTCAAAGATCATCTCTATCAAAAATACCCAAATTTGAAACCGTTTGGCCGTTGGATTAAACGGTTGTCATATTAATGTTTCTTTGAAAAACCGTATTCGTTTATATCCTTCACTATAATAGAATGTCTTAATGGTTTTAGATTTTTTTAATTTTTTGCAATGATGGTCTACGAATGATGTACTAAAATATAGTTGGTATATGTACACACATAATGCACTTTTGTAGAGAGATTCTTTAAATAAAATATCTATGTTGTTCATTCCGTAACTTTTTAACGAATCTAAACAATATATATATATATAGAGAGAGAGAGAGAGAGAGAGAGAGAGAGAGAGAGAGAGAGAGAGAGAGAGAGAGAGAGAGAGAGAGAGAGAGAGAGGAGGTCTTCAAGGAAAGAGATCTCCATTTTTTTATAGAAAAAAATGAGGATTAGTTGTGAGATCTATACCACATCGAACTTGAGAGAGAGAGAGAGAGAGAGAGAGAGAGAGAGAGGAGGTCTTCAAGGAAAGAGATCTCCATTTTTTTATAGAAAAAAATGAGGATTAGTTGTGAGATCTATACCACATCGAACTTTAATGATCCAAACTATTTATTTTTCAAGTTGCACCTCATGGACCATCTTTACAAAATATTAGCCAAAATAAAAAATATTTGAGGCATTTAATCAAATAAATTAATGAACACTTTGTTCTAAAAAAAGGTTAAATTTTTTTTGTGGTCCCTGTGGTGACACGCCACTTTTAATGTGACCCTTGTGGTAAAAAAGCTATTAATTAAACCCCCATGGTGAGCTCTGTTAGCAATTGAGGTCCAAATACAAATTTCTGTTAGTCTTCCGTTAAATAAAATCATGTGACTATCACATGTGGATCAGTCAAAATTAAGTTTATTTATTTTGGAAAATAAAAAAATACAAATATGATTGGATTAAAATAAAATTACAAATAAAAGAAACTTGTAAAGATACCAAAAACCCAACAGTTCCCGTATCTCATCTTAGGCTCCTAGCCACTACCATAGCCACTAGTGGACCTGCTCCACCGTCACTAACCATCAACCCAATTTGATAGCACATGTATCTCAACCTATATAATACAGAAAAATCACATATGTATAAGAATAACTTAAAGAGTTAAAGACAATGGGTGAAATGCAGTATATATGCATTCAGACGAGTGAAAGACATTGTAAGACAATGGGTGAAAGGCATTGCAGAAAATTCAATCTTCAGGTCCGCCCTCCGCATATAAACTTCAAGAGCATAAGAAAGTTAAAGAATTAAAATTCAAAGAAGATTAAGAAAAAAATTGAAAGGTTGTGTACTGGCCGACTAGGGCCTACATAAAACTACATTACCAATTAAAGACAAAACTAAAAGGCATTTATGCATTCAAACTGGTACAAATTGATACAAGAATGAAAATTCAAGTAAGACTAAGACTCTAAGTCATGATCAAAGACGTGTTGGCGTTGAAAAAAAAAACAATGGTATATTAGAAGTATTTTTCCAAACAAAATTAAATCATACCTAAGAATTTAAGGGCGACTTTACCTTCACCTCTTCTCCTAGCCATAGACGTGGTTTTACAAGTTTAGTTTCAATCTTTGAGTTCAAGCTTTTTTTTTTTTTTTTGTAAAATCTAATTTCAGTTAAATCCTAAATTATAATAGATGTCCATTGAATAAAATGTAATTTGGATTGAAAGAACGAATTTAACTCTTCATGTGATAGTCACGTGAGTTTATTTAACGAAAAACTAATGAAAATTTGGATTTGGATCTCAATTGCTAACAACACCCACCATGAGGGTTTAATTAAAAACTTTTTTACCACGAGGGTCACATTGAAAGTGGCATGTCACCACAAGGATCACGAAAAAAATTTGGACCTAAGGTGAATTGTACAAAATAAATTGAGATTTTTACAAAGATGATATATGTATTGAGATTTACAAAATAAATTGTTCAAATCTTTAAAGTTCGATGTAAAATATATCCTACAACTAATTCCTATTTTTTGAATAAAATGGAAATCCCTTCCGAATCCAGCATATGACATACGGTGAATTGTAAGATTGGGTCAATTGACCATCCCTTTCGACTTGATTGCAAACAAGACTAGTATTGCAGTACTAATACTACTAACTGGGAATTCATCAAGCTGACGGCGACTTATTTCATTCATTTCCGGAATATACCCCTTAATTTTGTAATGAAATTAAATAATTATAGATTAATTAATCATCTGTATTTATCATTAAATTAACATGGTTCCAAAAGATTAAATAATCAAAGAAAAACAGTTGATAATATAAACTGGCACTATATTTTAGAACCCAAAAGGGAGAAGAAAAAAAGCTAATTTTATTGTATAAAAATAGCTGCCGTGGATGTTATAAAATGAAATTCTTTTGTTCTTACGAGTTTAATTTTGCTTTAAAAAGTTTGAAGGTTTTTTTTTTAGTCAAAATGATCTCTAATATTGTTATAATTCCTTATTTTGGTTCCTAAAATTTAAAATTGATAAAAGTGGTCACTAAGATTTTTCGCCGTCAATTATGTTGGTTATTCTATAAAAAAAATCTCCGTTAAATTAAATAAGTCACCAGTTTAAGGGAAGGGGATGTTTAAAAAAAATACACTCAATTTAAAGGAGATTTCTAACATAATCAAAATGATTGACGGTGTATAATTTCAGAGACCACTCATATCAATTTTAAATCTCAATTACCATAGTAAGGAATTATATCAATCTCATGGAAAAATTTTAACAAAAATTAAAGTTGGAAAATACCAACTAAAGTCCACCGATACTTTTGTTCTTAGTCTTCAAATATATGTGAATTTTCACTCTCTAATATATTAAATTAAATCAATAAAAACCTTATAAAACTGTGACACACCCCGTCCCGAAGGAGGCATGCTGGTCGTCACGTGGAAGTGACGTAACCATTTACACAGTACGGAAGCTTTAATTATATCCCTTCTAAGATGAAACACCCGAAGGTGAGACCTAATTTTGTCCATTCTGTCAGAACCCTGGTGAATTTCCTCGTAGTCACCACATCTCTGCTATCTTGAACCTGGAGGGGCGCAAAACAAAAGAGAGTGGGTCAGCAAAAACAATTCTTTTCTCAAAATCCATCTTTTCTCAAAAGTTTAACCCCTCTCCGTAAAACCTGTATAGTTCCCAGAAAATAATACGATCAAATATATTTCAATCTTTCTCAGCATAAAACCATTTTGTACGAATCTTAACTATGCCATGCTATGCAATTCAATGCCATCAAAGTCTCCTAAACAATGCTATGCTATGCATTTCGATACTCATCTCATTTCTATCGTCTCAGTTCTCGGCTATATCTATAGCTCATAGCATTTCTATCATCTATCAGGTGGAAGAAAATAATCAACCGGAGACCCTCTAATGGCCCTGTACGGCTGAATCTAGAGCTCAAAATCTCATCTTGCCGGAGTCACCAACTGTGACCTGTACGGCCTTCCGCACATAAGTCGGAACCACCTAATGTAGTCTGTACGACTTAATGGTTAATATTACGCTCTAGTGCTTTTCTCATCAATCATTTCTCATCAATCATCTGTGCACATAATCTAAGGTCACCCACCAGTCGGAACCTCTCTAAAGGTCTGTACGACTGGCCTGTCGGAACCACCTCTTGTGGTCTGTACGACTAGCATCTACTTGGATCCAAGGCGAGCGTGCGATGCGGTGAATAATATAAGCACTAATACCATGGTGCAGGTTATCAGCTCAATATATCTCAACATTATCATAACAGTCATATATACTCACCTGATACTCACCTGTGCGTCCACCGCACCAATTCATACATAGGCATCATATATCAATTCATATTTTTCATATAATTTCTTATCATATTCGTTCTCAACTATGCATGTACCTACCTGGTACTTACCTGGCGTCCTCGGCACCAACATATGCATGATATATCAATTCCTATTTTCATATCATTTCATGCATGGCATTTCGATTCACATTTCTATATACTTCTATGCATGGCATTTCAAAACATATTTTATCTTATTTCAACATACTTTTCACGTATTTCTAAGCATATTTTCATTCAAATCCAATTTATGGGAAAACGTCAAGTATATATATACGGGAAATAAAACTGCCCACTCACAGTATACATCGACGTCTCGTAGGTCTCTGAGCCTCCCTTAGCCATGCCCAACGTCCGTATAATCCTCGCCTATACGAGAAGTAATCAAAGTGACGTTATTAGCGCATAATCCAATTCTTAGCTAATAACTCCTCATATATTGCTCAAATTGGGTATATGAATATACCACTGTGACCTACACAACCTCAGGATCATCCCCATATTTTTAAAATAATTTTTGGACCCTTCACGCGCCCCCACGCGCCTGACGTGGCACGGACCTACGCGCTCCCCACGCGCGGCCACGTGCCAAGCACACTGACGGCACAGTAACGGCAGTTAGGGAATATTCCGTTAAGTCTTAGTATATTCCGTTAAATAATTAACGGCGTCAGTCAACGCCGTTAGCATATTCCGTCAGTTTTGACGGAATATTCCCTGTCTTCTCCGGCGAGACGCCGGTCGCCGGCGACTGTTCGCCGGTTTCTGGAAAAATTTCAAACTCGCTATTCTCCTTCGTTTTTCATCCAATTTTCTCGAATTTTACACCAAAATGAAGCCCTAATCATGTAGAATCACGTTGGACTAGTTTTAGGGTCTAAAAACTACGGGATCAAACTTTTCAAAAATATGAAAATTCGGCCTACCTTCGAACTAGGTGATCCCGACGTCCAATTCATGCCAACGAAACACTCCGAGCTTCCTTAGGACCTCACCAAGCTTCCTGTGATCTTAGTTTGGCCTAAAACACAACCATTTCAAAGTTCATGAACAGTGCATAATCACGGGGACGTTTGAAACTAGGTTTTCCGAAGTAGATCTTACCTGAAATGGGTACCATCGTGATCGTGAAGTCCTCAGGGTTCTATTGGTGGTCTTAAACTGGACGTTCGTATAGGTTTTGGGTGGGTTTTGTGTCTCGTCCGTGTGGGTTCGAAGGAGAGAGAGAGAGAGAACTGAGAACTGCGAGGGAGGAGAGAGAGAGGGACAGTGTTACGGAAATTGGGGAAGGAAATGAGGGATTAGGAGGTCCTACCTAACCCTATACACCAAATTACATCCCAAAAATATTAATCTAAGCCTAAGTTTGAGTTCCAAAAACTAATGAATAATCCACTTAACAATAGTTTAGGAACCTTAGGTAAACCAATGCCAAATTTATGCACCTTAATTCCGTTTAAGGGCCATTTCGTAACTTCACGTCCTCGGAATTAAAAATTCCGGGACGGGCTGTGACAATCTCCCCTCCTTATAGAATTTCGTCCTCGAAATTCCAGCAACCAACCAAATCATCTATACTCATACAATAGCCTCGGGTAAATCTCTCTCATCCTCTCTTCCATCTCCCAAGTAGCTTCTTCCATTGAATGATTCCTTCACCCAAACCTTTACCAATTACACTGTCTTAATTCTTAAGACTTTCTTTTTCCAATCCAAAGTCGTCATTAGCTCCTCATCAATCAGATCCAGTTTATTTCTCAATAGTTGCACCAGAATCCCATGTGACGAATCTGCCACCTAGTAACAACGCATCGAACACAACATACATTAAGCACCTTAGCCAATTCTGAAGACATCACAACTGGTATGTAACTTCATCGATTTCTTTAATGATCAAAAACAGTCTGATGTGTTTAAGACTTATCTTGTCTTCCTTTCTAAATCTTACTATTCCTTTTTGTGGTGAAATTTCCAAAAATATCGAATCATGAACACATCCTGTACTTACGACAACTTTGGAAGCAATTCAAATCTGTAATCAACTTCACCAACTTTTCAATGATCACATAAAATCCGATACACTTAAGATTCAACTTGCTTTCCTTTCCAGACCGAATCACACTTTTCTAAGATGAGAACTTCAAAAATATAAAATCATCGACGTTAAACACTTGATTAGTGGCATATCCTTATGTTAATCTCTTTTGCCATTCCTGGTTACTTCCAGGTTAACTCAATCACCTGAATACTTTTGAGAAGACTTATCCATAGTCTCAGGGCCTACTAAAACTCTTTCGTGATCGAATCTTTCTTTATCCAGAAGCATTCCATCCATAAATCAGCAAAAATCGACTCACCCATGACACGTTTCATGGACCTTATGGCGTTACTTCGTAAACTGGAGTAACCAACATACTTAAGAACTCAGCAGTTCCGTAACCCAATCCTCTTTTCCATAAAACAATTAAGTATTGTTGCATTGTCTGAAAAAGGTTGTTGCTCAACACTGAAACAATGTACTCACTTGGTACGTTGACCAACCACTACTTCAAATTCGATCATAACCATCTCGTGTACAAGGAAACTTGTACTCATAATCCAAAGTAATATTTTTCCATTTCTGCTGCGAAACAGAAAATAGTTGTCTCAATCCAAAAGTTTATTTCTTTCTGCCTCAATCTGCTGACCAATAAAATGTCGAATGGTATGATAAATCTTATTACTTTTGGAATATTGCATAACTGAACAGTGAACTTTGTTCAAAATTGCTTACTTTAAACTCACAGCATTAGGCACATACGTTCTATTTGCTTATTCACATACCATCCGCTTCACAACCCAGTAATCTTCCTTTTTTCCTTCTTTCTTTGCCTTGGTTAATTCTTGAACTTCTTTGTCAAACTTTCAAGTTTCGAGTACGACCTTACCCAAAAATGCCTAACTTGAAATTTAGCAAGTACAGCTTTCTTATCGATCTTCCATTCTCAATTTTACTCCAGTTGATTTCCAATCCACAAGAAGATAATCATGGCAAGCGTGCCAAACGTTAATCTTATTGGAGCCTTTCTATCAAATGCATCAGCTATAACAATTCCGCGATCCCCTTGGTCATACAATCATGATCACTAAGTAACTCAATCCACCTTCGCTGCCTCAGATCAAAATCCCTCTGAGTAATGGATATTGGAGACTCTTTTGATTTATAAAATCTTGCATTCTTACCAATTATAATGTCTCCATAACTTCACGGCAAGGTTGGTAATCGAGATTTCCAAATCTCAAGTAGAGTAGTTCATCTTATGAAGTTCCATTTGCTATGGAACATATGCCATTACTCTAACATATTGCATCAATACATATCCAAGAACATTTAATGTAACATCACCATAAACCAATAATTACCGCTATCTTCTGGGAATACCAAATTACGTGTATGAGTGAGGAAATATTTTAGTTGTTGAATCCTTTGCTCACAACTTCCTTCCCACTCATACATAACCTCATTTCTCAATAATCTTGTCAATGACAAAGCAATGACTGAAGAATCTTTCACAACCATCCAAGATAGCTTGGTAAGCTAAGAAATTCTGAATCTCAATTATGGTTCGTGGTTGCTTCAAATTCTCAATTTCTACTACCTTTTAAGGATTCACTTGAATACCTTAAGAATATATAACATATCTCAGAATGCTACTTGATTCATCCAACATTAGCATTTGCTAAGCTTAGTATACAACCAACGTTCTCTCAATCTTTGCTTTACCGACTCAATATGTTTTCATACTCTGCTCTGGCTCAGAATATACCAGAATATTGTCAATGAAAATTGATATCAATCTTTGAATTTACACAAGCACCTCTGCTGATCAAATAAACATCGGTACACAACAATGGATAATGGTCCTCAATCATTACCCGATTCCATTGTCTATAATCAATGGATAGTCTTAAAGTCCATTTTCTTTCTCATCAACGAACTGAGGCTCCTCCAAAGGGTTGTGCTAGGTTGAATGAACTTTTATCAACCAATTCTTTCAACTGAATTTCCAATTCATTTAACTCATCATGAACCAATCTCTAACATAAAATTTATACCTGGTAATAAATCAATAGTGAACTCCACATCTCTGCCCGAAGGCAATCCAGGTAATCTCTCAGGGAAGACATCAAGAAAAGTCTAACCCTATTAACATCCTTCACACTACTCTGAGCAACGTCATTTAGCACCATATGAGCTAAGTATTTTTGACAGCCTTTCGAAAACAATCTCTTTGCTCTCACAGCATAAATAACGGCTGACTCAATTCACTTTGCATGCCCACCAAAGTAACCTCTGATCAATCAACTCGATGGAAAGTAACTGGTTTCCTTAATAATCGATATCGGTACGATCATACTGCGACCAATCCGAGTCTAGAATAACATCGAAGTCTACTATATCTTCTACCAGCATTGGGCACCATGAAAAACACCATACTATCATAGAATGACTTACCTGTTTACTTGCTTAACGAATCCAACGAATAAGTTATTAATATTACGGTCTGCAGCCCGCAATACTGATAAATCATCGTTGTCTCGATAAGTAAGCAATAACTCTCGAGGATGTAATATTACTATTTTGTCACTCATTGGGACCAACATACACTCGTCTCAACCGCGTTTATTTACTACTTCCCAGACAATATCATCCATAATAAGAAATATATCAGCCGGAGTCAACTAGAATGACCTGTACGGCTGATTCTCTGGCTCAACCATCTATGCTAGCATATTAGTCGGAGTCACTTATAGTGACCTGTACGACTTACACATCAATTTCTCATGTATCAGCCGGATCCACCTCTTGTGGCCTGTTCGGCTGAACATTTAACTCATCAAATATCTCTGTACCCAAGATCAATCCGACCAAACTACTAGGTCCATAAACCTGATGAATCGACACTATAGTGTCATGGAAAACTGTTGGGTACAACTGATTCTAGGGACGATTCATAATTCTATGTCCCATTTGTCCACATGAATACATTCACTGATTCCCACACTTTCCAAAGTGTCTAATATTGTACCTGCTGCACAAGGTACCTTTCCCTTATTCGAGACACCTTGTCTCTAAAATCTGGGATTGCCAATAAATCCATCATTTCGCCTCTGACCAGTGGCATTAAAACCTCAGCTATAAGAATTAGCTCTAGCTTCGCTTCTTTCGAAGCTCTGAATCTTTCTATATCTTTGATATGACGAATCATTAACTTTATCATCTTCTTTTGATTCCATTTCTTTTCTTATTCTTCTTTACTCTCGCTGATCATGTTCTCAGAGTCCTCAAGGCTCAACAACAACTCGTATACTCCTGATAAGAAGTACAATGGATAGTGGTCACCAAAAATACCACTTCCTTTTGCCACCCAGCCTAAAACAACATAACACCTCAACCAATTTAGCAGCAATATCTGAATGGAATGAGGCTAGTTTGAAAACTTTCTAATATACTTAATTGCCGTCAACTTTCCTTGTCTCATCTTTGCAAACTCTTGCTTATTACCATCATAATATGCCGGAGGAATAATTCTTTTCTTTAACAAGTCCTCAAACAACTTTAAATCGGCTGTTTCCTCCGGTGACAACGAATGATACTCCTGCTTCCACCAGGATACAAGTTCATAACCCAAACCAGGTAGTCGTCTCGACCCCCTGTCTCTAACTTGCATAATCGGAAACATCTTTTCCAAATGATTAAACCGTCACTTTGCTCCCTCAGGTTCGTCATTTTTTTATAAGTGATTCAAATTCAACTTATAACCCGTCTTAAAATATTCTTTTAGATACTATACTGAATCACCATAGTAGTAGTTTTCCCTAAACCACTATATCAGGGAACTAGGTTCATCCGAACTACGTGGCTTGCTACGAGGCGGTATAGTTCTGACAGAATTCACTAGAATATTCTCAAAACGTCCAAGATTGCAACTTGGCTCTGATACCAACAGACACACCCCGTCCCGAAGGAGGCATGCTGGCCATCACGTGGAAGTGACGTAACCATTTACACAGTACGGAAGCTTTAATTATATCCCTTCTAAGATGAAACACCCGAATGTGAGACCTAATTTTGTCCATTCTGTCAGAACCCCGGTGAATTTCCTCGTAGTCACCACATCTCTGCTATCTTGAACCTGGAGGGGCGCAAAACAAAAGAGAGTGGGTCAGCAAAAACAATTCTTTTCTCAAAATCCATCTTTTCTCAAAAGTTTAACCCCTCTCCGTAAAACCTGTATAGTTCCCAGAAAATAATACGTACAAATATATTTCAATCTTTCTCAGCATAAAACCATTTTGTACGAATCTTAACTATGCCATGCTATGCAATTCAATGCCATCAAAGTCTCCTAAACAATGCTATGCTATGCATTTCGATACTCATCTCATTTCTATCGTCTCAGTTCTCGGCTATATCTATAGCTCATAGCATTTCTATCATCTATCAGGTGGAAGAAAATAATCAACCGGAGACCCTCTAATGGCCCTGTACGGCTGAATCTAGAGCTCAAAATCTCATCTTGCCGGAGTCACCAACTGTGACCTGTACGGCCTTCCGCACATAAGTCGGAACCACCTAATGTAGTCTGTACGACTTAATGGTTAATATTACGCTCTAGTGCTTTTCTCATCAATCATTTCTCATCAATCATCTGTGCACATAATCTAAGGTCACCCACCAGTCGGAACCTCTCTAAAGGTCTGTACGACTGGCCTGTCGGAACCACCTCTTGTGGTCTGTACGACTAGCATCTACTTGGATCCAAGGCGAGCGTGCGATGCGGTGAATAATATAAGCACTAATACCATGGTGCAGGTTATCAGCTCAATATATCTCAACATTATCATAACAGTCATATATACTCACCTGATACTCACCTGTGCGTCCACCGCACCAATTCATACATAGGCATCATATATCAATTCATATTTTTCATATAATTTCTTATCATATTCGTTCTCAACTATGCATGTACCTACCTGGTACTTACCTAGCGTCCTCGGCACCAACATATGCATGATATATCAATTCCTATTTTCATATCATTTCATGCATGGCATTTCGATTCACATTTCTATATACTTCTATGCATGGCATTTCAAAACATATTTTATCTTATTTCAACATACTTTTCACGTATTTCTAAGCATATTTTCATTCAAATCCAATTTATGGGAAAACGTCAAGTATATATATACGGGAAATAAAACTGCCCACTCACAGTATACATCGACGTCTCGTAGGTCTCTGAGCCTCCCTTAGCCATGCCCAACGTCCGTATAATCCTCGCCTATACGAGAAGTAATCAAAGTGACGTTATTAGCGCATAATCCAATTCTTAGCTAATAACTCCTCATATATTGCTCAAATTGGGTATATGAATATACCACTGTGACCTACACAACCTCAGGATCATCCCCATATTTTTAAAATAATTTTTGGACCCTTCACGCGCCCCCACGCGCCTGACGTGGCACGGACCTACGCGCTCCCCACGCGCGGCCACGTGCCAAGCACACTGACGGCACAGTAACGGCAGTTAGGGAATATTCCGTTAAGTCTTAGTATATTCCGTTAAATAATTAACGGCGTCAGTCAACGCCGTTAGCATATTCCGTCAGTTTTGACGGAATATTCCCTGTCTTCTCCGGCGAGACGCCGGTCGCCGGCGACTGTTCGCCGGTTTCTGGAAAAATTTCAAACTCGCTATTCTCCTTCGTTTTTCATCCAATTTTCTCGAATTTTACACCAAAATGAAGCCCTAATCATGTAGAATCACGTTGGACTAGTTTTAGGGTCTAAAAACTACGGGATCAAACTTTTCAAAAATATGAAAATTCGGCCTACCTTCGAACTAGGTGATCCCGACGTCCAATTCATGCCAACGAAACACTCCGAGCTTCCTTAGGACCTCACCAAGCTTCCTGTGATCTTAGTTTGGCCTAAAACACAACCATTTCAAAGTTCATGAACAGTGCATAATCACGGGGACGTTTGAAACTAGGTTTTCCGAAGTAGATCTTACCTGAAATGGGTACCATCGTGATCGTGAAGTCCTCAGGGTTCTATTGGTGGTCTTAAACTGGACGTTCGTATAGGTTTTGGGTGGGTTTTGTGTCTCGTCCGTGTGGGTTCGAAGGAGAGAGAGAGAGAGAACTGAGAACTGCGAGGGAGGAGAGAGAGAGGGACAGTGTTACGGAAATTGGGGAAGGAAATGAGGGATTAGGAGGTCCTACCTAACCCTATACACCAAATTACATCCCAAAAATATTAATCTAAGCCTAAGTTTGAGTTCCAAAAACTAATGAATAATCCACTTAACAATAGTTTAGGAACCTTAGGTAAACCAATGCCAAATTTATGCACCTTAATTCCGTTTAAGGGCCATTTCGTAACTTCACGTCCTCGGAATTAAAAATTCCGGGACGGGCTGTGACAATCTCCCCTCCTTATAGAATTTCGTCCTCGAAATTCCAGCAACCAACCAAATCATCTATACTCATACAATAGCCTCGGGTAAATCTCTCTCATCCTCTCTTCCATCTCCCAAGTAGCTTCTTCCATTGAATGATTCCTTCACCCAAACCTTTACCAATTACACTGTCTTAATTCTTAAGACTTTCTTTTTCCAATCCAAAGTCGTCATTAGCTCCTCATCAATCAGATCCAGTTTATTTCTCAATAGTTGCACCAGAATCCCATGTGACGAATCTGCCACCTAGTAACAACGCATCGAACACAACATACATTAAGCACCTTAGCCAATTCTGAAGACATCACAACTGGTATGTAACTTCATCGATTTCTTTAATGATCAAAAACAGTCTGATGTGTTTAAGACTTATCTTGTCTTCCTTTCTAAATCTTACTATTCCTTTTTGTGGTGAAATTTCCAAAAATATCGAATCATGAACACATCCTGTACTTACGACAACTTTGGAAGCAATTCAAATCTGTAATCAACTTCACCAACTTTTCAATGATCACATAAAATCCGATACACTTAAGATTCAACTTGCTTTCCTTTCCAGACCGAATCACACTTTTCTAAGATGAGAACTTCAAAAATATAAAATCATCGACGTTAAACACTTGATTAGTGGCATATCCTTATGTTAATCTCTTTTGCCATTCCTGGTTACTTCCAGGTTAACTCAATCACCTGAATACTTTTGAGAAGACTTATCCATAGTCTCAGGGCCTACTAAAACTCTTTCGTGATCGAATCTTTCTTTATCCAGAAGCATTCCATCCATAAATCAGCAAAAATCGACTCACCCATGACACGTTTCATGGACCTTATGGCGTTACTTCGTAAACTGGAGTAACCAACATACTTAAGAACTCAGCAGTTCCGTAACCCAATCCTCTTTTCCATAAAACAATTAAGTATTGTTGCATTGTCTGAAAAAGGTTGTTGCTCAACACTGAAACAATGTACTCACTTGGTACGTTGACCAACCACTACTTCAAATTCGATCATAACCATCTCGTGTACAAGGAAACTTGTACTCATAATCCAAAGTAATATTTTTCCATTTCTGCTGCGAAACAGAAAATAGTTGTCTCAATCCAAAAGTTTATTTCTTTCTGCCTCAATCTGCTGACCAATAAAATGTCGAATGGTATGATAAATCTTATTACTTTTGGAATATTGCATAACTGAACAGTGAACTTTGTTCAAAATTGCTTACTTTAAACTCACAGCATTAGGCACATACGTTCTATTTGCTTATTCACATACCATCCGCTTCACAACCCAGTAATCTTCCTTTTTTCCTTCTTTCTTTGCCTTGGTTAATTCTTGAACTTCTTTGTCAAACTTTCAAGTTTCGAGTACGACCTTACCCAAAAATGCCTAACTTGAAATTTAGCAAGTACAGCTTTCTTATCGATCTTCCATTCTCAATTTTACTCCAGTTGATTTCCAATCCACAAGAAGATAATCATGGCAAGCGTGCCAAACGTTAATCTTATTGGAGCCTTTCTATCAAATGCATCAGCTATAACAATTCCGCGATCCCCTTGGTCATACAATCATGATCACTAAGTAACTCAATCCACCTTCGCTGCCTCAGATCAAAATCCCTCTGAGTAATGGATATTGGAGACTCTTTTGATTTATAAAATCTTGCATTCTTACCAATTATAATGTCTCCATAACTTCACGGCAAGGTTGGTAATCGAGATTTCCAAATCTCAAGTAGAGTAGTTCATCTTATGAAGTTCCATTTGCTATGGAACATATGCCATTACTCTAACATATTGCATCAATACATATCCAAGAACATTTAATGTAACATCACCATAAACCAATAATTACCGCTATCTTCTGGGAATACCAAATTACGTGTATGAGTGAGGAAATATTTTAGTTGTTGAATCCTTTGCTCACAACTTCCTTCCCACTCATACATAACCTCATTTCTCAATAATCTTGTCAATGACAAAGCAATGACTGAAGAATCTTTCACAACCATCCAAGATAGCTTGGTAAGCTAAGAAATTCTGAATCTCAATTATGGTTCGTGGTTGCTTCAAATTCTCAATTTCTACTACCTTTTAAGGATTCACTTGAATACCTTAAGAATATATAACATATCTCAGAATGCTACTTGATTCATCCAACATTAGCATTTGCTAAGCTTAGTATACAACCAACGTTCTCTCAATCTTTGCTTTACCGACTCAATATGTTTTCATACTCTGCTCTGGCTCAGAATATACCAGAATATTGTCAATGAAAATTGATATCAATCTTTGAATTTACACAAGCACCTCTGCTGATCAAATAAACATCGGTACACAACAATGGATAATGGTCCTCAATCATTACCCGATTCCATTGTCTATAATCAATGGATAGTCTTAAAGTCCATTTTCTTTCTCATCAACGAACTGAGGCTCCTCCAAAGGGTTGTGCTAGGTTGAATGAACTTTTATCAACCAATTCTTTCAACTGAATTTCCAATTCATTTAACTCATCATGAACCAATCTCTAACATAAAATTTATACCTGGTAATAAATCAATAGTGAACTCCACATCTCTGCCCGAAGGCAATCCAGGTAATCTCTCAGGGAAGACATCAAGAAAAGTCTAACCCTATTAACATCCTTCACACTACTCTGAGCAACGTCATTTAGCACCATATGAGCTAAGTATTTTTGACAGCCTTTCGAAAACAATCTCTTTGCTCTCACAGCATAAATAACGGCTGACTCAATTCACTTTGCATGCCCACCAAAGTAACCTCTGATCAATCAACTCGATGGAAAGTAACTGGTTTCCTTAATAATCGATATCGGTACGATCATACTGCGACCAATCCGAGTCTAGAATAACATCGAAGTCTACTATATCTTCTACCAGCACTGGGCACCATGAAAAACACCATACTATCATAGAATGACTTACCTGTTTACTTGCTTAACGAATCCAACGAATAAGTTATTAATATTACGGTCTGCAGCCCGCAATACTGATAAATCATCGTTGTCTCGATAAGTAAGCAATAACTCTCGAGGATGTAATATTACTATTTTGTCACTCATTGGGACCAACATACACTCGTCTCAACCGCGTTTATTTACTACTTCCCAGACAATATCATCCATAATAAGAAATATATCAGCCGGAGTCAACTAGAATGACCTGTACGGCTGATTCTCTGGCTCAACCATCTATGCTAGCATATTAGTCGGAGTCACTTATAGTGACCTGTACGACTTACACATCAATTTCTCATGTATCAGCCGGATCCACCTCTTGTGGCCTGTTCGGCTGAACATTTAACTCATCAAATATCTCTGTACCCAAGATCAATCCGACCAAACTACTAGGTCCATAAACCTGATGAATCGACACTATAGTGTCATGGAAAACTGTTGGGTACAACTGATTCTAGGGACGATTCATAATTCTATGTCCCATTTGTCCACATGAATACATTCACTGATTCCCACACTTTCCAAAGTGTCTAATATTGTACCTGCTGCACAAGGTACCTTTCCCTTATTCGAGACACCTTGTCTCTAAAATCTGGGATTGCCAATAAATCCATCATTTCGCCTCTGACCAGTGGCATTAAAACCTCAGCTATAAGAATTAGCTCTAGCTTCGCTTCTTTCGAAGCTCTGAATCTTTCTATATCTTTGATATGACGAATCATTAACTTTATCATCTTCTTTTGATTCCATTTCTTTTCTTATTCTTCTTTACTCTCGCTGATCATGTTCTCAGAGTCCTCAAGGCTCAACAACAACTCGTATACTCCTGATAAGAAGTACAATGGATAGTGGTCACCAAAAATACCACTTCCTTTTGCCACCCAGCCTAAAACAACATAACACCTCAACCAATTTAGCAGCAATATCTGAATGGAATGAGGCTAGTTTGAAAACTTTCTAATATACTTAATTGCCGTCAACTTTCCTTGTCTCATCTTTGCAAACTCTTGCTTATTACCATCATAATATGCCGGAGGAATAATTCTTTTCTTTAACAAGTCCTCAAACAACTTTAAATCGGCTGTTTCCTCCGGTGACAACGAATGATACTCCTGCTTCCACCAGGATACAAGTTCATAACCCAAACCAGGTAGTCGTCTCGACCCCCTGTCTCTAACTTGCATAATCGGAAACATCTTTTCCAAATGATTAAACCGTCACTTTGCTCCCTCAGGTTCGTCATTTTTTTATAAGTGATTCAAATTCAACTTATAACCCGTCTTAAAATATTCTTTTAGATACTATACTGAATCACCATAGTAGTAGTTTTCCCTAAACCACTATATCAGGGAACTAGGTTCATCCGAACTACGTGGCTTGCTACGAGGCGGTATAGTTCTGACAGAATTCACTAGAATATTCTCAAAACGTCCAAGATTGCAACTTGGCTCTGATACCAACAGACACACCCCGTCCCGAAGGAGGCATGCTGGCCATCACGTGGAAGTGACGTAACCATTTACACAGTACGGAAGCTTTAATTATATCCCTTCTAAGATGAAACACCCGAATGTGAGACCTAATTTTGTCCATTCTGTCAGAACCCCGGTGAATTTCCTCGTAGTCACCACATCTCTGCTATCTTGAACCTGGAGGGGCGCAAAACAAAAGAGAGTGGGTCAGCAAAAACAATTCTTTTCTCAAAATCCATCTTTTCTCAAAAGTTTAACCCCTCTCCGTAAAACCTGTATAGTTCCCAGAAAATAATACGTACAAATATATTTCAATCTTTCTCAGCATAAAACCATTTTGTACGAATCTTAACTATGCCATGCTATGCAATTCAATGCCATCAAAGTCTCCTAAACAATGCTATGCTATGCATTTCGATACTCATCTCATTTCTATCGTCTCAGTTCTCGGCTATATCTATAGCTCATAGCATTTCTATCATCTATCAGGTGGAAGAAAATAATCAACCGGAGACCCTCTAATGGCCCTGTACGGCTGAATCTAGAGCTCAAAATCTCATCTTGCCGGAGTCACCAACTGTGACCTGTACGGCCTTCCGCACATAAGTCGGAACCACCTAATGTAGTCTGTACGACTTAATGGTTAATATTACGCTCTAGTGCTTTTCTCATCAATCATTTCTCATCAATCATCTGTGCACATAATCTAAGGTCACCCACCAGTCGGAACCTCTCTAAAGGTCTGTACGACTGGCCTGTCGGAACCACCTCTTGTGGTCTGTACGACTAGCATCTACTTGGATCCAAGGCGAGCATGCGATGCGGTGAATAATATAAGCACTAATACCATGGTGCAGGTTATCAGCTCAATATATCTCAACATTATCATAACAGTCATATATACTCACCTGATACTCACCTGTGCGTCCACCGCACCAATTCATACATAGGCATCATATATCAATTCATATTTTTCATATAATTTCTTATCATATTCGTTCTCAACTATGCATGTACCTACCTGGTACTTACCTGGCGTCCTCGGCACCAACATATGCATGATATATCAATTCCTATTTTCATATCATTTCATGCATGGCATTTCGATTCACATTTCTATATACTTCTATGCATGGCATTTCAAAACATATTTTATCTTATTTCAACATACTTTTCACGTATTTCTAAGCATATTTTCATTCAAATCCAATTTATGGGAAAACGTCAAGTATATATATACGGGAAATAAAACTGCCCACTCACAGTATACATCGACGTCTCGTAGGTCTCTGAGCCTCCCTTAGCCATGCCCAACGTCCGTATAATCCTCGCCTATACGAGAAGTAATCAAAGTGACGTTATTAGCGCATAATCCAATTCTTAGCTAATAACTCCTCATATATTGCTCAAATTGGGTATATGAATATACCACTGTGACCTACACAACCTCAGGATCATCCCCATATTTTTAAAATAATTTTTGGACCCTTCACGCGCCCCCACGCGCCTGACGTGGCACGGACCTACGCGCTCCCCACGCGCGGCCACGTGCCAAGCACACTGACGGCACAGTAACGGCAGTTAGGGAATATTCCGTTAAGTCTTAGTATATTCCGTTAAATAATTAACGGCGTCAGTCAACGCCGTTAGCATATTCCGTCAGTTTTGACGGAATATTCCCTGTCTTCTCCGGCGAGACGCCGGTCGCCGGCGACTGTTCGCCGGTTTCTGGAAAAATTTCAAACTCGCTATTCTCCTTCGTTTTTCATCCAATTTTCTCGAATTTTACACCAAAATGAAGCCCTAATCATGTAGAATCACGTTGGACTAGTTTTAGGGTCTAAAAACTACGGGATCAAACTTTTCAAAAATATGAAAATTCGGCCTACCTTCGAACTAGGTGATCCCGACGTCCAATTCATGCCAACGAAACACTCCGAGCTTCCTTAGGACCTCACCAAGCTTCCTGTGATCTTAGTTTGGCCTAAAACACAACCATTTCAAAGTTCATGAACAGTGCATAATCACGGGGACGTTTGAAACTAGGTTTTCCGAAGTAGATCTTACCTGAAATGGGTACCATCGTGATCGTGAAGTCCTCAGGGTTCTATTGGTGGTCTTAAACTGGACGTTCGTATAGGTTTTGGGTGGGTTTTGTGTCTCGTCCGTGTGGGTTCGAAGGAGAGAGAGAGAGAACTGAGAACTGCGAGGGAGGAGAGAGAGAGGGACAGTGTTACGGAAATTGGGGAAGGAAATGAGGGATTAGGAGGTCCTACCTAACCCTATACACCAAATTACATCCCAAAAATATTAATCTAAGCCTAAGTTTGAGTTCCAAAAACTAATGAATAATCCACTTAACAATAGTTTAGGAACCTTAGGTAAACCAATGCCAAATTTATGCACCTTAATTCCGTTTAAGGGCCATTTCGTAACTTCACGTCCTCGGAATTAAAAATTCCGGGACGGGCTGTGACAACTGTGTTGCATAGCTGAGTTTTTAATTAGTTTTTGGATCAAATTTTTTCCTAGAACACGAATTTTAATATTAATATTTAACAGGAATGTAATGCATTTGGCTATATAGGTTGCCAAGCAAGGTGGACATTTTGAATGAGAGTGATCAATCATGTAGTCAATGTTCCAAAGGATTCACATCATGGATCCTCTTTCAAAGTCAAGAACGCCTAATTCAACTATAAAACAAAGACTTGATGATGCACATATTAGGGGTGGGCAAACGGGCCCTGGGCACGCGGGTAGGGGTGGGTATTGGTGGTTCAGGATGGGTACAGGGCGGGTCCTATTTTTTAATAGGGAAAACGAGCTGGGGTGGGCCAGGGCAATGACATTTTAGGGTCGGGCCGGTTCCAAATGTATAGAAAAACGGGACCCCAGACCGGCCCGTTTCTAATTGAAATGGACGGCCCAGATTGAAAATAAACATACCTTTCAATCATGACTGTTGGTTTTTACCTCGTATCTCTGAATCTGATCGAGCCTCTCTCGAAGCTCACTCCATACCGTATGTCCCTCGACTCCAACTCTCAGTCGTCTTTTCTTCGTCGTCTGTCCCTCGACCACCCATCCTCCCATCCCAGGTCTCCTCAAGCTCAACTCTGTCACTAGAGTCCCTCCCCAAACCCAACCAACCATGTCGAAGCTCGTCGATGTCCTCGCCTTCCTAACCCTAACTCTCCAATTTCTGGCCCACTTCTTCTCACTGACCACCCCACCGACCGCCGTATTCTCATTCTGCTTGACGACCTCACCGTCAAATCCTCCTATTCCACGTTGGTCCGGATGGTCTCGACCTTATAGGATTCACACTAGTCGACGTTGGGGTTGCCAGAGACGTCATCGGCGTTGAAGATGTAGGTGGGATTTCAAATTAGACATCGCGACCCAAGAGATGTGGCCTACCGACTCGGTTGCGACTCATCCTTCGACTCAGAATCTTGAGCTTTTCGGTGCTAGTGGTTTAGGAGATGAGGAAGTGATGCATGGTCGCGACAGAGACGGAGATTTGAAGGTGACGGTGGCCGTTTCGCAAAAAAGAAAAAAAGAAAAAGGGATCTGTGGACCTGGCCAAAACCGGCCCGTTTCAACTGGGCCGGGTTAGGTTTGGTTCCTATATTATAATGTGCTATTCCTGGCCCGGCTCGGCCCCTTTCCTTTGCACCCAGGTCTGGTTCGGTCCCTTCAAAATTGGGCCCGGCCCTGCCCATGCCCACGCCCACGCCCACTCCTAGCACATATCCAGTCTTATTAATCAAACTTTCGACCTAGCATTAATAATAAAACTAGTTTCGAAGGTTATCTGAGAAAGAATGTTGTACCAAAAGGAAGTGTCGGGTATGCAATATCTCTTTCACAATTTGGGGACTAAAGCAAATGGTGCATATCCAAAGTAGAGCCTCAAACTTTTGGTGGAGAATCTTTCTATCTCTGTTTCTGAAGCTGAGAAGAAAAGAGTTGTCAACAGGTTCCTACTCTGCCACTTTTTGTGACAACTGGGGATGTTTTTACAGTTTGTTAGTAGGAAATATACTTAAACGAGTGCAATGGTGTTTTAGAATTCATACCGACCTCACTTAATGGGAAATGCCTTGCTGTTATTTGTCAATAGGGAATATACTTACCAGATGCCATTAAGGGAAGTTTGTGGGAAAGAGATCCTCTCCGGATCTCTTCCACCAAGACCACATGATCAAGTAATTTGGGCCTTTGAAAATTCATCCAACAGCCCACCTGTTTTGATCCTTTAAAAGCTATAATAATTTTTTGTCATTGGATGAAATTTCAAAGGCCCGGATCACTTAATCCGATAGGCCTTAGTGGAAGAGATCCAGAGAGGATCTCTTTCCAAGTTTGTGTACCTTTTTTTCCTTCTTTTCAAGTTGATAGTATATACATATATAACAGTCCCCTTTCATTAAGAGATTCTTTGTAGGGCTCACTCTATTTCGTATTTGAATGATTCAACCGTCTATTTTTCAGGTCTTCGCTCAAAGATCATCTCTAACAAAAATATCCAAATTTGAAACCGTTTGGCCGTTGGATTAAACGTTGTCATATTAATGTTTCTTTGAAAAACTGCATTCGTTTATATCCTTCACTATAATGGAATGTCTTAATGGTTTTAGATTTTTTTTAATTTTTTACAATGATGGTCTATGAATGATGTACTAAAATATAGTTGGTATATGTACACACATTATGCGCTTTTGTTGAGAGATTCTTTAAATAAAATATCTATGCTGCTCATTCCATAACTTTTTAACAAATCTAAACAATATATATAGGAGGTCTTTAAGGAAAGAGATCTCCATTTTTTATATAAAAAAAATGAGGATTAGTTGTGAGATCTATTCCGCATCGAACTTTAATGATCCAAACCGTCTATTTTTTAACTTGCACCTCATAGACCATCCTTACAAAATATTAGCCAAAATCAAGGTTCTAAAGGATGCTAGGCGCTAGTCGGGTGGCGGGCTGGGGCCTAGTTGTGGCGACCCGTCCCAAACTTTCTATGTAAATTCTTCCCGTGCGTGTAAAATGACGATTATACCCTTATCGTTGAGTAATATGAAAACGTTATATTAAGTTTATTTCGATTAAACTAATATATTCTAAAACTTATATTATTAGAAAATAATTGTAAAACTAATGGGGGATCCGTATCCCTTCCTCACCAACCCAACTCCACCAACTTTCCGAAGCCTTCCATCCCCCTCCATGATCATTCATCATTGCATATTCGTTGGCAAGCAATCTGAAACCCACCACCCGTCCCTTACAGCTCACAATCCATTCCATTTCTGTTATTCAAATCATAATCTTATCAAATGGAATAATACAACTCAATCTCTCTCTCTCTCATCAAACTCTCTCTCTCTGCCACTTACACACGGAGCAATTTGGAAAACAATCCAAACCTTAGTGATTTGAAGATCCAAGGTTACCATTAGATTGCTTAGGACCTCACGAGTCCATAGATATCAGTTTCAAGTAAGAACTCGTTCGTTTTCACGTAGAACTCGAACCCGGAATCCAGTGAGCACCGACGGTCTTCGAGCCAATTTCCGGCCAAACCACGGCGATTTGGCCGGTGTTCAAGGTATCAATCTCTTCGTCTCGCTTAGTACTACAACTTTCCTTTTTGTTTCACCCAATTTCGTTGAGTATTGAAGAAGTTATACTCATTTGAATCTTGCCCAGTTTTCGGCGAGTCCGGCGGCTTTCGACGCAGTTTCCGGCCAAACCACGGCGAGTTAGATGTCGTGCGAGGTACCATTCTCTTCGTATCTTCGATAACTACAACTTTCGTTTTTGTTTCACTTGATTTCGTTGAGTATTGACAAAGTTATGGCCGTTTGAATCTAGAGCAATTTTCCAACGTAAATGACTGTGGTTGTTAGGTCACTTTCAATGACTTTTTCCGGTCAACCTCGACCACATTTGGACTCCTACTAGGTACAAAATTATTCTATATATTCCTAGCTTCAAAATGACTTTTGAATCATCCAACTCGGTTAAGTAACGAGTTAGATATCGACTCTGGAAGTTGGGAAGAAAATGTAAGTTTTCTGGAAAAATGTAACCGTGGTCGTTTGGCCACTTTCAGACCCAATTTCTGAACAACACGGACTACATATGAACTTTCTGTGAATATAGATCTATTCTCTACATTCCTAAATTTAATTTGGATTTTGAATCATGGAATTTGGTTAAGAAACGATCTCGTTTGAAGCTCTGGAAGTTGGACGAAAAATCTGTAAAAAATGGCTGGAACCCGCGAAGAAGACGAGTACACTGTACTCGCAGGCGCGTGGCCACCAGCGCAGCCACCTTGTGGCGGCGCGTGGGGGCGCGTGAGAAGTCAAAAAATTATTATAAAAATATGTGTGTGTTCGTGACGTCGAGTAGATCGATTTCATATATTTTAACCCTATATTTGGACAATCTACGAAGATTTTATTTACGTTTCCGTTTATGTGTATTAAACTAAGTTAATTAGAAATTTCACGTATAGGGAAACGTATTCCGATGACGTACGTGGTTAAGCCAAGCTAGAAGGCTTCGTTTGGACTGCGTACTTGTGAGTGGGCAGTTTGTTTTGTACTTATACGTATTTATAGTTTCCAAAAATGCATGAATGATTCACTTACGTATATATTGTCGAATAAATGTTACGTATGATATAATTGTGATAAATGCTGCTGTATGGTTGAGATATACTTGTCATGATATTCATACATGTCATATACATACTCATCTGCTGCACTGGTGTTAGTACTTGCCCCAGGGCCAGGGCCAGCCTTCACGTGTATGTTCACATTGCACCGTTCGCTCGTCTGGATCCAAGTTAGGTGCCAGCCTGTCGGGTAGATTGCATTAGGCAATCCGACTTGTATGTGATGTGCTTTTGCACCAGCTTCGCGTGACTGTAGTACTTGAGCGTATTGATTACACCCAGCCTGTTCGTGTCAGAGTCATCTGTTCGAACTTGTGTGCTAGCATTAGATGGATGAGTACTTAGGAATATTGTTTATCACATGATTATACTACTGTAGCATTGATACATAGTTACTTGGCATAATTTAGTTATATCGCATTATAACATTTGCCACGTGATGATATAACTGCAGCATCGATCTTAATCATGAATTGACTTATATTGTCGTTTATACTTGCCTTTAGTATTGTGGATATATATATACGTACGTACTTACTCATATTGTACACATTATTAAAGGAAATTATAATTGTTTTACGGCGAGGGGTTAGTATGTTCAAAACCAAACGTTTTCACCTAAGTTTGTTTTGCTGACCCACTCAACTTTGTTTTTCACCCCTCCAGGACCTAGATAGCTGTTCTTCGTGGCATTCAAGGAACCTTGACCGTTTCTGACATTAAGCTTCAGCTTCTGACGTATGAACTTATCACCGTGTGTAATAAGTGTACTTTAGATGCTTGACTACTCTTCAGTAGTCGTCCTATCTTTAAGCTTTGAATAACTATAGTGGGCCACGCCTACGTTTGTGCACTCTGCCACTATTTTAATTTTAAATGATTCTAAGTTAGATTTTAAATTTATGCACTTTTTACATCACTTACCCCTATGGTTACGTCACTTCACGGTGACGGCCAGCATGCGTCGACCTTTCCGGGTCGGGGCGTGTCACTAGTGCCTAGGCGGACTAGGCGGATTTAAGTAAATCTATTATATTTCGTGTAAATAAGTGTCTGTTTATACTAAAATATATATAATTTCGTTATAAACTACAAAATAGAATGACATATATATTTATGAAGTATTGGAATATAATGAAAATATGGGGAACAAGTATATAATGTGTGTTCATTTAAGTATTTAACAAGTCTTTTACAACTTATTGAAAAAAGTAAAATGCAAAATGAAAGTTATATGTTTTCTGTCTAAGTGGGTTGCAACCTAGGCAGGTGTTTAGGCAAGTCTAGGGGTTCTAGGCGGGTGCCTCAGCAAGTCTATGTGCCCTTTCTTAATTTTCAAATGCATAGGCATTAGTCGGGGCGGTTGTCAGCCGCCTAACGCCTGGGCGAGGATTTTTAAGAACAGTGGCCAAAATAAAAAATATTTGAGGCATTTAATCAAAGAAATTAATGTACGCTTTGTTCTAAAAAAATATTGAAATTTTATTTTGATAATTAAATAGGTAAATAATTTCTAATTGAATTGAATTTTTATAAAGATGATATATGTATTGAAACTTACCAAATAGAATGTTTGAATCTTTAAAATTTGATGTAAAATATATCCTACAGCTAATTCCTATTTTTTTAATAAAATGAAAATCCCTTCTGAATCCAGCATATAATATGCGGTGGATTGTATGATTGGGTCAATTGACCATCCCTTTCCAGTTTCGACATGATTGCAAACAAGACAAGTGTTGCAGTACTAATACGACTAACTGGGAATAAAACAACCTGACGACGACTTATTTCATTCATTTCCGGAATATACGCCTTAATTTTGTAATGAAATTAAGGAATTATAGATTAGTTAATCATCTGTATTTATCATTAAATTAACATGGTTCCAAAAGATTAAATAATCAAAGAAAAACAGTTGATAATATAAACTGGCACTATATTTTAGAACCCAAAAGGGAGAAGAAAAAAAAGCTAATTTTATTGTATAAAGATAGCTGCCGTGGATGTTATAAAATTAAATTCTTTTGTTATTAATATTCTAAAAATACAAGTTTAATTTTGCTTTAAAAGGTTTGAAGGTTCTTTTAGCCAAAATGGTTTCTGATATTGTTATGACTCCTTACTTTGGTCCCTAAGATTTAAAATTAATAAAAGTGGTCACTGAGATTTTTCGCTGTCAATCATGTTAGTCATTCTGTAAAAAAAAAAAAACTCTGTTAAATTAAACAAGTCACCAGTTTAAGGGAAGGGGATGATTTTATAAAAATACACTCAATTTAACGGAGATTTCTAACATAATCAAAATGATTGACAGTGAATAATTTCAGGGACCACTCATATCAATTTTAAATCTCAATTACCAAAGTAAGGAATTATATTAATCTCATGAAAAATTTTGAATAAAAAATAAAGTTTGAAAATACCAACTAATAGTCTTAGTCCGAATTTTCACTCTCTAATATATTAAATTAAATAAATAAAAACCTTATAAAACTATGTTGCATAGCTGAGTTTTAAATTAGTTTTTGGACCAAGTATTTCCAAGAACGAATTTTATATTAATATTTAACAGGAATGTAATGCATTTGGCTATATAGGTTGCCGAGCAAGGTGGATATTTTGAATGAGAGTGATCAATCATCTAGTCAATGTTCCAAAGGATTCACATCATGGGTCGTCTTTCAAAGTCAAGAACGCCTAATTCAACCGTAAAACAAAGACTTGATGATGCACATATGTAGTATTAGTTTTTTTCTTTCTTTTCAAAATCATCAAAATTATATAAGTTTCATGGTCAAACAAAAGGATTAGTGATATTATAAATCTAAAATTTCTGATCAACAAGATTCAATGTGTCACAAGAAACTGCATGATCATAACTTGAAAACGATGTAGCAATTTAATCTTGGATTTTCGAAAATTTCAAACTTGAGTCTTGTAGTTGTTAATAAGATTTTACGATCAAACACCTAAATTTCAAAAGAGTGGTATGGATGCAAATTTCCGCCTTCTCATTCTTGGACAAAATTGCACCTATGAAACAATTAACACATTGTCCGCTTTGAGCCCAAACCACGCCCTCACGGTTTTGTTTCTGGGAACTCACGAGCAACTTCCTAGGAAGTCACCCATCCTGGGATTGCTCTAGCCCAAACTCGCTTAACCTTAGAGTTCCTACAGAACTTGAAGCTAGTGAACTCCCAAAAGGCCTCGTGCTAGGTAGAGATGGGAATATATATATAAGGCTTATATGATCCTCTCCCCTGGGCGATGTGGGATGTTACAATTCACCTCCCTTAGGGGCCCGACATCATCGACGACACACTTTCGGCTAGGGATTAGCTCTGATACCAAATTGTTGCATCCTGACCCGGGCCCCCACCATAACCCAGGCTCAACTCCACCGTAGCACGATATTATCCGTTTTGAGCCCCAACCACGCCCTTACAGTTTTGGCTGAAGAACCTCCGATGCCAAAGTTAGAATTTAGAGAGAAAAATGTTTGGAAAGTTTACACTATGTTTGCATGAGGGAAATAAATTTAGAATTTGGATAAAAGTCAGAATTTATAAATTGACATGTACCAATTCCCTTGTTTGGATTTATAAACATAGAAATTTAGAATTTCTGCGTGAAAAAAAAACTTGGATTTTGGAACCTCCAATTCCCTAGTTTAAATTCCATGTAAATAGGTGTCATTTTTCAATTACTATGATTGAGAGTTTAAAAATAATAAATTCGGTATTCAATTCCATTGTTCTTTTGGGGTTAACTAAACAAGAAAATTCACAAATTCTAAAAAATAAAATCCCGTAATTTCAATTTCTGTCATTTTAAAATTCCTTAATAATCTTAAATTTCTTCATCCAAACATAGTGTGAGAGAATTTTACAAGAGAGTTGAAATTGAGTTTTGAAGAGAATGATGGGGTTTATATAGGGGAATGGCCAGCCTTTTTGGGAGAGGGAGGACCGGCCACTTGCTCCTTTTGTGGGTTCGGTTCATGATCTGTATTCAATTGGGAATAATTTGAATAACTAACCAATTGATTAGCCAATTAATAGGATAATTGCCTAATTGATTAGCTAATCAATATCATAAAAAATGGAAGATTTTGGAGTTACCTTTTGGAGAAGATTTGATGAGGATGGATGAAATAGGTTTTGAATTGTTACCTATTTTGGGCACTTTTGACTTGGTTGATGGAGGATTGCCCGCTACTCGCATGTAGGAATCCCGGTATGCCTCAAGGGTATTTTTGTCCTTTTTGTCCAAAAATCCATGTGTCGCCTTGTGATTATTTTTGGCTCCACAAATGCCCCATACTTATTGGGCTGCTTGTAGGAAAGGGTAGCAAGTGTAGAGATAATCTTGCTATATGAAACTTAGGACTGCTTCCTATTTTGATGTAAATTCTCTCTTTAATATGAAAATAGATCATTCTAGGAAAGGGAAAAAAAAATTCTCTCAAAGCCTATTTAATTCCACCTTAAGTGGGTTGTTAAATCAAGTTTGTAGAGTGATTTATTATATCCTACAAGAGAAAGAAAGCTTAGAGGATATTTGTTCCCCCTTTTCTAGCAATCTTCTACATCTTGCCCGTGCAAAGGATCGTCTTTCGTTGAAAAATTTAATTTTCCTTGTCTTCTTCTTGGATAGTGCTATCTCGGGGTAGTTATCGGGGTGGTGCGGCACTTCGACTAGCAAGGGCCAGGAGTCGACTTAGCATGGGCTAAAGAGGTGACGTGGTAGAAGCCATTGCTTATACTGCTAGGCTTGATTGAAGCCAAGGATTGGCTCGGCATGGGCCGAGGAAGTGGCATGGAATGAGCAACAGTTTGGGCTGCCATGTCTAGTCTGCCTACCAAAAATGAGGAAACTGCTTGAATTTGATTTCTCAGCTGCCATAGATAGAGCAGTCAAGGATAAAGCTGCCAAGATTTGAGTTATTGAAGATGAAGTGTCGGATGAGCGAACTGCTGAGTGCAAAAATAGTTGCTGCCTCTTAACCATTTGCTTCCTAGTTGATCTTCAAGCATTTGATTTTTTGAGCTATGTGGCCTTCTCGCACTGGAGATCTTACCCATATGGGTGTCGAAAAATTAGTTTACCCTACCACATTGGAGAGCAATTAGTTTATCCTCTTGCACTGAAAAGCAATTAGTTTATCTTCTTGCACTGGAGAGCTTACCCATATGGGTGTCAAGAAATTGGTTTACCCTATTGCATTGGAGAATAATTAGTTTATCCTCTTGCACTGGAGAGCTTACCTATCTATATTGGTGTCTGGGAATTAGTTTACCCTCTCGCACTGGAGAGCAATTAGTTTATCCTCTCACACTGGAAAGCAAACCCAAATGGGTGTTAGGGGATAAGTTTACCCTCTCGCATTGAAAAGCAATTAGTTTATCCTCTAGCACTGGAGAGCAGACCCATATGGGTGTCGGGGAATTGATTTACCCTCTCGCACTGGAGAGCAATTAGTTTATCCTCTCACACTAGAAAACAATTGGTTTACCCTCTCGCACTAGAGAGCATGGAAGTCGTTGTTGTGAGTGCAACTGAGGAAAGATATGCTGCTGGACAACTAAAATAATCCTCAGCTTGCGAGATCTTTGTTTAGCGATCTACTTGAGACTTCGAACTGCTAGTGGAACCCGCGTAAGGGTGTAAGCGCTGTGAGCTGCTCTTAAAATTATTGCACCATCATTAGGTATTTCGTTGTGTGCCATTTTGAGGTTTGATTGGCTCGAGCCACATGGAAAGATCGGCACGGTTGCGAGCCATGGTGAAAGATTGGCACAATTGTGAGCCATGGTGATAGATCAATAGCTACCGGGAGCCATGAAGTAGGTAGGCACGACTGTGAAAGTAGCGCTTGGGCCAGGTTGTGCATAGCAAGAGGAATTAGACCACTAGGTCTGTGATGCTCGGCTACTAATGATGTGCTACTTTAGTATTGAATTGTCTGGAGTGTTAAGAACAAGGCTTGCCCCCGGTTCTTGGTAGTTGGGCTAGTGTATCTTTCTAGTACTCGTCTACTCTCAATGTGCCATTAGGCTGAGCTGCTGCATTTGTCAGGACAGAAGTAGTCTTTGTATCCATCAATCTATGTGGGATAGTTTCGTCTGCTTGATCTTGCCATTGAAAGATGACTTGCTTATGTTGGTCATGTTTCATCAGAGCGCCTTGTCAGTAACTTCATTGCGCAGGAAATCGCGTAATTGCTCGGTCAGGAGCCTTTATACTTCTTCCTGAATTTGCCTATTGGTTTAGGCCATTCTTCCTTATGCTCGACTCGTTTGTATCGTTGATGCTGTGCATGTGGGATGTTTTTGGCAAACAAGCAGGCTGTTTGCAGGCTGCCGGTTGAACTTGAGTCGGATTGAGTGACTACTTTTCTCCATCCGCCATGCTACCTACTCCAATGTGAGGTGGAGAATGCTCCTTGCGAGCATAGTTGTGAATGAACACTTTGCCTAGAAGATTGTCTATGTTGATAATCGGAGTGTAGCCTCAACCGTGAACGTATGTTTGTCTGTGGGCTTGATTGGGAATACACCTTCCTCCGTGCGCTAGGATGAGCGTATATGTTATCCCGAGGACCCAGGCGGGAGCATAAGTTGCTAGAACATTCAGATCGTGGCTGGTTGAGGGGCTGCTTATGGGGACGCTGCTGGAGATGTTCTTCGTCTGCCCTTGTCCAACTTCAGGAGACCTAGTCAGGGGCACGTTGCATCTTGGTGTGATGCAAGAGCTGATTCACCAAGGTCGTCTGCTGTGCGACTATAACTTGTCGAGACAAGCGTTGTTCTCCATTTGGGTTGGAAGAGCATGGAAGGATTGCATTAAATTAAATAAGTCACTAGTTTAAGGGAAGAGGATGATTTTTAAAAAAAACACTTAATTTAAAGGAGATTTCTAATATAATCAAAATGATTGACAGTGGACAATTTGAGAGACCACTCATATCAATTTTAAATCTCAATGACCAAAGTAAAAAATTATGTCAATCTCAAAGTTTGAAATACCAAATAAAGTCTACCGATACTTTTGTTCTTAGTCTTCAAATATATGCGAAGTCCGAATTTTTACTCTCTAATATATTAAATCAAATAAATAAAAACCTTATAAAACTGTGTTACATAGCTGAGTTTTTAATTAATTTTTGGATCAAGTTTTTCAAGGAACACGAATTTTAATATTAATATTTAACAGGAATGTAATGCGTTTGGCTATATAGGTTGCCAGGCAAGGTGGACATTTTCAATGAGAGTGATCAAACATCTAGTCAATGTTCCAAAGGATTCACATCATGGATCCTCTTTTAAAGTCAAGAACGCCTAATTCAACCGTAAAACAAAGACCTGATGATGCACATATCTAGTCTTCTTTTTTTAATTTCAAAATCATCAAAATTATATAACTTTCATGGTCAAACAAAAGTATTAGTGATATGTCTATAAATCTAAAATTTCTAATCAACAAGATCTAATGTGTCACAAGAAACTGCATGATCATAACCTGAAAACGATGCAGCGATTTAACTATTGGATTTTCGTAAATTTCAAACTTGAGTCTTGTAGTTGTTAATTAAGATTTTACGATCAAACACCTGAATTTCAAAACGGTGGTTCTATTCACACGCCATTTTTACTTCTCACACGCCCCTCTCAATTTCGGCAGTCGGATCAAATGAATTGAAGAAAATCAAAGTACAAAAATTAATAAGGGTTTGTGAGAGGTAAAGATGAGCGTTGAAAAACACTGCCCTTAAAGAAAACCGAGCAAGATCTCATAAGATAAAGGCTACATATGTCATACAAATGTCACATAAGGAGCTATTGTCGTGCTATGAAAGCAAAGCTTGTTTATGCAACTTTAAGCGTTTATCTGTCTATATTAGTGTTTGACAAAATGCTCAGACGATGCAAAAGTTTTCTCGAGTTTCTTTTCAATATTTCATTTGATGATGTTTTCCTTTCATTTGATGATGATGAGATGACATCAGTACAATGTTTGATTTTATGGCACTTGTAGGTTCCACTTCCCTATTTAATTTCCTTCTAAAAGGGGTACCCTTAGATTGATCCTCAATTGTATTGCCTTTATTATTTTGAAAAGATAGTATACCAAATTTGAAATAGTAAGTAAAGACAACTCCATTTCTACTGTGGTAGGCCAAAACTCCTTTTCCTCCGTGCACTCTCAAACCCCATATGTAGTCAATGCATCGCTGCTCATGTTTGGATTTTTCCAAGTGCCCTAATCTGTTAAATTACCTATAAAATCAAATTAATTAGCCGTAGCGAAAGTGTTTGGTTGGCTACAATGACATCTCCTGCCCAACTCACCAATAGCAAGTGCATAACCACATTGACATGAGCGGATTGGATGTGTGTATGCAGGGGCGGATGTATATTGGATCAAGGTTGTCTTAGAATTATTTGGAGTTCAAAAATATACATGTAAAGGTCTTTTGAGGATCATCTGAGTTCTTTTTTTACCACCAAGTGCTTGATTTAATGTTTAGTGTCCGCTAGGAATGTCTCGATAGGTTACGTCGATAATCCTCGACAAATACTCTCGATATTACTCATTAGGTTGTTTCGGTATATAACGATATCTGTTGATTTGTGTGCATAATGATTTAGCTAACAAAAACAAGCTCATTAAGTGTTTGTAGAAATGGCACAATTAATAAACTAAAAATTATTTTTGTTTGCTTTGCGCCCTGCTTCTATTTAGAAAAGTTGGACCTTTAACCGTGCAACCCCCTAAAGTTTGAATCTTGAATTCACCATGCTTCTATGTACTCTTTCCTTTGCACTCGTGTTTGTTCAAAATAGTTTGGGAAGAATATTGCATCGACTTTCTGACAATAGAAAATGCTAATATTGTACCCAACTTATGGTTCTCCAAAACATTATTATCCAAAACTACAAGCAAATTTACAACTGCTCACTCCAAAAACATATCTATTTACACAACCTCACATACTCTAGTGAAGTGGGGAAAAAAAAACACAAAAAACGAATAAAAACGTTGTGGCAAAATGACTGTTTTACCTCTAACCCCGGTGTGGAGGGAAACCGTTATTCAACGTGCCACGTCATTCCAACCGCAATTTAAACAGAAGAAAGCGGGTCCCACTCAGACTACCAATCACGACCTTAACGCACTTGCTGCCTGCTTCCTCGTGACTGTGGGGCCCAGGGGATCCCCGTCGGATCAAGAAACCACGATTCCTTTTTCCTTCAATTTTTCCAAGACGCCCGCCAAATTACGCAACGTCGACACCGACTTCGCCCGCCCACGCCCCGGACCTCCGACCCGAAACGAACCGCTTCATGCCGCCCAAACCAGGCGGTTCGCTCTCCACGCTGTGTCTCGGCGTCGAGTCGATAGACAGCGCGTCGAAATCGTACGCCGCCGCCCTGTCGCGCGCTCTCGATGTCGACATAACGCTGCTGTTTCTCGGCTGCGAGTCTTCCGCGAACGGCGATTTCGCTGATTTCTCCCGGTGTCCTCCGTGCCTAAAAATCGCCCGAAAACTCGCGAAGAAACCGAGTTTTCGTCTCTCCGCCTCCGGTTTAACGGACTTCTCCATGGACGTCTCGGCCGACGATCTGTGCCGATTCCGGAATCGACGCTTTCTATCCCTCTTCGATCTCACCCTCCCCATACACGAGACGTTCGGAGATGACGGCTCGATCATCGGAGCATCCGATTTTCCGACGGATCCGGTCCGTTTCGGGAACAGTTTCGTGTTTCCGGCCTTGGAGTGCCGCCGGTTCTTCGGGTCGGCGTAGTTGTACTTCTGCGGCTTCGGAAGCCCAATGATCGCCGCCTTCGACTTCAAGTTCTTCGAAAAGCGCTGCGAGTTCGAATTCGAGTGGGAATTTTGATTCGAATTCAAGTTATTGGCGTTGGAGTTTCCTTTGGTGGAGTCTTTGCGCTCGTAGAAGGCGTTGCGGTCGAACCAGTCGTACTCTGCGTCTTTCGAGAGCCAGAAGGATTCCGGCGGGAAATCCGGCGCAACTTGCGGTTCATCGGCATCTTCTTCCGGCCGGTCGTGTCCGGCAGTGGCGGCGTGAGCCTGCGTCTCGCAGGCGATTTTCCGATCCATTGAGCCCCCCGCACACGCCGAAACTAGGGTTTCCAAATCGACTTGTGGCATATCAAAAAAAAAAATATTTATGAAAACTTAGAGAGAGAAGGAGAGAGACGAGAGAGGGAGAGAGAGGAGAGAGGCTGATGAGGAAGTTGCGAGAGGAGGAAGAAGGATTTATAAAGGTGTGTTGTTTATGGACTTCAAAGTCTTCGAAGTCTCCGGTGAGAAGTAATATAATTTCCTTTTTATTATTTTTTATTTGTTATATTTTTTTACTTTTCATTTATTTATTTTGTTTGACACGTGCAAGTCAGTCCTTTTCTTTAAGGTCATTCTTTTAAAAATATGTGAAAATTAAGTGCATATTAATTATAAAATTATATTAGTTTTGATTTAAAAGTTTTAAATGTTTGACAACTTAAAAAAAAAATAAAGGTGAAAAAGAATAAACTTTCATAATACGAAAGCGAACAGAACGCTGATTGCTTTTTACGCACTCGTTGATTATTTCTTTATTTCGTTGGTGTCTCTCTAATTAATATTTGTTTTCTTTTCTTTTTGTTAGTTCTTTTTTACTCGGCTTTTACAACGGCTTGGCTTGGCTTGCACTTTCAGTAAAAAAACACTAAAAATTTCTATAAGTCCAAAAATCATATTTGTCAAAAATAAAATATACACAGAGAATAACTGAAAGTGCTTTTCAAATCACCAAATAAAAGGAATAAAGAAAATAAAGAATAAATATAAAAAATTAAGATAAGAAACGACACTTTGATTCGATATCATAGAAATCTAAAGAGTTTTTATTTTTCCAATCGTAATGACAAGCAAGTATTTTAGTTTTCAAATAAAAAAAATTATTTATGATTCGTTAGAACAATAAATGGTGGGCCCGGCCTGGTCAGTACTTAGCCGGGCCGTGGAACTAAAAAGCACTCTCGGATGAAAAAAAAATATTATGAAGGGCTCTTTCAATCCTTATTTTTTATAATGTAACATAGTATTATCCTTTTTCAATTGGGATGAGAGATGGCTGAGTGGACTAAAGCGTCGGATTGCTAATCTGTTGTACGAGTTTTTCGTACCGAGGGTTCGAATCCCTCTCTTTCCGTTTTTGTTGATGACTTGGTATTTTCTTTCGAATTTTTCGCGAGCTCTTTTTATTTTTAATAGTTAAAAATGGGTTTTTTTTAATATTTCTAACTTTGAATTTTCTTGTTCTTTACAAAATAATTTGGATAAATACACTTTGTTCGCCATGTCATTCTACTCAAGCATTAGCCACTGTTTTATAGTTGGTATTTATCTATGTGACATTTTCATGTAAGCTCATAAGATATCTATTTGTTGTATGTGTAGTGCTATCCATACATTCATTTTTGTTTCTCACACTCCTTTTAATTTTCGACCGTCAGATCGAATGAAGTAAAGAAGATAAATGACAAAAAATATCAAGGGTGTACAAGATATACAAATGAGTGTGTAAATAGTACTACCCTTGTTGTATATGTCCACTATTTATGTCTTTTATTTGTATATGAACAACATGTGTTAAAAAACGCGTTAACAAATGTGTCTATTTGTATGTCCAAATAACAGCACTCGTTTTTATAATATATTAATTTCTCACAATCTAGTAATAAAATGAGAAATGACAAAAGAAATGCATCATGTCGAAGACTTTATGTTCATCCGATAAAGTGACAAAAAATGAGAAGAACCAAACTGTGGTTTGTAAACAAAGTTAAGACTAAGACCGATCGAGTATGAAGTGTTGCATCAATTTGAACCTATTATCAACACTTACTACAAAATTTTGGGTGGCCGAGAAAAATAATTGTAAGTTTGGAAGATAAAATATCTCTAATAAAAAATAAAATAAAATAGATTTCTGAATGTCTCAACCTAATTGACGTCCAAATCCAACCAGAAATGCGTCCAAATCCAATTGAAAAGATAAATATTATTCCATGACAACTTGCTGCGCTAATACTTTATTTAACAGCTCCCAATGATCCAGGTCAGGTGTCCCAATATGCATGCCGATCTCCGACCGATTGGTACGAAAGTCTTAAACGATCTTGAATAATTTTTTTATAAATATGATCTTTAGATAATAATAATAGAAAACTTCATTTTAATTTTAATTTTTGACAAAGATAATTTTTAGATAAAAATTATGAGTAAGATTAAAATTTAATTTTAGTCTCTTGATACGTTAATAACCTCATTATTAATTATATTTTGATTTTTTAATTATTTATCTTTATCTTTTTAATTTTTAATGTATTAATTTTATTTCATTATAATTTTCATTTTCATTTCATTCATCTTAATATTTTTTGTTGTGAACATTTAGAAAAACTATTTTTTGTTATACAATATATTTCGATGTACTTTATCTTTTTCATTTAGGTACATTAAATTCATTATAATACATTTCGGTGCATACATTTAGGTACACACATTTCGGTACATGCATTTCGATATAAACATTTAGGTACACACCTTTCGGTACATACGTTTCGATACAAACATTTAGGTTCAATAATTCAATATAATACATTTCGGTACAAACATTTAGATACACTAATTTGATATTAATACATTTCGGTGCATATATTTTGGTACATACATTTCAGTACTAATATTAAAATATATTAGTTCAATATAATACATTTTGGTACTAACATTTAGATACATTAATTGAGTCTTTCAAATTTGAAGAATGTTAAATAAAATTAATAAATTAAAAAACTCTTTTTTGGTAAAAAAATAAATTAAAATTTGTGTATTAATAAATTTAAATATTTAATGGGAGACATTAAATAAAATGCACATTAATTATTTGAATTAAGGACACATTAGGGACTAAAATCAATATTCAATCTAACGCCATGTTTTTTAAAATTTTAATCTTCTTGAAGGATTAAAGTTCAAAAACCCCTAATAATAAAGAGAATCAACAACTTTGATTATGATGTTCAGAAGGTAATAGTTTGTCAATCGTAAGTAGGGGGACAAGTAAGTCCTCATAAAAAAAAAACAAGTATTACTTTATTTAAATACTAAAATACAACCATCACACTGTAACGTAGTGTTTATATTTTATGATGATGTGATATTACTATAATTTACGAACGTAAAGTAACTAAGTAGTATACTAAAAAGGTTGCCAATAGGTTACTCATTATTAAAACACCTTTAGAAAATACTACTTCATCGAGTGGGTTACTCATTATTAAAACACCTTTAGAAAATACTACTTCATCGAGCGATCTTATCTACACTAAATGAGAGAGAGTGACCGCTAAGCCTCACAGTAGGCTAGTAATAATGTGATTCATAATCACCTTTGGCGAAAATCGGGCCTATATGACACACCCCGACCCGAAGGTGGGGCGTGCTGGCCGTCACGTGAGCATAACGTAACCATGTACAGTGCGGAAGCAAGATTGATTAGAAAGATACGAACCAACTAAAACCAAGCTACTAGCAATCCAATAAAAGAGAGTGCTAGTGCGAGAGTTAAGGTGCTTTTACAAACCAGAGCATAAATGGTTTATGTGCAGTCAAGCAGAAAGTACTAAATAGAAATAACACCCGCAGGTGATCCTACATAAGAGGATTCTGTCAAAACGTTCGGGAGATCCTCGTATGACACCAATGAACACTACTTAATACCTGGAGGGGCGAAAAACAAGTTGAGTGGGTCAGTAAAACAAATCCTTTTTCAAAACCATTCTTTTCTCAAAACTGTAACCCCTCTCCGTAAAACCTATATAATTTCCAGAGATAAAATATACTCATATACATATATATCTCAAAAATCATGCTGGAAATATTTGTATGTATGCCATGCAAAAGTATCATAACTAATATTTCAACTGTATGCTCATATCGTAAATCTATGATGTGAATAAATATTTGATAATCATCTCAGCCCTCGGCTGTATATATATAGCTTATAACATCTCAATCTCATCATATATATACTCTGCACATACATCAATATCTTCATGAGGTCACTATCACATCACTGTATCAATATAAGAATGCTCTAGTGCTACAATCACGTGAAGACTGTGCGAATGATTCGCGGGTCACCTACGAGTCGAACCCACCTATAGTGGTCTATACGACAAGACTGTGCACCTACTTGGATCCACGGCGAGCATGCGGTGCGGGAGGTGAACGACACGTGAAAGACTGTGCCCCTAACTCTGGGCGGGAGCACTAATATAAATGTGCAGGTGTATGAGCTCAAATCACATCATTTCATTCATTCGTATCACATCACATCATTTCATTCTCATCATAACTAGTATAGAATACTTACCTGTGCGTCCGCAACACCGTCATAATTATATGCACGTACTAATGCATAATTAAAATAAATAGATACTTGCATGGCATCTCAAATCATTTCATTACTTAAATTCATTTTTGGGAAAGATAGCAATATATAGGTATGTACGAAAAACAAACTGCCCACTCACTGATAAATAGCCGGATTGTAGCCCCACGCCTAGCCTGGCTACGCTCGTCCTCGAGATAGGCCTCGCCTATATGAAAAGTAACTGAATAAACGTTAATTAACGTACATAAACGGAACTTTAGAAATAACTTATCATACGTTGATCAATTTTGGCATTGAAATATACCAATGTGACATACTCGACGTCACGAACACCCAGGAATTTTCAAAAAAAAAATTCCGGCCTCTACGCGCCGGCGAGTGCACAGACCTATGCGGTATGCGCCCCCACGCGGTCATGTGACTTGCACACTGACGGCGTCAGTTAACGCCGCTATGTATATTCCCGAAATATTCCGTTAAGTTCTTAATTGAAACTGTTAACTCTGACTGACGGCGGTGGAATATTCCGTCAGACTTGACAGAATATTCCGTCAGACTTGACAAAATATTCCGTCGTCTTCTTCCTGAAACCTCTGGCGGAGTCGCCGTCGCCGGAAACTGGGAATTTTGTATTTTCGTCCTAACTTCTTCATTGTTAACCCAAATTGCATGAAATTTACACCAATGGAAATTTGGAGATGAGTAGAACAACGTTATACCTGTTCTAGGACCTAAAACTCACGGGATCTTGTCGTGAAATTTAGAGGAAAATCGGCCAAACTCCGATCTTAGGCTTACTGACGTCCAACTTCGTCCAACGAAGTACTCCGGGACTCATGGGAGTGATCTAAGGCTCGCTATGAACTTGGTTTGTCCTAAAACACAACCAATCGAAAGTTCATAAACAATGCTCAACTCGGAGCTAAGTTATTCTATGTGAAATCAAAAGCTATCTTACCTGAAATGGGTACCAACCAACTCGTATGAACTTCACGAACACAATGGTGTGCTTCACACCCTTGATCTGCAAGGTTTAAGGTGTGTTTGAGGTTCGTCCGTACAAAATAGAGGAAAGAGAAAGAGAGTCTGCGAGAGAGAGAGGGTACGGGAGTGAGAGAAGAGAGAGAAGGTGAGTGAGTGGTCCACATGCTAACACACTAACCAATCAACAACAACAATTTCCTAACTTCTCATTGGTCCCCAAAACTAAGGAAATTGTATAATTGGACCAATATCTTAGTTCAATTTACAAACGTACTTCGACGTTTAAGGGCAAATCTGTAATTTCACATAGTCGATATGAAAAATTCGGGACGGGCTATCACACTATAACCTCTCACTTATAAGTAAAAAAGAATATCACTAAACTGTCGTACTAAGAGATAGTTAGTCACTGAGTTTATACTAATAAAAAAATAACCAAAGTATACAATATTAGGGTTTAGGGTGAGAATCCGACCTAACTAACTGCTACCACTGATATAGATTTACATGAGAATTTACAAATCGCACACCAACGAGAATTGCTAGCAACGATTAGTCAACAAATTTAGAAAGAAAGAAAAAAAGAACAATGTCTCCACAGTGTTTTTCACTTCTTGTATTTTTTTTTTCTCTTTCCTCTTCTTTTTTCTTCCTCATTCATTAGAACAGATTAAATGAGAAGCAAATATCAGAATTCAAAACAAAAATATGCAAAAGGTAAAAACGAACATGAAAAATCATTCCCGGCCCTAGAAATAATATCAATATTTACATCTATCTCGTGGGATCATCAGCTAATTAATCGCTTTAGAAGGTTGAGAGGTAGCTGGTTGATCAATTTTGAGCCTTTGATTATATTTATATAGGGTTCATTAGATATTGGTCCTGAAAAATCATGATTTCTAAACATAAACCCACATATAATTAAACATCCAAAAAAAAACCCAAAAGTCAAATAAACTGCCACATAAGAATATAAGTAACCTACTAATACAAATTAATTACAATTTTTGCCACAACCCACACTTGAAAATTAGCTTCAATCAAGGGCCTTATAATCTAATTAATCATCCTAACGTTTTTTCTATTTATTTATTTATTTATTTTTAATTTCTACAACAATCTAGTGCATTACATTAAATAATGAATACATTATTATTCGGTGTAATTATTCTCCTTATATATAATAGTTAAACGTCCCTACTTTACCTATATAAATAATATCGCCCTATACTCTGTAATTTACCTACAGTATATAAACAAAATATTCTCATATTTCTTTATGCAAATAATATTCTAATGTTTTGTTGGCATTTTTCCTAGATTATGCAAGTAGGTAAATTAATATAATAGTAGGTAAATTATGCAAGTAGGTAAATTATGCACACGTGATTTACCTACATTTTTTATGTGAATCAAATGTTCTTTCCTTTTTCTTTGTCCTAAAATTAATTTACCTGCAATTTTTATCTCCTTTAATTTATATATTTTTACTTTGACAACAAATCCCTACATTTATATGCAAAATATTGTTTTTGTAAAATCATTAATTCTCCCTTACAATTTGCATAGAATTAATTGTGTACATTAAACATTCAATAAGGGTGTTTTAGGCATCCGAAATTTTTTAAATGGGTAAAGTCAAACATAAGTGATGAATTTGCTTATGTGGAGTCTAGTCAATGGGTTTTATTTGAGTAAAAAATTTACATCGGGTTTTATGTGAAGAAAATTGAGTTTTAGGGGCTAAAGTCATATTTTCAGATTTATATATTATGGCCTATATATATTGGAAGGCGCAAATGGCATGCTTCGATGTCCTTAAATCAGGGGAAACAAAATAATTAGTAGCAATTAACTTGCAGGCATGCAGAGCAATATGCGTGATTGCATGTGATATGATGGGTTGCTATGTCTCCTACTCGTTAACATGATTTGGCTTGCAATGTCTCATATGATCACACACTGACATATGAGAGTCCATCCATGCATGTCCCAGGCCGGCTCCTTAGTCGAGATTCTCTCCGTATTTTTATGTTCGTTGTCTAAGAAATCGGAAGTCCAGGCAGTTAAAGAGAGAGAAAGAGAGAAAGAGAGATTTGGTTGGGCCAGTGAAATGAACTAATAAGGATCGTATAATTGAAAATGAGTGGTCTAGTTTTCTGTCGACTCCGGACACAAAGATTCGGAGAGGTCTTAGCCCCTTTTCTCTCAATACTATAAATTCATTTTCTCTGTATACATACCCATATACACACATACATACGTAACTGTGGAGATTAGTGCTTAATCTCATTAGTGTTGATATCTTGATGTACACAAAAGTTGGATCAATAGCAGGTTTGTGATGTTTGGTGATCTACAAATTAGAAAGAAAAGTATCGAAGGACACCGGTGTGGTAGTGGCTGAAAAATTTCTGATACTTAGCAAAGAGCGATTAAGATGTTAGCGAGCAGTGTCTTAAAGGTAGTAAACGATGATTACCAACAAAAGGGAATAGTTGTTTCTATTTTATAAAGGTGAGGTGGGAGGACATTCTTAAACTTGGCCAATGTGAAATTTATGAGGTTCGCTAGGTCAGAGGAAAATCTCTCATTGGTTATGAGAATAGTCAATAGGTGTGGTTGCCACGTGTTGTGGCGCTCACTTGTTTGGGATTAATCCAAGTGTTTCTGCATGAATGCTTCAATAAGCTCCTTAGACATGGTGCCTTAGCAGGTAACATGCACTCAATAATTTCGGGATTGATCATATGTGTGTGGTACAAACAATTGAAGCTATATTATTCGCACCTAAAAGATGACGTGATATATTTCTTTAGTTCATTTGATTACACGAATTTGAGAGAAAATATCGGCAGGGTAGTTGTAATAATTCAATTGGTTATGAAAGTTGTTTGTACGTACATACATGCAGGGTAGGAGAATGTTTAGTACGTAATTGATAGCATTACTGCTTAACAACTATGAACTCTTTCCAACCACCCCCTTTCTTATGTAATATTTATATCCAAGATTACAACGACCTTTGGGATGCTATTACCTACCATATACTTGGGTACGTATACTTCGTCCAACCATTTTTTAACCAATATTTCATAATATTGCATAATTAATATTTAAGCGCACCTGCTAATTGGCTTTAATTTGGTAACATCATCTTTATGTACATTCATTTCTATTAATTATTTATAAACAGTATTCGTATTCTAACCAAGGGCCAAAATGAATTTGCTAAAAAAAGCAGGGCGAAATTTAGCAGCCAGGGGGAAACTACATATAGCAAAGCCCTCAACCTTAAGCACCTAGGTCCCAACATGTGTATTTCAAGTCAAGATTTAACTCAGCATGACTGGAGAGGAAAAAAATCTAGCCTTAATACAATAATATTCTTTAAAATATTAATTTTTGAAGAGCTAAAGTATAAGTTAAAGGCTTCATTTAGCCCTCCGTGACTGAAAATGAATAGTTTAAATTACATATTATATTCTTTAAAACATTCATCTCAGTGTTTTGTTTTGTAATTTGCCTTATATCACTCCTTGTCTTATTCTTTGTGAATAGTTTACACTATAAATTATATGGTTCTCTCTAACCCATTTAAATAGTTTACAATAATTACAATTAATTTACAATATTATAAGATGGTTCTAGAATAATTAATCCTAGTCTAACAGTATGAGATTCCTTAGTCATGTTTAATTAGTGAGGGAATTATTAACTTCATTGGAAGAGGAATGAAATTATCCAAATTATAGTGGAACAGAGAATAAGAAGATGAAGGTTTAGAAGGAAATGAAAGCTTGTATTGATATTTTCTAAGTTGAATAAATTACAAAAAATGAGAGAAAGTTTACAAACGTAACTAACTCTATATTCTTCTAACAAACTCTTTTAATAGCTTTCATTAGCTAGACCAATCTTGTGACAGCCTGTTCCGAATTATAATTATTATCGATGTGAATTGACGTTTTTACCCTTGATCGTATGTGAGCGTGTGTGTGAGATTGTGCCATGTTTTGGACCTCTTTGATTGTCCCATATTCTTGGACCCAATAAAGAATTGGGTTAGCTTTGTTTTGGTTGGTTAAAATCAGACACACACACATCACATGCACACGTGCACGTTTCCTTTCCCGTTTCTGTTTCTCTCTCTTTCTCTCAAATTCTCTTCTTCTTCTTTCACTGTTTTTGTATGGACAACTCCTTATCTCTCGATCGTGGCACGGATCGAAGGTTTAGTTGGCATTGTTGGACTCCTCGTGAACTGGTGAGTGTTTTAATACCCTTGGTTTGGCTCGAAACAACCTAAAACCCTAGGAACCCGAGAATTCCGTTTGAGGTACTGCTCACCAACTTTTAATTGTGAAGTTTTTATGGAATTTGGAGATCACAAGGAGATTCTAGGCATCATCATGAAGCTCGGGGTGTGTCGTTGGCACATTTTGGATGTCGGAATCACGAGTTCTAAAGTTGGCCGAATTCCTTGACTTTTCTCCGGCAAGATTCCGGCGAGTTTTGACCTTCAAAGTGGTAAGGATGTGTTCTACTCATCCTAAGCTTCATTTTGGTATAAATTTCGTGAAATTTGGTTGAAAAACGAGTGAGAAAAGTGAGTTTTAAAATTCTCCAGATTCCGACGAGTGCAACGGTCGCCGGCGCCGGTCTCCGGCGGCTGGAGGTAGGGGATGAGGAATATTTCGTCAAGTCTGATGGAATATTCTAACGGCGTTAGTTAGAATTAACAGATTCCGTTAGGTTTTAACGGAATATTCCTAACTGCCATTAGCTTTCCGTTAAGGTTAGCCGCGCGTGGGGGCGCGTTTGACCATGACCTTGCCGGCGCGTGAGGGCACGTAAGCCAACGGAAAATTTTTCTAAAAATATGGGGGTGTTCGTGGGATCGAGTAGAGCATGTTGGTATATTCAAACACCCCAATTGAGCAATGTATGAGAAGTTATTACTTAAGTTTGATTATGTGCATATAATTGACGGTTTTATAGTTTTTTTTGCATATAGGGGAGACATACCCAGAGGACGAGCGCAGCCACGCCAGGCTCGGGGGATACGACCCTTCTACTTATCAGTAAGTGGGCTTTTGTTTTCAATATATATATATATATATATATATATATATATATAATTGACATTTTCCCGAAAACTTTCTTTTAAATGGTTTTAGAATTGAAATGGTTTATGTTGGAAATGCCATGTCGAATACCATTGATGTTGTGATTATGACTATGATGGTTATGCTTTAGCGCCGTGGATGCTCAGGTAAGTCAGGTGAGTATACTTTTAGTGATAGTGTGATGATGATGAGATTGTGTTATAGCTCATAGTCCTGCACCCCGGTGTTTGTGCTCCGCCAGAGTAGGGTCTAGCCTTCACGTGATCGTTCACCTCCCGCATAGTACGCTCACCTTGGATCCAAGGCAGGTGCCAGCCTGTCGTACAGACCACTATAGGTGGTTCTGACTAGTGTGCAGGATGTGATTAAGGAGCTATAGATTCAGCCATACAGGTCACATTCCGTGACTCCGGCTGACGTAGTGATATTGCTTGCATATTGATGTGATTTGTCTCACCTACTTGACACTTATTCAGTCTGGTTTGGGTACTTCGACATGGCGTATTCTGAATTTGATATATTTGAGATTATTGTTTTCCAGTATGATTTTGGTATATGAGTACGACTATTATTTTCTGGAAAATTATACTTGTGTTTCGGAGAGAGGTTATTACTATAATTTCGAAATGGTTTTTGGAAAAGATTTGTTTTTGCCCACTCACGTTTTCTCTTTTGCACCCCTCCAGGTTCTAGGTAGCTGTGACGTTGGTGGCGAACAAGGCATCAAGGCAATTCTGACAGAACGCCATCTATGTAGGATTTCTTCGGTTATCCCTTCAGTGTCTTGTTTAATTTGGACTGCACCTAGGGTTTGCACTCTAATGTTGTGGTTTTATCTTTCCGTTCCTTCACTCTCTTGCACTTATATCTTATTGTAAATTATTGTGCTTGATTTTTTATTTATGCACATCACTCATATCTGTTCTTCTGCACTGCGTTTTGGCTACGTCACCCTCATGTGACGACTAGCACGCCTCGATATTTCGAGTCGGGGTGTGTCAAATCTTCACCATTCAATTATAAATCAATCTCCTCTTTACATCTATCAATAAGAATGACATAACCTATTTGATCCACAAGCGTTCTATTTTAATTATTTTTAATTATAAGCGATATTCTATTTTTTTATTAAACAAATATAGGGAGTATTATTAAAGTTTCAAAGATGATACAGGGGCCACTACTAATCACATTCAAACTATTTATTATGAGATATCAATTCAATTAAAAGTGAAACCATTTAGTATTAAGAAAATTTAACTTAATGAGGATTTTTTTTAATGTGGGACATGCTTTAAGAAGTATATATAAACCTTCGATATGTAAGGTGAACAATGGTTACATATATAAATCCTAAAATAACATCAATGTCTGAATTTCATAGCTTCATGGCTTAACGTAGGGCTGACATTTTGAACCCGACCCGACCTGACCTGACCCGTTAAAACTAGTATTTGGGTGAGTACTTAACGGGTTGGGTTGTTAATGGGTCAACCCGTCAGTCACCCGTTAAATAATGGGTCATTTTGGGTCAACCCGCGAAACCCGTTAACACCTATTAAAGAGGACTTTTGTGTAATTTCATAGTTGGAATAAAAAACCTTGCTCTCTTTCTTTCTGTTCTCTCACGTTCGAACCCGGACTGAGTGGCTGCCGTTCTCTCCCTCATCTTCTTCCTCAAAGTTGGCTGCCGTTCACTTGTAGATTATCTGCAATCTCATCTTGTATTCATCTCAAGTTGGGATCAAGGGACACAACAGTCATGACAACTTCTTCAAATAGACCTTGCTGCTTGACTCTCTCTATGAACTCTTTCGTCGTTCCCTTATACATGTTAGTTTGTATTCCAAGCGCTCTGAAAGCTTCATGGGTGGTGGTTCAGTAAAGTTGGATCTTCTCGAGGAATGACAAATTTGATCATGGAATGACAGAAACAATGAATGAAAATAAGCAGCTAATAAAGAACAAGATCGTTTTGATTGTACTGTGCACACCTCCGGCCTTCCGTTGAATGGTCTTGATGTTAAAAAAAAAAAAACCAAAAAAATTGTTAACAAATGAAATGGGTGACTTATTAGGCTTAACGGGTTGGGTTCGGGTGACCCGTTAGTTTAACGGGTTGGGTTCGAGTGACCCGTTAAATTAACGGGTCGGGTTAAACCGACCCAAACCCAATAAACCCAACTCGTTTACAGGTCTAGCTTAATGTACGATTAGGGTTGGGCTAGCTGAACTGAACCAAGTCGACTAATGAAAGAGACATGTGGTTGGTGGGGGGTAATGCTTCACTGTTGGGAGTTCGAGAATAGGTCATGGTTTTGTAGATAAATATGACTTGGCTGCTGCAAATTCAATTATAATTTCTGTTTTTACTCAATTACAAATGAATATATGTTCAATTTATTTTTATAATTTTAATTATTTAGACACATATTTATCTATAATTAAATAAAAGCAGGAGTTATTGCTAAAATTACAAAAGTCACATAGTGTTTTTTTATAAGGATAATGCTATTCTTACCACATTTTTTTACTATCTTAGGTGACAGATGAGTTGAATAAGCTACATCATTTAAATTCAATCTTTTTAAATGATGATTGTGGTATACGGGGAATTAAAATTAAATGATGTAACTTGTCCAACTCATCTGTCACCTAAAATGGTAAAGAAATGTGGTATTGTGTGTGTGTAGCTCCCCATCCAAATTCCAAAGTAATTAAGCAAAGAAGCCGCCAAAAAGGAACTAATTAGTTATTCTCGAAGACGAAGCTTTCTAAACACTGATCGACTAGTAATATCTTTCTTTTTCTCTGTTTACCATATAATATTCTATTCATGGACCACAAGTTTTAATTGTCTCATGTATCACTTTAAGATATTAAAATTATATCGTGCATTCGATTTAAGTGATTGTATGATAATTTAAAATTTTGATTATTGTAAATATTTGCACCGTATTGATAATAAAAATAAATAAATAAATAAACTCTTGAATCCAAAGGATTAATAGACAATTAAAGAGACAAAAAAAATTATATATTGATATAATTTCAAGACCTCGAAATTAAAATGTTGTTAGCCCTAAAAATTTGTACCCTAATACATAAGAAAGTGTCCAACATCTTTTTCTTTTAAGAATCGACATTGCTGGGTCGGATTCATTTTCTCAACCCTAGGGAAAGTAACTTAATAATGCATTGAAAAATCAAAATATTTAGACTCTAGAAAGTGTCAAACTATGACCCTATGATTTGGCTATGCCTCAGATTTGTTTGGTTTTTTTTTTTTTTAAAGAAAAAATAGAGCATTTTGAAGGAGCTGTCAATTTTCAAACATTAAATTTCAATTTGATGGTTGATTTTGGCAATTTGATATATAATCAAGGTTGACATGGAAACGAAGGTAAAATTGACATGGACAAAGAGATGTCAAAATTGACGTTGCCTTCAAATATGATTTTTTATATTTCCAAAGATATTTTACTTGCCTTACCTTAAATAGTAGTATTTTAAGTATTATTTTATTATTTTTAAACCAACAATACTGCAACTTTTATTATTTTTGTTTTAAAAAAAAAATGAAGCAATAAATTTTGGCATATCGAATAGAAGGAAAATATTGACAAATATATCAAATTGCCAAGTCAACCGTCCAATTAAAATTTTTTGTTTTCAATTTGACGTCTCATCTAGAGATGCTTTAAGAGGGAAATGGATCCTCACCAGATCCTTTTCTTGAGAATCCTAGGGATCATGTAATCGTGTCAATTCATCGTGTATTGTGCGGTCAAAAATCATTTAAAATTTAAAATTCAAATATAAATAATACCTAACAAAAACTAACTGCATGATGTACGATGAACTGATACGATTACAAGATTCCTAGGAAAATGATCCGATGAGGATCATTTTCTCTGGAATAGCATCTCCAAAAGAGATATCAAAATCTTAGGTGGAATGTCAATGTGCATATTTGATATCAAAAGTCTCTCCAACCGAAGTGTTATTTGTTATCTGGATTTGAAAGCTTTGTGATTTGGAGTCAAATTTAACATCACTGTCAAATTATTTTAATAGTGGGTCTCTTATTCCACTAAAATTTTGTTTTAACATTTTTTTAATAACTACAAGCATTTAAAGCTCTTTTTAAATAATAAAATAATATTTTATAATTCGGTTCGAAAAGTATAAAATTTGACACAAGATTTCAGATGGCCACATCAGTCATCAATTGTAATTTGACTCTTATAATTTAACATATCTTTTGAAGATGATCTAATTCAACGTTAAAATAAAAAAATAAAAAAATAAAAAAATAAACAAATCTTAGGCATGGTCAAAACTCAAAAGTAAAGCACTAAACTGCACTTTTAAGGGTAGTGGCCATAAAAAGGTTTCTAGATGATCACATTGAAATTTGAAGATATGAATCCCATACCTTGCGAAAAGGACGGGAGAAAGAATTAAGGAAAGGAACATGCAAGCTAGGTGGAGCCTGGGACCTGCATGCAGTGCCAAACCTAAGCTAAGACTCGTGCGACATTTCGTAAACTCCTTTGCCCTCTTTAGACAATTAAAGTTGAGGTGTACTTAATCAACACAAGAAAATATATCATATAGCATCGTTCTGCCTTAAACAAAATAATTGATAAACCAAAAGGGAAAAACGATTGTGACCTCGATCGCTCAAATTCAATCATGCATGTTTCAAATTCACCACCTTGATTATGGTTGATGTACAAATGTGAACAAACTTAGATCTGATCGTAAAATCACATCAATGTAAAAAACAAATATATATTGTGGGTCGCTCAAAGTTAGCCTACGTCCACATTGGTCTGGTTTCCGTTTCCATTACATAACCGGGTTCATTGCATAAACGGTACATGGAGGCTTGAGCCTTTGAGAGGGTAAAATAGCTAGAATTTAGGCTACAATGAGAGGATCTCCCAAAAATGAGGGTAAGGGAGTCCTTTTCTAGGAATTGTTTCATGCTATTTTACATAGTTGATGGGCTAAATAAATAGTGAGAGCCAATTATATGACACAACAATTATTATAGTTTTTTATTTTGATTTTTGGGTCATCTCCAAATTTGGACTCAAGTCTTAAAAATTAAAACATTCTAATCGTCTAAAATTTTAAGTTTTTACATTGGTGAAGAAATCCAAAAACCGTAATATTCTGACCAGTGCCGACCCTGAGGGTGTGCAAAAGGTGCCACCGCACAGGGCCCCCGATTTGGAAGGGCCCCCAAATTTTCTTTACACGTAACACCGACATAACATAAATCTAAATGTGCAAATTGATACTAATAAATGGTCCAGCGCTAGCGGTGGAGACATTTTGTCTATTTGCTTAGGTGGTGGGTTCGGGTTCTTGCAGCATTATCATGCTCAATTTTTACAATTTTATAAACTTGAAAAAGCAGATAAATTTACACACAAAATAATGCAACGTGTTTCGAAGTGGAGACCCTTTGAAGAGAGAAAGCACTATTGTCCACTTAAACAAACTTAATTTTAGTTCACTAACTTGTATTTAAATTTTATAGGTAACGAAATTGAAAAAGAAAAAAAATAAAGAAAATACAATATTAAAAATGGTAAAGGGCCTCCATCTAAGTTTTGCACAGGGCCCTTAAATATTCAAAGCCGGCCCTGATTCCGACCTGACTTGTTTAATAGTTTGAGTTCGAGAATTTTTACATGGTATTAAGATTTAAGAGTGCAGGGAATCCATCCATTTGTTAGGCAACACCTGAAACTGCATTTGCATTATGCTCAAAATCTCTGAATTCTCTGGTGATTTATGAAGTTTAATTAATGGATAAACTTGGTTGAAAATTTTCACGACTTCTACACAAATTCCCTTTTTGTTTGGTGAACTGGAAGTGCATTATCAGGGAAAACGGCAAAGGTTATAAACTTGTTAAATACTTAGCTGGATAAACACACACTATATGCTTGTTTCTTATTTTTTTCATTATGTTCCAATACTTTATAATATATATGTTATTCTGTTTTGCAGTTTATATATCTCATTGAAATTATGTATTTTCCAAGTATAAGCAGACACTTATTTATACAATACATAATAAATTTACTTAAATCCACATAGTTCGCCTAGACCTTCGGTTATGACCTGTCTAGCCCATCATTCAACTAGCCCCTAACGTCTTTTTAAACCTTGACCGCATTGACAAAGAAACTCTTTAATCTAATGGGTTAGTATACATTTAAAGAGACAAAAAGTTGAAAATTGATACAATTCCAAAACCTCATAGTGTGTTATTTGAAAAAATTGAAACCTCATAGCGTGTTCCGAAAATTACTTTTATAACCTGAGTGTAAAATGTAGTTAGCCCTCCGAAATTTATACCGTAATACATAAGAGAATGGATATTGTCCAACATTTTGTTTTGTTTTGATTTTTTTAAGCATTGAAATTGCTGGATTCATTTTGTCAACCCTAGAGAAAGTAACTTAATACATAGAAAACCAAAAGTAGAGCACTGGACTGCACTTTTAAGGGCAATGTTTATACAAGTTGCCCTACCATAAAAAGGTTTCTAGATGATCAATTTGGAATTTGAAGATGTATATTTCATACCTTTTCAAAAAGGAGGGGAGAAAGAATTAAGGAAATGAACAAGAAGCTAGCAGCTGGAGTCTGGGACCTGAATGCAGTGAGAAACCTAAGCTAAGACTCGTGTGACATTTTGTTAACTCTTTTGCCCTCTTTAAACAATTAAAGTTAAAGTGTACTTAATCAACACAAGAAAATATATCATATAGCATCATTCTGCCTTAAACAAAATAATGGACAAACCAAAAGGGAAAACGATTGATTGTGACCTCGATTGCTCAAATTCAATCACGCACGTTTCAAATTCACCACCTTGATTATGATTGATGCACAAATGTGAACCACCTTAGATCTGATTATAAAATCACACAAGCATACAAAAACACAATATACATTGTGGTTCACTTGAACTTGGGCTGCGTCCATGTTGGTTTAGTTATCATTTCCCCTATATAATCGGGTTCATTACATACGGTACATGGAGGCTGGAGCATTTGACAGGGTAATAGTTAGAGTTTAGGCTACAATGAGAGGATCTCCCTAAATTGAGGGTAAGGGGATCTGCTCACCCTTTGTTTTTGCGCCCCCTTAAGAATTTAGAAATGAGGTGTACGATTCTGGCGTTGAGACATTTTTGTATTAGTAGCTTCGAGTCTTCTCTCTTATATAGGATCTCTTCCTTTGTAATCACACTTTTAAATAATATTCGTTCCGCCATATTCTTGATTAGTGGTATGCCTGAACATGTCCTTGCATTCTCATATTTTTAATGTTTAAATTTACTTATTTTATTTAGGTTTGATCTTTTCGGCATAAATTTGCATGCATGTTTTCAATGGCAAAGTTAGGAATTGTCAGGAGAAGGATGAAATTTAAAAGGTTTAAAGTTCGAAAAATGGTGGACATCCATTCAAGGTCTAAGTCTAGGGTTTGCAAGGAAATTATGTGAACTACCTGGGATATTTGTAGGAGAATTTGCATTAACTAAAATATTCGAAGGAGGATTTGGACATGGCCTAACGCTTAGGCGAGGACTTAGGCGGACTAGGTGGATTTGAATAAATTTATTATATATCGTATAAATAAGTGTCTATTTATTATATAGCATGTAATATTTGCAAACATTGACTATAAAACATATAATATATAAAAATATTGACAAATTTTCTTTATTACTTTGTTGTATTTGATGATTGGAGATAAAAATTCAAATGATTACAAGTTCGTAATACTTTACAAAAATTTTAAAGTTCGTATGAATTTGAAGATAAATAATAGTGTCAATAAAATGGCTAAAAAAATATTGAAAATATGGGCAAATTAATCAAACAATAATTAAAAAACAAAACAAATCTCAAATACAAACCAGCACATTAAATAGCTAGCTATGTGGACCATACTGATTGGTTACAACAGCTAAAAAAAACAAATCAAAGTAGGTAATTTTGAAAGGAAAATTAATGAAAAGTACTTGAAAATTTTGAGTTTTAATCAAAATGACAAAAATGTATTGTAAGTGAATAGTACTAAAAGTGATTTTTTTTAGAGTAAAAATATTTTTAACGTTAAAAGTGAATAGTACTAAAAATGTTTGTATAAGACTTCCAATTTTGAAACGACACATGATGTGGGATGGGTGAGAGACAGAGTCTCTTCTTCTTTGTTACTTTTCAGAAGTTAAAAAATGCAAGGCCTAGGTATTTTGAAAAATAAAATAAAATAAAATAAAAGAGTCTGCATGCACGGAAACCTAGAACACCAGTAAACCATGGGAGCAGAACCACTGTCCTGGGCTTGATTTCCAACTAGGGGTGGGGTGGTCGTCTCTCTCTGCTCGTATGTAGTTTCGCTCATGTATGTTTTACATGTTGTTTGCATATGCATGGTAGCATGGCTTTCGTCACTCTTACTTGTCGACCAGCGCGTGCCCATCTTGATTTTCAGATGACATTAGGATCAAGGTGTGTTATCCTGTTAACACAATGGTTTTACGCTATTTTACGTAGTTGATGGGCCAAATAGTGAGACCCATTTATATGGTATTAAAGTATTAAATTTTAAATTTTAAAATTTAGGACATCTTCAATACGCACCAAAAATTTTTAGACTCAAGTCTTAAAAATTAAAATACTCTAATCGTTTAAACTTAAGCTCACCACCCTGACTTTAAACTTAAGCACAAGAATATAAGTCTTGCATTAACTGGAGCTGGACCTTACTTTTTGTTTACAGAATTCCAGATCGAGAATTTCTAATCGTTACATTGCAGTACATAATATTTCGAACTGATTTGTTTAATAGTTTGAGTTGGAGAATTTTTACCCAGTGTTAAGAGAGCAGACAATCCATCCATGTGTTAGGCAACACCTGAAACTGCATTGCATGTGCTCAAACTCTCTGAATTCTGGTGATTTATGACGTTTAATTAATGGATAAAATTGGTTGAAAATTTTAGCGAACTGGATGTCCGTTACCCGAACAAACGTTAAAAGGTTACAAAGAAAGTCCGTACAAAGGAGTAACCAATGAGAAAAAGCGACAATTCCTACAAAGAAAAAACAGTAAGGGGGGATACAAGGAGATAGACGTGCAGCTACAACGTAGGCTGTCTTCCCACAGATACCCTTAAAACCTTAAATTAAGCAAGCAAAGCAAGCCGTCCTTGTTGACCATGTGCACAAGCAAAGATGGGCTCTGTTCACCCAAGATATTTTCGTAATTGAGAATATAGCACGAAAATATATATCCAGTAATATTGCTTAATTGAAAATCTACTTTACACTCCACTCCATCTCCTAACTATGACAGCGTGTTTACGAACCCGTAATTGGAATGAAAACAAAGAATCCAATTCCGATTACGGCTCATTCTTGTGTTTACTGACATTGGGAGGAATCAAAAGTTTGTGCGACCCATAAAAATGGAATTCAATTCCTGAAATTAGAGGAATTGGACTCCCTCTATAAATGAGGTAATTGAATTCCCGGATGGTGAGGAAATCAGGAATACATTTCCTCTTCCTATTATGCCCTCCCATTAATCTGCCTTTCAATGATCTCGACTGCGCCTTCATGAAATCCGATAGGTAAAGAGACCCTGCAGGTCGCATATGTGATCTCATTCACGAACACCAAATCGCCATCATTCAGGAGGCGATGGACCAAATGGCAAACGCTTCTACACTGCCAATAGAAAGCGTGGATGTAGCCCCGGGGCGATGACGTCAATGTCGGTATTTCGCGAACGTGCTTCTCGCTCGCCGACTCATCCTCGTACAACATCGCTTCGACAATTGCAATCGTGACCTTAGCGATTTGATGCTTCTCTAGTCTTGACTGCTCTGGTTGTTTTATGGGTTTATTCTTTTGTTGGTGGGAAGATGAACGTGGCCGGGTTTTAGGCTTTTATATATAATATAATTTAATAGAAAAATTATGAAAATGACTTGAAAACTTTGAGTTTTAAAGATAAAGACAAAATAAAGAGGTAAAGTGAATAGTACCAAAATTGACTTTTTAGTATAAAAATGTAATTTTTTGTTAAAATGAACAGTATTGGGAGTTTTTCTTTAAAGTTCCCTAATTTAATTTATATACAATAATTGACATTTAACTCTACTTTAACTAAATAAATAAAAATAACTAATTAAATGTTTTTAAAAATAAATATAGAATTAAAAAAGAGGACATTTAAGTAATCATATTAATTTTTATTCCGATTCAGTTGAACTAGTAAACAACTTATATGAAATCAATTGAATTCCTATTCCAAATCCTGAACATTTAAGTAAACAACTTTAACAGGAACCCGATTCTGACTCCTCCTCATTTCAATTCCTTCTCAATTTAATTCCTCATCAATCCAATTCTTCTTATTTTGATTACGGTTACGAAAGCGAGCTATAAATTCACCTCAGTAGCATTTTATCCAAATCTTTCAATTCCTAGACAATCTTACTAACTCTTTTTTGGGTAGGAAATCAATCTAACAACCCTCTAGGGAACAGTTTTGGCTAATCACTCGTGTTAGTGGCTGTTTTTAATACGAACGATATGTGGGAAGGGAAATCAAACACAACATGTTGATTCACAAGTTATGCCACTTTGCTAGGGTAATATATATGTCTGTCATTTTTGTATTCAAGTTCAAATCACTCTCTTGTTTACTTTTAAAAAAACTACTGTGTCATTAAATTAGTATATTTCTAAAGAAAATATCATATTTCAAAGAAAAGAACTATGAAAATGTTGTGAAACTAATTATAAAAGTGGGTAAGAGAGGGAGGAGACGGCAGAGGGAAAGAAGAACTCAGGTGTATGAAGATAAACTTTCAAGGGCAAAATTAAGCGAAGCACACCCCACTAAATTTGGACTTTGTTCTATTTCACTAAATTTGATAAAGCTAATATGCGGTGAGACATTGGCATGAAATTAAAAGTTAAGAAGAAAAAGGTGCAGCAAGCAAAAACTTTGTGGGTCAAATACATAATTACACGAAATATAGGATATAAATTAGCGAATAACAAAAGATGACAAGGACTTACCTTCAAAAATTTACGATGTCATTCGAATTTAGGACCGTTGTGGCCCGTTGGCCGACAAGGTAACCGTTGAGATTCAAAAACAACATCAAAAGAAAAACTTCCACTTCCACTTCGCCTTGCCCAATCCTCAATCCAATACCCCACAAATATCTTTTGCTTCAAATCAGCAAACAGAGAGACAGAGAAATCGCTGAGAGAGAGAGAGAGAGAGCCCCACTCGTCAATGGGCTGCGCTTCATCGAAACTGTTCAAGAAAGAAGATAACAACGGTGGCGGCGAATACGTCATCAACCACGTCGTCTTTCTCACTTCCAGCACCTACGGCGTTCTGAACCTCGAAAACGGCCAACAACCCATCAAAGACGGCGTTGCGGAGAGCAAGAGGGCCGCGATGAAATCTTCGCCGCCCCGGGAAGATCCGGAGGTTATCAATGCCTGGGAACTCATGGAGGGGCTCGAAGAAGGAATACCCATCTCGAATCCGACGAAGAAGAGCCCAAAATCGCGTGCGCTACTTCGGGGGATTGCCGATTTCGGTTCGAGGACTCCGTTCAAGTTGTTGAATCAGATCGGGTCGCCGATGAAATCGAAGCGATTTGGAGGGAAGGAGAATAATAAAGAGAGAGTGGGGAATGCTAATGTGATGGGTTATAGCCCGAAACAGGTTCTGAAACCGAACAATGGCGGCGAAAATTCGTGTAAGAAGATGTTGAATTGGAGCCCTGGAGTAAAAGGGTCGCCATTTGCGGCGAAAAGGCAGAGCTTTGGCAGCGATTTGTCGCGGCGGAGGAGTTTAAGTCCCCTGTTTGATCCGGAACTCGTTGCATCTTACGAGAAGGAAATGTCTGAGGAGGAAGAGCAGATCAAGAGGATGGTTCCTTCGTCACCAAAGCCCCGTAAATTGAGAAATTCTTCCAAGGATTCGGAGTCTATGCTGCAATTATTTGAGAAAAAATGCCCACCGGGCGGCGAGAATGCAGTTGTTGTGTACACAACTACACTGAGAGGAATTAGGAAGACTTTTGAGGATTGCAACAATTTGAGGTCCATTGTGGAGTCACACCTCGTTCATGTTCTCGAGCGCGATATATCGATGGATTCTGGTTTTAAGGAGGAGATAAGGAGGCTAATGGGGACCAAGGAGGTTAAAGTTCCACTTGTGTTTGTGAAGGGGAGGCTGATTGGTGGCGCCGACGAGGTGGTGAAGTTGGAGGAGGAAGGGAAGCTTGGGATTCTGTTTGATGGGATTCCGAGGGCGGTCATCGGATGCCAAGGCTGTGCCGGAATGAGATTTGTGATGTGCATGGTTTGCAATGGAAGCTGCAAAGTTTTGGATGAGATGCAAAAGAAGATGGTGAAATGCGGCGAGTGCAATGAGAACGGTTTGATTCACTGTCCACTTTGTTGCTGCTAATTGTAATTCCACTGACAGATTTCGGTTTTTGGGTTTTCGGGTTTGCGAAATCTATGGTATTCTGACGGCAGAACAAAGATTTTTGTTTTGAGTAGTGGGATTCTAAAGTGTGTTTTAGGCCCCTCTTTTGCTGCTGGGTTTGTAGTTCAAATTTTTTTGTTAACTTAAAAGACTGATGTGATTTTTCACACGCTTGTTTTAGAAGTTGAAATCCTGCTTTGGAAGTTTACTTCTTTTGTTGATTTATGATAAATTGCATGAATTATGTATAGCTTGCAGTTTTGTAAGTTGAAATCCTGCGGTGTTGGATTTTTCGGGTTGATTTCTAGCGGAGAAGATTTTCGGGTCTCGTCTACGGCAGCATAACTTGGAGTGATGACTTCAGTCGTCATGGAGTCCAATTCTCCTAACAAATATATGAAGGCGTTAATCCTTATTTCTTGATGATTGAATTTATCCTTCAAGTTATGCTGCCATAGAACGAGAACCGAAAATCTACTTGGATAGAAACTAACCCTGTAACTTTCCTTTTTCACCCCACCAGAAAAATCCGACACCTCAGGCTCCACTACTACAACATTCGGAGGAGAATCCACGGAAACTTTGAAGAAGGTATGGAGGAACAGGTTCATGACTGCAAGGTATAGGCTTCCCAGTAAGTGCTTCGAGTTGGGAAATCGTGCACTAAGCCGGGATTGAATGCGTGATCAGGATTTCAAGTGCCCAATCCCATGTCAAAGGGTGCTGCTTCAGTTATACCAGACCGAACGCGAATGGTATTTCCGTCGTTGTCCTTGGTGTTTGCTGCATAAGAATCGAAAGTTGATTACTTGTTTGTTAGACAACCGCTAGACGAGTAGACCGCAAAAGTTTGATTTGTTAGGAAATTGGCCAATAACTTTATCAAGGTAACGAACCTGTTGTCATTAAGGCGGACATTATTTCTGCAGGACTGGAATGCACACGCCATTGAAGCACTTGTTGAGCTTTTAGAACTGCTGCAACCCCCGCGACATGAGAACACGCCATTGAAGTACCCCGAATGCACATTGTATGAAAGTGCATTGACCGCTTGATTTTTACTCGGTGGCGATGCTGCTAAAATGTTACCTCCTGGTGCTGTGATGCCATGGCTGCATAAAGAGAGCAAATCCTCAAACCAAACTAAAGAATTTCCAACAAAACTTGACAAAACAGTGTCACACTATTACATATGAACCTAAGAAACATGAAAAATAATTAAATTGCGAACCTTGTGATTAAATTCAGATCCATGAACTGAAGAAATTAAACCCACGAGCAGAAACAATATATAGGTTATATGCATTCAGAATTCTACAAAATAGTTATAACTTACTGCAATAACTAAATTGTTATCCATTATCAAAGAAATTGACAAACAAAGTATTTCTGCAAATAATGAAATATCCATAAAAGTAATCAAATGAAGTGAGTTTTTTTTTTGTTACATAGCAATATATTTACATCACGTGGTAAAGAAATAAAATAGCTTCGAACTTACTATTTACGATATTTGACCTCAGATTTTTTTTTTTTGTTTGTTTTTTTACAAAAGATAGATTCTGTTAGATTAGCCACCGATGGAGTTTGAATTAGATGTTAAATTTTTCACTCACAACTTTTGAGTAAAACAGAATATCATTAGGCAGTAGTACTACGCGACCAAAAAAAGTGATTTTTGACTTTCATGAATTATGATTTTGGGTAAAGTACAAAAAACTATCTCAACTATTGGTGTCACGACACTTTCATACCCTATCTTTTAAAATTAACAATGTCATACCTCATCTTTAGAATTTGGTCCAATGTTATACCTTATGTTACTTGATTCGGAACCTACTTTCTATTAAAAAAATCATTAAAAAATTATTTAATATTTTTTAAATATTACAATAAATAAATAAATAAAAATAACCCTTAGTTCGTCCCTCCCCCTCCCCCTCCCCCCCCTCCTCTCTCTTCTCCCCCATCTTCATCTTCTTCCCCCCACCCACCCCCCCCCCCCCCACCTGCAACCCCCCAAAAAAATTAAAAAATCCAATTTGTCTTCCCCCCTGGACCCACCCTCAGTTTGTGTTCCTCCCCCTACCCAACCCCCCTTCTCCCTCCTGCAATCCAAAAAAAAAAAACCCAGATCCCATCAACGGGAAGATGGGTGCGTGGAGAAAGTGGAGAATGGATGAGAGTGGTGGATTTGGGGTTGGCAGGGGTGTTGGGTTTTTTTTTTTTTTTGGGTGGGGGGTGGGGGGAGGAACTGGGTTGGGTTGGGTTTTTTTTTTTCTTCTTCTTCTTCTTCATCTTCCTCCTCCTTCTTTCTGGGTTGCAGGGGGTTGGGTTGTTAGGGGGAGGGGGGTCGATGGGTTTACAATTTTTTTTTTTTTTTGGTTGAAGATTAAGCAGAGAAGAATATGAAGATGGGAGAGAGGGGAAGGGACGAACAGAGGGATTTTTTTTTCTTTTTTTACTTTTCTTAATTATTTTAATATTTAAAAAATATTAAATAATTTTGTTAGTTTTTAATAATATTTTATTTTAATGATTTTTTAATAGAAAGTGGGTTCCGAATCAAGCCATGTCAGCATTTAACTGAAAAGTAAACGACCAAGTAACGGAAGATATAACATTTGACCAAATTCTAAAGATGAGGTATGACATTGTCAATTTTAAAAAATGAGGTATGAAAGTGTCGTGACACCAATAGTTGAGATAGTTTTTTTTATACTTTACCCTATGATTTTATACTGTGGAGTGAGAAAAATATAACTAGCGCCATTCTATCTCTATAATAATAACGTCATTAATTACACGTCACTATCTGTCCAGTGACGTAAACTAGGAGTGATTTATCATGTAGCTTAGTTCAAATTTTCGGAGTAAAATTTTCTGCCTTCCAAATCCTCTCGTTTTCTTTCCCTTTCTCTTTCACTTTTCTCTTTTGTCTTTTTCTCTATGAACAAAAGTTAACATAAGATATCGATATAATTTAATCATAACCGCTGAAATAGAAGTAAAAAATTTAGGAAAAAAATCCTACCCCCAAATTTTCACTTCCCATCGGTTATATTTCTGCATGAAAAACGGTTGTAGTCAGTTTGTTGTGTAGTAAACTAAATCTGACAGTCAACAGCACCCAGACAAAAATGAACCGCACACGCACGCAAACAGTAACACGGCATCCGGTTCCAATGATTATAGTTTCATTCACCTACAAACCCCTCCAAGTTACCTCACGAGCTACAACTATTAGAAAACTGCCACATAAGATATTTTAAAAACATTTCATCTTGTCACTTGCATATTCGCTGTATTCACTGTAAAGTTGTGGAGATGCATGTACTTGATTTGGCTGGACCGACCAGCTCACACGTGCTGTTTTCTATGCCAGTAGTAACGAGCAAGGTCTAAAATATCCATAATATTCCGATATTTTTATCGAAATTTCCGTAGTTTTAGACCACCGATATTTCCGATATCATCAATATTTTAGAACCCGCCCGCTGACGAGAGTGATAATATAACACCTCCGTCTCTCCTCCCTCAAACTCTCTCTCTCCTCTCTCTCTCTCTCTCTCTAAACTGCAATTGGGTTCGCCATGGCCGGAAGAAAGAGGAAGCTGAAATCGTAAGATTTGATTTCTCAATTCTCTTTTACTCACTGAAAGCATTTCGTAATTTGCACGTTTCATTTCATTGTTTTTTCACTCTGGATTTAGGAAATGGGTGTGAGGATTTTGGGAATTTGGATCAATTTAGGGGTTATGATTGAAAACCAATGATTTTTAATCAAGGATTAGGTTTAATTGCTGAGAATTGAAGTCAACTGTGAGAATTTTGATGGGGTTTTGGGGGAAGGGTTTTTGTATGTGGGCTACAGTTTGTGAATTTAGGGTTTTGGAGAAATTTGGGTTTTATAATAGAATGTCAATAAGCCCTTTGGATAGGAATTAGTTTGAATTTGTTTAAAATTGGATTCAAGAGTCAAAATTGAAAATTTCGACCAGGTTGTTGAAATGGGTTAAAAGTTATAACCCTAGCCATTGCTAGATCATAGTGTCTTTTAGGAATGTAGTACTATCAAGAAGTAAAGGGTAGGCTTTAGTTATGGAAAAATGTTAAATTGGATGAACTCGGAACAATCTCATGGTTTTCGGTTTCATGTTGTGCTCATTTTAATTTTTTGATTACTTTGGGCATCCAAGGTAAGGGTTTTTAGTGGTTCTTGTGTGATCATATTTTCCTTTCTATATGAGGTCATTATGTCTTAGGTTCATTAATTGCTTGTTTGCCTATCTTGCTTAAGCAAAAGTACCAGTACGATCTTGTACGTTACCCAAAAAGAATAGGGTAAAGAGTATGATAGTTGATTAGTTACAACCGGGTTGTTTCTCTTTGTCGGGTGTGTTGATTGTGTGTTTAATTGTCGAATTGGCACGATCCGAACGTTATCGGAAAAGAATGTGATCGTTGATTGGTTACAACCAGGTTTTTGTCTTGTATGATGTGGGGATTGTGTTTATTTGTAGGATTCGTACGTATGTTACCGGTAAATGAATATGGTAGTTGATTAGTTACAACCAGGTTTTTCTCTTTTCGTTTGTGGGGATTTGTTTTGACAATGAACGATAGGGGTGGAAATGAATATGATAGCTGATTAGTTACAATCACATTTTTCTCTTGTCGGTTGTGGGGGCCAGTACAACTATTGATTTCTTTTGTGTTTCTTGGTGGTAGTTTTAACCATAATCATATGTTATCGAAACGGTCCAATTTTTAGTGAATCCGAAATGACTTGTGCTCTTTTGTTTTGGGGTGGGTGTGAATGTGGTGTGTGGCTGTTTTGACGAGTTGGGGGGAGGGTTGTGTTTCGCATTTGGTTTGGCGGTTACATGCCAAAGAATTCCGATGAATAATACAATGTCGATTTATTGCTAGCTGTGTCTTACTTTTATGGAAGTAATTATTTTTCCTTTAGCGTTTCCTTATAGGGTCTTAGCTCATATCTGTGTTTCGTATGACTTATATGAATTTATGATGTATAGGTTAGCTGAAACCATCACAAATAGTTGCAGAAAAGCAAGCAAGACGAAAAAGGAGAAACTGCAGCTGCAAACTTGGTCTGACCTTCCTGCCGAACTTTTGGAACTCATTGTGTCTACTTTAACTCTGCGGGATAACATTCGCGTATCTGTTGTATGCAAGAGATGGCACTCAGCTGCCATTTCTGTGCGGGTGGTCAACCAATCACCACTGCTTATGTACTTTCCCAGATTTGGTGACCTATATGAATTCTATGATCCATCGCAGCGCAAAGTCTACTCCTTGGAGTTACCTGAGCTGACTGGGTCTAGGATTTGCTACACTAAAGACGGTTGGCTACTGTTATACAGACCCAGATCTCACCGCGTGTTCTTCTTTAATCCCTTCACTCGCAAGATAATAAAGGTACCAAGATTCGAGTTGACTTATCAGATAGTTGCATTCTCTAGTGCCCCAACTTCTGCCAGCTGCATACTCTTTACGGTGAAACACATCAGCCCCACAGTTGTTGCTATTAGTACTTGTCGTCCTGGGGAAAGAGAGTGGACTACTGTTAATTTCCAAAACCGGTTGCCCTTTGTGAGTAGCATTTGGAACAAGCTTGTTTTCTGCAACGGACTCTTTTATTGTCTGAGCCTGACCGGTTGGCTAGGGGTATTCAACCCCGAAGAACACACTTGGAGTGTTCTTGCGGTTCCTCCACCCAAGTGCCCGGAGAACTTTTTTGCCAAAAATTGGTGGAAAGGCAAGTTTATGGCTGAGCATGGGGGAAACATATTAGTTATATATACATGTTCAAGTGAAAACCCGATTATATTTAAGCTGGATCAGACAAACATGGTTTGGGAAGAAATGATGACCCTCGATGGCGTGACACTGTTTGCGAGTTTCTTGTCATCTCATTCGAGAACCGACCTCCCCGGAATAATGAGAAACAGTGTCTACTTCTCAAAAGTCCGTTTCTACGGAAGGTGTTGCATATCCTACTCTCTCGACTCTTGTAGATACCATCCTCGCAAGGAGTGTCATGACTGGGGAGAGCAAGATCCTTTCAAGAAGATTTGGATTGAAGCACCCCAAGACTTCTCAACCTTAAATTGGTGAAAGTTGTAGCGAATAATTCGCGTCTTCGCGATCAGTTGGATGTTGTGCCATAGGTAGTTTATGTGTAACTAGTTGCTTATGGGGTCAATTATACTCCTTTGAGAACTCATTCAAATCTGAACTCTTTCTTTCTTTCTGCGTAAGTTATCCTTAAGTTATACAAACATTTTCAGACAATATGTACAAATGCTTCATTTTCTAAGCTCTTGAACTTTAGCTTACCTCTATGTTTTAAGACACCACAGTCGAGTAGGGAAACTGAGTGGCACAAGGCTGAGTTCAGCAGGTGTGTCTCTCTTTTACTACCCTGAAGTTTTGCCCGACGTGGTTTTCTTCGGAAGGTATGCATCTAATCCAACCGGAAATTCGACATGATGAGGAGCTAGAATCTTAAGCGAAAAGCAATCAAACCGCGGTTGTCTTTGGAACCGCAGTTCTTTTATGCTAAAGTACAACGAAATTCAACAGCACAAATTTCATAGTTTATCTAAACAAAGTTTCAGCATACTACACGGACATCGGTTCCAAGCAATTCTTTCTTTAACACGCATCAACTACATTTGGCTTTGTTTTACAACTTATAACGAATTGCACAACCCCAAATGTGTACATTCCTTCACACGCCCAAAGTTCTGATTGTCAATCCGAGACCCTGTCTTCTTTCCCATTCTCGAAACAAGAGGCAGAACTCACTAATTTAATACGGGTTGTAGCGATGGCGGCCGCGGCTGTTCTCACCGCTTCGCCTTCCACCACTTGAGCTGCCACTACCGCCGCTTCTTCCACCTCGGGACTGCGGTGGAGGCGTCTGTGGTTGTACTCCGGGCTGTTGTCTAGAAAAAAGAAATGCAGAAGTTCAACTTCGGATGCAAAGTAAATATGAACTTGAAACAAACAGATTACATTTCATATGCAAGAGACGCTGGATTCAAATGCAAGATCAGCAGGCAATCCATACAAGACTGATTTGTACAAGCCCGCAAATCGATTATGAGACAGTACATGTAGCGAACAAGAACCAAAAGAAACGATACTTACAGGACATATCCAATCCTTCCATCAGGCAAAAGCATAGGCATCATTGCCATGCCAGCAGGAGTTGGTCCCCTACCATATATCAGTGGCTGCAAGAAATTGAGACCTATATCAGCAAACATATCCAGATAAAGTTTGCTATAGACCAAGTATCGACATAGGAAGTATCATAGAAAAATAAGCAATTTTTAACTTTTTGAAGTTTGTCTCAACAGGAGAGACATGTAGTTTCTGTTGTCAAAATTGTTACATAAACAAAGATACTTTAAACTTGTGACTAACTTTATTACAAGACAAATGCAATATCCTTGTTTGTTCAATATGTAATCACGTTATCAGACAGAGAGCCCTATTTGTTTATTTTAGGCCATGATAACACTATAATTTAAATCTTACTTGTGCAAATCCCGGACCACCGTATCCAGCACCTAAGCCACCACTGTATGGACTACCCCCTATCATGCCATACCCCAGACGTGGTGGGTAGGTTGGAAGTAAGGCCGACTTCTGATGATTTGATGATCCAGAAGACTTCTGATCTGATTGTGGCTTTGCAAGAGAACACTCCAAAACTTGACCTATGAAACAAAAGATTATGGATTAAGATTCTCTCCTGAAAATTTTGAACTATTGAGAATAGTAAAAGAGCATAAGAAAGCTACCATCAATTTCATATTTTTCAGTGTTCTTCAATGCCTTCATGGCACATGCCCTTTCTGCAAAGTGCACAAAACCAAATCTGCTCTTTTCCTGTCCCGCTTTTGCGGGCGGGAGAACCACCTTTGTTATCTTTCCATGATGTTCAAACAGTTCCTTCAGCTGATCCTGAGTAATGTCTTTTGGTAAATTTTTGACATACACAGCCTTAACCTGTATCAATCAAAACAAAGATGTCATGACTTGAGCAACATCCACAAGTGCATGTAATAATAGCACATAAAAGTAAGAGGTCTAGTGCGGTGGAGATCATGGAATGGAGTATTCAGATAGAAAAAAAAAAAAACAAAAGGAAACCGAAAGGCGAGCATTATCAATTCAAAATTATTTTTAATTTCAAACTGTAAAGGAGAAAATGTAACAGTAATCTGAAGCCAACTGATCCCCATATACATCTAACTAAATATACTTTATTCTTTTTCAAATAAAATTTAAAGGGGCCAACCCTAGGCACCCATGTATAAAGACCGAGCGAGCATAGATACATCCGAGAAGCAACCTCCCACAACCAGGAAAGATAATTAGGTACCATGATAAAATGTTGTGGGAAGAAAGTATAATATAAGAGCCTAAATTAAAATATAAGAGAGCCAAAAACAGAACTATACAATAGCAGACTTGTGCGTGAAAAAAGGCAGCGACAGCTAACCTGAGAAGCAGCAGAGGATTCTGTATTTTTAGGATCAGCCCAGCTCACGGTTGGAGCATTTGTGTCAAGCTTAAATTTTGGGGTGGACATCTTTTGTCTTGAGTATTCTGCACAGGCATGATTATAATACTCAATAAACGCGAATCCACGATTTCGACTGGAATTCTGTGGGTCCTGTATAAAGAAGATTCAACAGAAAAATGAATTCGATCAAGAAACAAGGAAAATCATCAAGAAGACAGTTAGGATCTGGAAATGATAGGAAACCAGGGTTAACTAAAATGAAATATAGAATGAAACAAAAATAAGCAAAATAAAAGATTAAAGAATATATCTCAAACCTTCAACAATTCCACAGAAATGACTCCTGGTCCAATATCTGTTACAGCCTTCTTCATATCTTCCTCTCCCCAACTTCTTGGAACATTTCCGATGAACAACCTATGCTTTGCTTGAGATGTTGAACATTTAATCCTTTTTCCCTAGAAAAGTTAGTGTTGCAAGAAACGGAAACCTTAGTTCCACTTTCCATTAAAGATAAGGAAACCAAGTAATTTATCTCAAAAGGAAAAGTGCAAAAGAAAGTGGATGCAGAAATTAGTAGCGCCACAAACCGGAGTTGATAATTTACAAAAGCAAAGCTTGGGGAAAATAAGTGACCAAAAGTGAGTTCAGATTACCTTTAACTCCGAATTATTCAGTTCCTCGATGGCCTTAGAAGCCAATTCCTTGTTTCTGAAGGTTACAAAAGCATAACCTTTGGCCTCACCTGAATCTTTTCCCTTCATTATTCTAACCTGTGAACATATATATATTTCTATGAGCCTAAATGTAAAAGACGCGCGCAGAGCTTTACAAACAACATGTCTTACCTCAGTCACTTCCCCTATAGATTCACAAAATCCCCTCAAATCCTCTTCGGATGCATCATGAGGAATGCCACCAAGATACACCTCTGACCCATGTGGAGGACGCGCAAGAAGCTCAGCATGCTTCTTTTTCTCCTCCTCATCCTCTGCACCAGCAACTGTCATCTCTTCATCACCATCTGAGCTTTTCTGTCCATCAGATTTTGTAGCAGGTTGCTTATTTTCTTCCTCTTCCTCACCCTCCTCTTCTGGATCTTCTTCCTCCTCTTCCTCCTCTTCTTCCACCTCAACTTCCTCCTCCTCCTCTACTTCTTCATACTCAACCTCCTCTTCTACTGTTTCCTCAGGATCATTGTCTCCATCCAGGTCCACCCGCTCATCAGATTCTACATGCCTTTCAGATGCATCCCCAGAAATATTTGTCCTTGTTTTCGGCATCTTATATATCTAGAATGACAAGCTTGCAAGGCAACTGTGAAGAAAGCACAGTAGCCAGAAGCATTCACAGAAGAAAGAATACAGATATGGAAAGGTGGAAACAACATGAGAGGCCAAACGAAGTTGCAGAGAAAGAATTTCGAAAGAATCTGTGCCATGAGGTATGGGTTCAAGGAGTTGCAAAGTCAATGATTTTCAATTAAGGGGTCATTATATAGTAAAAATAGTAATAGAGACAGGCAACAGAAGAATTCTGCATGATTTATCAAGGGGATGATGATGCTCAGCAGGCGAAATAAACAATGAAGCAGTGAATTTCTCGAATATTTAGATATCGACATTCGACAGTAAATGGATGGTGTAATTGTTTAAATATCTATCTGGAGAGTTTCATGCCCAAAGAGACAAAAAATAAAAAGGAAAAAAATATGAATAAGAAATCAAACAACATATAGCAGAAATCATAGATATGATAACATATTGAACATCACAGCTGAAACTGTATGAGGCTGACATGTTACAAAGAACTGAAAATTTTCGAGCATTCGCTTTGATTAAAAACCGCATTTAGATATTAATAAAGTAAGATTATACTGAACTGAAGCTTGAGAAAAGGATGAAACCAAATCCCATCCCTTTTTTTTCATTCTATACAAGCTACGTTAGGCGACTGGGGAATTCAACTCGGGACCTCAGGCTCAAGGGCGAATGCTATTAACCGACTGAGCTACAGAGCCCCTTGCTCAATCCCATCCAATTAAAAACCAACTAAATGCCTCAAATTCTACAACTTTTAAGCAATACCAACCACCCCAAAAGCGACACTAATTTCCCCAAACCTAGCCACTAGCCAGCCCACCAAAAATTTGATTCGTTTCGATTCGAACCCTTTCCCGGAAATTGTTTTACTTTCGGATTCTCCCTCTACATTTCTTCACAAAATAACACTACCCAAGTGAACAAAAACCATTAATTTTTATTTCCAGAGATCCATATTATGAAACTAGAACAGAAAATTGAATATTTCAACGAAAATAATCCCCAAAATTATATAAAAATTGGAGAAAAAATCCAATGAAAAACAATGTAAAATTGGAAAGAGAAGAAGTACCTGAGCCGGTGCTTCGAACAGTTAATTCAACTGTGGGACCAATTTGTTCAATCTCAGAAACCCTAATTCGGTGCTCTGAGCTTTTTGACTTAGCTCGAACCCAACGAACGAAAACGAAAAGGGAATAGCTTTTGAGGTTTGCGTGTCGTCTTGCGAACTTCAGACGTAGATATTCAAAAGTTATTGGAATATGTGATCTTTTGATATTGGGCCGCATTTTTGGGTTTCGCCCCGTAATTTTTGTGACATGGACAACTTATGGGCTTCCAGCCCATTATTTCACGCCGAAGCCTACTCCCTTCTCTCTTGCGAAGGCCAACCATTACATTTTTAAGAACTTTAACGAAAAATTCTCAATATTGTTTATTTTAACTAAAAATTACATTTTTATACTAAAAAGTCAATCTTGGTACTATTTACTTTACCCTTTTTTTTGTTCTTATTTTTAAAACTCAAAGTTTTCAAGCTATTTTCATTAGTTTTCCTTACATTTAAATGACTAAATAATTTTTTATTGGAATGATTATATGTTTTTTTAGGAATAAAATTTAAATGAAGATAAAGAAATTGAACGGTGCCAATTGTAAAATTTCTGCAGTAAAAATATGTATACGCAAGAGGTGGGATAACACATTTTTCCATATGAATGCAAATATTATCCATTTATTACTTGTTTTGCAGTTTTGATTGAAACAAATTAATAACACCGTACTACTCGCATAAGGATGTAGTCTAAAAGTTCGTTTGGAAATGTTTTTAAAATAGTTGAAAAAGCTTCTAATGGAAGTATTTTTGGTACTAATCCTTAGTAACAGTGCGATTGAATCTTGAAAGAAAAAAAACACTTGAGGTGCTTCTTGCATGAAGCAAAAATACTTCCACGAGAAGCTTTTTCAACTATTGAATCTTAAAAAAACACTTGAAGTGCTTCTTGCATGAAGCACAAAGCTGTTGCTTCTTGCAGAAAACAATTTAAATTTTCTAATACCCAAAAACATTTTTCTTAAAAGCGCTTTCAGTCATTTTAAAAACACATTCAAACCATCTCTAACACGGTGTTAGATTTCCGGCATACAATCGCCTCAACACGAATGGATCAACCTAAATCATTTTCCATCAGAATTGATCACGGATTCACAAATGAAATGAATAACACAGAAACTACCAAGTCCTCGATCAATTAGACAACCCAGCTCCCATTTTTCTGGCACAGATCAGGCAAATTTGCCGCTCAAGGCATCGAAAAATATGAAGTCGAAGTAAAAAATGAAGGGTAAAAGTATTGAATCTGCAAAACATAAAATAAAAAACTCAAACACAGCGATCTCGCGGATAATGAATCACATGAAGTTTGAAGGTTTAGTAAAATAGATTGCAGGTACATTCAAAAAGGTTTGAATCTTTGAGACGTTCTGCAAATGTCGAATAGCCAAGATCTTAATCACTTCACTGCCATCAAATCCGAAAAAAACTGCCAAAGATTGTACTAAAACTAGGTGACCAACTACATTAATTGTCCCATCATGATGTAACCAGGAAGCGCTTTCCCACTTACAACACAATCTTGTTGTAACTCAGATGAACAACTGTTTGTATTCCCCATTTGCAAGCTGACAGAGCTGATTGTAAGAAGATGTGTCTGCCAGTAGGATAAGAAAAAATTGAATTATATCAGAACCTGCAAAAGAACATGGACTAATACCCAAACGATTAAGCACTAAATAGACCAATAAGAAGAACATGGACTAATACCCAAACAATTAAGCACTAAATAGACCAATAAGATGAACACTGATATGAAACCAAAGAAGGGTTACATTTTGGGTTTCTTATTGATATAACTAATTTTGAAGAATCTGAACGTAGTTCTCATTGCTTCCAAAAGATTAAACACCACAGTTTGATAACACACAGCTTTTGGGACGCTCAAGTAACACAAGCATTCTATAGAAGTTTCAAGCAAAATAACCAGTTTGAAGATTTAACATAACCCATGATTAAATTGGGAACTCACTTTTTATGGTTGACACGCAAGTTTAATTGCTTAAACACTTAGGCAGAAACTGTATATTTCGGGTTCCTAAAAGTATCAATAAAATGAACTGTTTTCTGGCAACTTTAAGCTGAAACCCCTTCCTACAGATTCAACTTCACCCAATCCCATATCCAAGCACAATAAACTTCCAACAGTAACAATTACAAAAGAGGTGCCATTACAAAATAGTGTGAACCATACGTAGAAATTGAAGAACATAGGGGAAAAAACGCATACCTATTGTCTCTCCAAAGTTGTTCCATATCTCAGTATGGATGGACTTATCACTGTCAGCAATGCCTATGACCTCAACAAATTTTGTAAGAGGAACCGGCGGGGTGCCCTTCACAACTAGCTCCTTTCCATCAGTAGATTTTCCAATGACAGTTCCACCCTCAGTTCGCACCACCTGAATCAGTGCCCGAACCCGCCTTCCAACATACAGTCGCAACAACTCTGCATTGACAAAAACTGCAGGATTTGATGTATCCATATCCTGCAAATCAAATCAAATCAAAGGTTTATTTGCTCAGAAGACATGATGCAAAATCATCTCCAATTTTACAAAAAGCAAAAACCCTATCCTTGCAATTAGATGGTGCAGAGAAAACCCCTAAGAGAGCTGCTATAAAGTAGTTAAAGGGCTCGTTTGAGAGCACTTCTCCTCGACGCTTTTTGTTAGAAGTGCTTTTATATAAACATATAAAAAAGAATTATTAAAAAACTAAGCACTTGGAAGTGCTTCCTCAAGAGCAGGTGATTCTTCAAAAACCACTAAAGCGGAAGGCGGTTTTCCACCCAAAACGAAGTTAGAAGTGCTTTTGGCATCATAAAACACTTTCAGCCCTTCCGTAACAAAATCTCAGACAATCCCAAAATCTTGTTGCAAAAATGCATGTTGTACATACATTTCAAAAGAAAATTCATTTTAATTTGCTTTTCCGGCATTCTTCTTAACTCGTCACTCTCATGTGGATGTTAAATTGAAATCATTTGAATATTTTCTTTTTTGGGTAACATTCACTTTCGATTTCGAAAAACAAAAAATCGTAAGTAAACCCTAATATAAACAGAATCAACATGAAATTAGTATAAAGGAATTACTTAGATCAAGAACATCAACACCTTGCTCAATCGAATTTCATAAAAAAAATAAAAAAATAAATAAAAGGAGCAAACTCAACGCAGCAAATCAGGACTTGAAACAACAATCGGAATCGAAATTGACAACAAAACAAAATTTACACTGAAAATTAATAGAAAATCAAACAAAAATAAAAAAAGCACATTTATGCAATACCAACCACCCCAAAAGTGGCCCCAATTTCCCCAAACCTAGCCAACCAACCAAACATTTGATTCGTTTCGATTCCAATGCTTTCTCGGAAATTTTTTTACTTTCGGATTCCCCCTTCACATTTCTACACAAAATAACACCACCCAAGTGTACAAAAACCATTTATTAGCATTTCCAGGGATCCAAATTAGGAAACTAGAACAGAACATTGAATATTTCAACGAAAATAATCCCCAAAAATATATAAAAATTGGAGAAACAATCTAATGAAAAACAATGTAAATTTGATAGAGAGGAAGTACCTGAGCCAGTGCCTCGGACAGTTAATTCAACTGTGGAACCAATTTATTCAATCTCGGAAACCCTAATTCGGTGCTCTGAGCTTTTCTACTTGGCTCGAACCCAACGAAACGAATAGGGAATAGCCTTTTGAGGTTTGAGAGTGGCGTCTAGCGAACTTCCGACACAGATATTCAAAAGTTATTGGACCTTGATATTGGGCCGTAGTTTTGGGTTTCGGCCCGTAATTTTTGCATCATGGACAACTTATGTGCTTCCAGCCCATTATTTCACATTGAAGCCTTCTCCTTTCTCCCTGCATTCATTACATTTGAATGACTAAACAAATTTTTGTTGGAAAGATTATATTTTTTAGAAATAAAAGTTAAATGAAGATAAAGAAATTGAACGGTGTAATTATATAATGGGATTTTTGAACTTTAATCCTTCAATAACATTAAAATTTAATAAAAACCTGGTGTAAGATTAAATATTGATTTTAGTCCCTTAATGGGTACTTAATTCAAATTCATATTATATTTTTGTTTTTATATTTAATAGATAACTTATTTAATTTATTATATTAAATTTTAAATTTATTATTATACACATTTTAATTCATTAATTTCATTTAACTTTCTCTAATTAGTGTACCTAAACATTCGTATCATAATATATTTTACTAAATTAGTGTACTGAAATGCCCATACCTAAATATATTGTAGTGAATTAGTGACACATAAGAAAATATATAAAAACATAAGTGTACCGAAACTTTTGTACCTAAATATATGATACTAAACTAATGTACCTAAATATATTATACTAAACTAATGTATCGAAATGTCCGTACCTAAACATATTATACTAATCCAGTGTACCAAAATGTTTGTATCTAAATATATTGTAATGAATTAGTGGCAGATAAGAAAATATGCAAAAACATAAGTGTACCGAAAAATCTGTACGAAAATATTTTTCTTATATAAGATGCTTGCCAGAATGAGAATTAAAATTTATAATATTTTTATAAAATTTAAATTCATAAAATTATAAATAAAAAAAAAAAAAAAAAAGACATTGAATACATATGCTGGCATTAAATAGAGTATAGGGACTAAAATCAATTTTTAATCTTGTATGAGACAATTTTCTAAACTTCATCTTATTTAGGGATTAAAATCTAGTTTTCTATTATATAATTTCTATAGTAAAGATATGTTATACGCAAGAGGTGGGATGACATATTGCTCCATAGGAATTCAAATATTATCCATTTATTATTTGTTTTACACTTTAGATTGACAACAAATTAATAACACCCGTTCTACATGCACAAGGATGTAGTATAGGAGCTCGTTTGGAACTGTTTTTAAAATAGTTGAAAACATTTTCGGTGGAAGTACTTTTGGTACTAATCCTTAGTAAAAATATAATTAAATCCTAAAAAAAAACACTTTAAATGCTTCATGCATGAAGCACATAAATGTTTCTTTTTGCAAAAAGCAATTCAAGTTTTCTAGGACCCAAAATCATTTTTTTACCAAAATCGTTTTAGTCATTTTAAAAACATTTTCAAACGAACCCTAATATAGTGTTGGGTTTCCCGCCATAAAATCCCCTCAACACGATTGGATTGGGCTAAATCATTTTCCATAAAAAACAAAATGATGATGGGAGTTTTAACAAAACACTTTCGGTACTATTTACTTTTAACAAATAACTACATTTTTACCTTTCCCTAGTACTATTCACTATATCTTTAAAAATAACTTTTCATTAAAAATGAAGTTTTTTTAGACTTTTCGTTAGTTTTCCTAATAATTCAAAGCATTCACAAACGAAAGGAATAACACATTAACAACAAAGTCCTCCATCAATCAGACAGCCCAGCTCAAGGCACCGAAAAATATGAAGTCGAAATAAAAATTGAAGGGCAAAAGCATTGGATCTGCAAAACATGAAATAAAAAAACTCAAAAACAGCAATCTCGCGGATAGTGAGTCGCATGAACTTTGAAGGTTTAGCAAAATAGATTGCAGGTACATTAAAAAAGGTTTGAATATTTGAGACTTCTGCAAATGTCGAATAGCCAAGATCTTAATCACTTCACTGCCAAAAAATTCGAAAAACTGCCAAAGATAGTACTAAAACTACGTGACCAACTACATTAAAAGGAAGCCCTTTCCCGGTTACAACGCAATCTTGTTGTATAACTCAGATGAACAACTGTTTATATTCTCCATTTGCAAGCTGACAGAGCTGATTGTAAGAAGATGTGTCTGCTAGTAGGATAAGAAAAATTGACAAAGTAATGGGGATCCTTTCCAGTATTCGCAGAGTTAAAGCTCTTGTTCTAAATGATGATACCACAAGCACAAAGGTACATAAAATATATGGGATTTTGAGGCCCTTCTCGTTTATCTGTCTCATATACATGTTGCCTTATGAATTATGATTTGCAGGCTCTACTATTCAGGAGGGAGCAGGATTCAGTGCCAGAACTATTTCATCACCTTTCTCACATCCGTACATATACACGTCTGAGTAATTTCTTAGTCCGCAGAATGGCCTCTCTTCTTAGAAGAATGCCTAATCTGAAAACTTTGGACGTAAAGTATGTGGCAACATGCCGACCCTTGCTTCTTAGGAAAGTGGAAGTTACCATGGTAAGTGAAACTAAGTTTACTCACATTTACTTTTACCTCTCTCTCTCTCTCTAAGAAATTCTCATTTGGTTTGCATGCATGTCAACTTTCTTCAGGCAAGCGGGTTTAGTACGTAGGAGATTCTGGAAATCCCGAAACCTGGCTTGTATTAATCAGCTTGAAGAGGTAACAATTGAGCTTTCTTATGGGGGCAATGAATTGGAGTTTGCAAGGTATATCTTTGAGGAAGCCAAGAATTTGAAGAAAATGATCGTACTTTATTTACCCAATCAATCAACTCTTATGAGGACGGTAAATGAAAGGGAGATGAATTCTGCAACAGTTGTCTTTAAGGAAAGGCAGGGAATGCCTGAACTTCGCCGATTCGTTCTGCGTTAGCTCGGTTGAGTAAAGTGATCGGTAGAGATGCTTGGTTTAAATCTCATTTCAGAAGGATTTATTTATGAGTTAATGTTGAAACCTAAGTCTTGATGTTGATATGTTCTATGACATTTTCTGTTCGTTGAAATTACTCGACGTTTGATATATATTTGGGCTTCAACCCTCCTTGTCACTTAAGAAAAAAAAAATTCATAGGCCTTTGATAAGACTACAATTCAAACCCAATACTTTGGAACGGAAGCAGAGCACCAAAGAATTGCAAGAACCTTTTCCCAAAAAAAAAAAATAAATAAATAAAATTGCAAGACCCAATTAGATAATGACAAGTGGATAGTTTAGGAATTTTACTTTTAACTGACCTTTTGGTGTTTGTTTTTATGTTTTTTTTATCTATACTACGTATTAATATAACACTCTTCATCAATAAAAAACCACCGAAAATATCATTATAATAAACGAAAGAAATATCATAAACAAAACGTCATGGATGTGACAGCCCGTCTCAGAAATTTGGTTTCGTTGATGTGAATTGACATGTTTGCCCCTAAGCGTGGGGTGTGCATTTGTAAATTTAGCTAAGGTTTTGGGTTCAATTGTATTTATTCCTAAGTTCTTGGACCCAATGGGAAGTTAAGAAATTATTGGTTGTTGGATTTTGGACCACACATACGAAGAGATTGATACCATTTTCAGGTATGGAAAGCTTCGAAAACTTCGTGAAACCCTAGTCTCTGATTGAGTACTGTTCATGCTAACGTAAAAACATGTGTTTTTTTGGAAATTCTAAGCTCATAGGGAGCTTCTAGACGTCTCCACAAGACTCTGAGTAGTTCGTTGGGTGAATTTGGACGTCGGAATTGCGAGAACAGAGAAGTTGCAGAGGTGGTCGGACTTTCGAGGGTTCTCCGGCGAGATCTAGCGATCATTGGAACTCGAAATTGGATAATCTTGTTCCTCTTGTCATAAGCTTTCATTTGGTTCAAATTTCATGCATTTTGGTTGAGTAATGGCCGAGATATCAAGCTTTAAAGTTTTCCCAGTTTTCCGGCGATGGCGACGGTCGCCGGAGCTAGAGGTTGAAGGCAACGGAATATTTCGTCAAGTCTGACGGAATATTCTGACGCTGTTAGTTATATTTAACGGTTTCAGTTAGAAGTTGATGGAATATTCCTGGAATATACCTGACGCCGTCAGTGTGCATGTCACGTGGCCTCGCGTGGCCGGCGCGTGGCGGCGTGTGAGGGCTTGAAAATTTTTTCTAAAAATATGGGGATGTTTGTGAGGTTGTGTAGGTCACGTTGGTATATTCAAATACCAAAATTGAGCAATGTATGAGAAGTTATTTCCAAAGTTCCGTTTATGTGCTTAAATAATGTTTATTCAGTTAATTCTCTTATAGGCGAGACCTATCCCGAGGACGAGCGTAGCCAGGCTAGGCGTGGGGGTTACGACCCGGCTACATACCAGTGAGTAGGCAGTTGTTTTTCGTATATACTTATATACTGCTATTTTCCCATAAAATGAACTTAAATGACTATACGTTTTGAAACGCCATGCAAAGTATATATTTGTTTTAATTATGCATTAGTGATTGCATATAATTATGATGGTGTTGCGGACGCACATGTAAGTGTCAGGTAAGTTTATCTAATGGTTATAATGAGAATGAAATGATGTGATGTGATGAGAGCTAATACACCTGCACCTTGATATTAGTGCACCCACCCAGAGTTAGAGGCACAGTCTTTCACGTGATGTTCACCTCTCGCACCACATGTTCGCCTTGGATCCAAGTTAGGTGCACAGTCCTGTCGTATAGACCACTATAAATGGGTTCGACTCGTAGGTGACCCGCAAATTATTCGCACAGTCTTCACATGATTGTAGCACTATAGCATATTTATTCTATATACAGTGATGTTGTGCAGACCACTAGAGGTGGTATTGATTTGTGTGCAAGATATATATATATATATACATGATATGATGAGAATGATTATGAGCTATATATATATATATATATATATAGCCGATGGCTGAATTGATTATTGAGATTGATTATGAGCTATATATACAGCTGAGGGCTGAGTTGATTACCTGGCATTCAATCACATTCACAGAGTTATGATTGGCGTTCAGTTGAGATACTTTGGCATGGTATACATACATATTTTTCAGCATGATTTCGAGAGGGGTTATAACTTTTGAGAAAAGAATGATTTTGAAAAGATTTGTTTTGCTGACCCACTCAACTTTGTTTTTCGCCCTTCCAGGTTTTAGGTAGTGTTCGTTGGTGGCATACGAGGATCTGATCGGACGTTCTAACAGAATTCACTCATGTAAGACCACCTTCGGGTGTCAATTGCATTTAGTACTTTCCGCTTGACTACACTTAGACCATTTATGCTCTGGTTGTGTAAACACTATTATTTCTCGCTTTAGCACACTATCTTAGTTAGGATTGCTAGTGGCTTGGTTTTAATTGATTCGTACTTCTCCTTATTAATCTTGCTTCCACACTATGCGCATGGCTACGTCACGTAGGGTGTGTCAATGGATATTAAAGTAATTTTGTACAAAAATTTACTTTTTATTTTCTTCATTCGCCCATATGTCATCAAAGCATGTCTTTTACTTAAAAAAGCTAAAATTTTAGACTTGGTAACAAAACTTTTTGGTTTTGTTTTTTTTATGAAGAAACTTTTTAGTTTTGCAGCACTCAATTTTTAGATTGTAGTTCATTTTTATATATGTTGAGCTGTTCAAATTTTCAGCAATAGAACCATTATCAGAGGGTAGGCTAGCTTCTAGGAAAGTATTGAAGCAACCCAAAAGTAGTATTTATGATGTTAATGCCAAGGATAATGTTTGGAAACTAAATGATATGAAAGTTGACGATTGGATTATTATTTATCGATTAACGTGCTTATTTCTTATTGGTGGCACATTATTTAATTTATAAATTTAGTCTACCTAGTATTACTCTAATGCAAAACCAATTATGCTACGCATTTGTAGATCCTTTTTGCTACAAAGCGATGGATTTTCAAATTTTTTTCTTCTGTTAATGATGAATTCTCAAATTTAAATCTTCATTATTTGAAAGGCAGGAGAAACAACATAAAAGTCACATCATAATTTGAAGAAACAAATAAGATCTTTGGTTGACCTTATGTATTAGCACTTGAGAGTGTGAGGTGTGAGGATATTATGAAAAAGTAAGTGAGGTATATTAAGATAATTTTTTAATTAAAAAAGCAAATAAAAAGCCTATTATGTAAGGGGGTGTAATCGATTTGGAGTTGAGATAATTTTAATAGATTTTTGGGTAAATTATATAAAACTACCTCAATTATTGGGTCATTAAAAGTTTCATACCTCGTCTTTAAAAAGTTTCAATGTCATACCTTATCTTCGAATTTGTTGCAATGTCATACATTCCGTCAGTTGTCTGTCAATTCCTCTGTTAAATGCTGACATGACTTGAGATGGGCCCACTTTTCATTAAAAAAATATTAAAATAATAATTTACCCTTAAAAAAAACCCAAATCACCATCTTCCCCGACCCCTCATTCCCCGCAACCCAGATCTTGTCTTCCCCAAACCCACCCCTTTCTTCCCCCTCCCATCTTCCTTAAACCCACCATTCACCCATCCTCCACCTCCTCCTCCGCACCCACCCTGCAACCCATCTTCCCCAACCTCTTTCCCTGCAACCCAAATCCAAAACCACTCCCACCCATATCATCTTCCTCCTCCTCTTATCCAACCCCCGAACCCAAATCCTCAAACCCTAATTGCACCCTCCTCTGCAAGCACTCGTCGTCGCCCACCCTCGACCTCCTCATCCTCATTATTGTCTACTTCTCTAGGCCCACCCCGTTTTCGTTGCCTTGCTCCTGAAACTTCAGTGCTGGAAGGTGACGACGTCTTTGGATCGAAGGGAGCAACGCTAGGAGGAGGAAGAGAGGTAGCGTTGGGGGAGGAAGTTGGAGGTGGCGGAGCCACTCTCGGATAAGTCGTAAAGGAGGGAGGCTTTGAAGGATATGAGGGAGGGGATGGATGAGGAGGTGAAGGATGGGTGCGAGGTGGGTGCAGTGGAGGAGGTGGAAGATGGGTGCGTGGTGGGTTTGGGGAAGACGGGATATGGGTTTTTTTTTAAGGGTAAATTATTATTTTAATAATATTTTATTAAATTTTTAATGGAAAGTGGGTCACGTCTCAAGCTACGTTAGCATTTAATAGAAGAATTGACAGACAACTAACGGAAGGTATGACATTGCAACAAATTCGAATATAAGGTATGATATTGAAGCTTTTTAAAGACGAAGTATGAAACTGTTAATGACCTAATAGTTGAGGTAATTTTATGTAATTTACCCTAGATTTTTTTAAGTGCCAAGTTCTCTTATGTCTGAGCATATGGGGTGCAAAAGAACTCAGAGGGGAAATGTTGGATTCTTTATGACATTTAGCACACACCATCAAATCTATCAAATTCCCTCACTCATTTGTGTTCTAGCAAATCTTTGCTGTCCTCGCTACACCTAAACATATGTAGATTCTTTTAAAATTTTAATCGACTACTGTTGAATTTAAAATTATTTAAAATTTTAATTTGACTATAATTTTCAAGTCTTTTAAAATTCTAATTTTAAGTCTATTAATAAATTCTATCAAATTCTAATTTTATTGAAAATGTTAAAGTATTCAACAATACGCGAACATTTTAAGGTTTTACTTTTGAGCAAAACACCAAAATCAGATTGACTGGCGGGCCGCTGAGGGAGACGCCATTCTCCGCCGTCTGGACACCACCCTTCGCCGTCTGGACGTCACCGGATGTGTAGGTACGAATTGATTTCCGATCCTTCAACCCCCAAAATTGCATGCGATTTTTTATTCCATTTATCCGTTTTCCCTTTCGAAATTCTTCAGCTTTACTCATCCGAAGCTATTAAGTACTTCGATCAGGTTTTTTATTCTTTTATTGTCTTTTTTTTTTACAAATTTTTGTCGGTAATTGTTAATATTGGGAGATTTTGAATTAGAATGGGAAAAGATGCAATCTTTCGCTGAGAATTTTCTGGGTTCGTTAACCTACAGTAAACCCATGAGGGTTAGTTGCAGATAATTCATATTTTCATAAAATATATGTATATATAAATTTTTATATATAAAGTTTAACTCTTTGATATTGAATGTAACAGATGGTATGGAGGTCGTTTCCTAATGTATTGCAGTTTAGTTGTCGTTGCGGGTCTCATATTTACCACTCAAAATACAATTTGAAATTGATAAAATTATGTTCATGTTAGAAATAAATGTAGAGTTTAAATTAGCAGACGGAGTGGCAGAAAGAAATTATGCCTATGCACCTTGGTGCGAGTTTGATTCCCACTTATCCTCTCCTCTAACAACTAACTATTTAACCCACTAACGCTATCGTTCGTAAAATCAAATGGTCTTAGTTTTGTACTGTTGATGTCGTATATTTACGTAGTGTTCTCGGGTTCTTAATCCTTGCAGGTCTAAGTTGTTATTAGAAAAGCAAAAGGAAAACAAGTATCATGGAACATAAGAGTAAGTTATTGGCAACTACAAGTTCAGAGGCTCAAGGAGCTTGTCCTGAGCGCATGAACGATAGATTTAGTAGTATGCCAGATGAAGTTGCACATCGAATTCTTTCATTACTCTCTATATTGGATCTCATTCGGTTTGGCACTGTATCCAAAAGATGTAGAGAACTTCATCTGTCAACACCCTCTTTGAACTTTGATGAATTTAACAACTGGAATAAATCATCTTACAGCAAGCAATTTAAGCTGTTGAATTCTTTGGATAGGTTCTTGGTTCTTCGTAGGGACAGTAAAATACAACAGTTTCGTATTCGTTGGAGTCTCGCATATGGAAAAGGTGCAAGTCTCTATAACGAGCTTTACCGAGTGGTCACATGGATTCATATGGCAGTAAGGTGCAATGTTGAAGTACTTGATCTTGAGTTGGGGATACCTGAGACGACTGAACTAGAGTTACCATCTTGCATCTTTCTTTGTGGATCTTTGAGGTCTCTATCGGTGCGCTGCAATAAAATTCTTACAGTGCCCTCCTCCGTTAGCTCCACCAATCTCCAATACTTAAAGTTGACAAATGTTACAATAGATGAGGGGTTTTGCAAATGGATCTCGGGTTCTTGCAAATCGATTAAGGAATTACACCTTGAACATGTCCGAGTAGAAAATATCACCATTGAAAGCTCGTCCTTGGAATCATTTAGTTTTGTGTTTTCCTCTCACAGTGACCTCTGTCACCTGAGTATCTCATGTGAGAAACTTGAAGCTATGCGTATAAACTGGAGATTTGATTCGCCTAGCAGCAGATCCATCAAAGTTTTTGCTCCAAATCTTAAGTATTTGAAATGGACTGGGAGTTTGTTGAATAACCAAAATCTTGGGAATTTTATGTGCTTAGAAACGGCTGAAATTTTTCTGAACCATGAGGCAGATAACAATGACTTTGGCAATGCACTTGAGCTTCTTTGCAGTATCCGCAGGGTTAAAGTCCTTATTCTAAGCGGAGAGACAGCCAAGGTAAAACTTTAGAGATATTCTTTTTTAGCTAAAACATGATGGTTTGCACCATGAATTTGTGTAGATTATGTTGCAAGGAATGTATCTTCACTATGATTCTATACCATGGAAATAGTAGGGATGTTTAGTTTATGTTTCGGAAACTTAAGAAACCAAAACCAAGTGTGGCATAGTGGAATGAAAATTTATACTGGTTCGGAAAGTTTTATTTTTGAAATCAATGCATGAATTCTGGAAATGGGTTGCCCTTGGCTCAAGCCGCTCAACTTTGTTTATGTCTTTTTTACTTGATAGTGTTCTGGATGCTCTGCATGTTCTATTTCAAGACTCTGCCTCTCATATTTATAATATTGCAGGCTCTTTTGAGGGAAGGTTCTATGCCTGCACTGTTTGATGATATATCTTACCTGGGTGTGCATATTGAGAGCTTGGTTGATGACATAGTCCCAACAATGGTCTCTCTTCTGAGAGGAATGCCAAATTTAAAAACTTTGTATGTAAAGTGTGACCCACCCTTACTCATCCAGAAACCTAAAGTAAGTTCAACTCTCTCTCTCTCTCTCTCTCTCTCTCTCTCTCTCAATGTAGTTTACTCTGTGATGTGTCCCAGCAATGGTAACTAAAATTAGTTGTTCCAAGGGTTTAGGATATTGGTCCATCACAAAAATATTGATCTTGGTCTCTTCTAAGATTGTTTTTGTGCTCTAAGTAATGTTATTTTTAGAGCTTCAATTATTGTTTCCAGAGCGATGTATAACCCTATTATGCACTAGGTATAATCGTATGTAGGTAGTGCAGTTCAAAGGGAATGTCAAGTTATTTACTCAATATCTTTGTCACGCCTCATCTCGGGTTGGGGATGTAACAATCTATAATAAACTTTAATTTATTTGCTCGTTTCCTTTCCAGGCATGTGGATTTAATAGGGAATTCTGGAAATCTCAAAACTTGGCTCTTATCGATCAGCTTAAGGAGGCAACAATAGAGATTTCTAGCGGAAACAATGAAATGGAGTTAGCGAGGTATATGCTTGAGGATGCTAAGAATTTGAAGGAAATGGTCATACTTCATTCACCCGAGCATTCAACTCTTTTTCAGGTGGTAAATGAAAGTAAGCGGAAATCTGCTGCCAGAGTTGTCTTTCAGGAATATAAAGCAAATGAAAAGAGGGAATTAGGCAGGTTTGTAAAGAAATAATGTGTTGTGACTTCGAAACGATAGTCCGGATGTTGATGGATGCAGTTTGGTTGTAGTCTTATTGTGTTAAGCTTAACAAGTACTGAAGTGTTTCGTTACTAGTCCATGCACGTTATTGTGTTATATTGCGATTATCTTTTTTCTAGGTTAACAATAGTTTTTTGGTTTCAATTGAGACCTAATGGCTTGCGATCAGGGGCGGAAACTCTCGTCATAGGCCAGGGAGGAGAGAAAACCCATGGCCTTTTGATTTTTCTAGGTCGTAAGCAACTGCTTTAAAAGTGCTGGTACATTTTAACCAGTATGTAATATAACAAACTGAAATGGAGTATACAACGTAATGCCCAAAACAAATACCACAAGGCATCAAAGATGTTGAAAGGAAATACTACACGTCATTAAGATCAGAGGGTTTGTAAAAGCGTTTATACCTCGTGTCTCTGTTTTTCTGTTCATCAGATTTGATTCATCAAATGATGTGTTGGTATGTTCACCAATTTTATTCACCAAATAACGTGCCAAAACGCTCCTCGAGTATCAGACCAGGTTGTCTTGTGTATAAGTTCTAAGACTACATGTGCTCCGCGTCTCTCGATTTGTGTTGTCCACGTGCAAGACTTGAAAATTCGTACACGTGAGAGGATGTGTTGAGAGTGAATCTCACATCGGAGAAATGAGGGAGCTTGCATGTGCTTATAAGTAAATTAAACTACTACTCATGTTGTCATTTGATTTTATAATGGAACTCTAACTTTCTTCGTAAACTAGAACTATATTCTTGCCTTTGGTACAATTACAAATTCGGTATCGGGTCGAAATTGAGTTCTCAAATAAAATACTGCATGTAGCAGTTGAGAAAAAGGGTATGCAGACTATTCCCCATAAACATGTAGGTGTTTATGGTTGTGTCTTTTGGTGACAAGTTGCAAAAAATATTTGAATACCGAAATTTTTAAGTGAACTGTTATTGACACTTGGGTATAAAAAGCACAAGGAAAATTTGTATGGAGACCCGGTAGTTTCTTACACGACACGGTGACACGACACGAAAATAACGAATTTCGAGTCAATACGATAACTAATCGGGTCATTATCGGGTGACACATTAAGAACCCGTTATACATGTGGGTAACCTGCTTCGACCCGTTAAAAAAAAAAAATTATAATTTTAAAGTTTAACTATTAAAAAATTTATTATAAAATACAATAGCCATATTGTATATATTGGTATATTCTATATTAAATATATATTTTTGTACTATTATTCTATATAAGTTTAAAAAATTAAGTTTTATTCATTTATTTATTTTTATTATGAGAGTTTCTTATTATCATTAAAATGATAAATTTTACTTAACATGTTATTCAAAATTAAAATAAACTAATATAGTATTAGTATATGATAGGAGCATATTTATGCGACTTAGCTTGCTTGTTTTCTTGCATTTTGGTTATTATTTAGTATTTATTATAGTGTTTAAAGTCATTTTCGTGTGTTTATAGGTTTATATGTCAAAGTATGCAATAAGAAGCAATTTGGAGCATTCTAGAGCATTTTTGGGCCAAGATTGGATAGTACAAGCATGGAGGCATGAGGATGGACGAATTTGATGCAAAGAAGCCCAAGAATTTGATGCAAAGAAGCCCAAGAATTTGATGCAAAGAGGCCCAAAAATCTGTTTGCAATGGGCCTAAAAATATGATGTAATGCTTAGCTCATCATGACATTTGAGTGGATGATGCAATGCTTAGATCACCATGACATTTGAGTGGATGATGCAATGCTTAGTTCACCATGACATGTGAAGTGGATGACTCAAAACCTACCACCACCAACAATTTTCCATTCTTGCCGTGGCTTTTCTTTGATTCCCACCAGAAATTTGCATTAAACAAGCATTAAACAAGTCCATCATTCTCCTATAAATACCCATGGTAGCAACCTCATTCAAATCATCCAAGAATCAACCATTCTACAAGCCTTCCCTTGCCTCTCCCTACATATCTAAACTCCTCCCATCCAATCCTCCATATAACCAACCCTTCAACATCATTCCACCCTTGAGGCACGGCAAAGAAGAAGAGGAAAGCTCTTGGACGTGCTTGCTATCCAACAAGGATCGTTGGAACGTTTAGGTGTTTTCTTTCTTTTGTTTTCAATGTCTAAATTTGTTTATCTTTGTTTTATGCTTATGAGGAACTAAACCCCCCTTAGCTAAGGGGGGGGATTCGAAACCATGTTCTTGCTTGCTATATAATTTGATTACTTTTAATTGTGTTTCATAAGTTGTGATTTCAATTTACTTATCTTCTTGAACTATAACTTATTTATGTATGGTTGTTAAGAGTGCACGCTTAATCTTCATGCATAAATTGAATGCTAGGATATAAGGGAATTTCACCTAATCGTTATGAACTTATATTCACAAGTAGTAAAGGTTGTTGATCACAATCATGTTAAGTAAATTCTTGGCATAAGTTTCATGCAATTCATAGTAACAAGTGCCTCGTCAATGCTTATGATTTTCATAGAACTTAATGATTCTTGCTTGTATCTCTTTTATATGCAATTCATTGAGGGAACTTGTGGGGAATGCCTTGGGTTGTCGTATGCAATCATCCAATCCATTAACTTAAGGAAAATCTGAGAATTAATCTATGCAATTCATGGTTAATTTGGGGCGTTGAGAATTCATAAGTTATTGAAATACAATTAGAAATCATTTTGTATGCAAGCAAGACATGTGTGGAGAAGAACCCCTTAGCTAGCCTTCCATCCATTCATTCAAACCAATTTCGTTTTAAAATCTGTTTTGTTTTACAAGTTTAATTGTTCAATTTCACCAAATCCAAATCCCCCTTTTACTTTCTTGTTTTAAAGTCTTTTATTTACATTTTTTTAACTTTGTTTTTATGTTTTTGAAATAGTTTAGAGGTTTTAGCAAGCCCTCCTAATCCCCGGTTTAGAACGATCCCTACTTATACATATACTACAATTGATAAAAAGAGGGTTTAATTTGTGTGCGTATAATTCTCGCATCAAATTTTTGGCGCCGTTGCCGGGGATTAGCAACTTTGCTAATCCCTTTATTTTTGTTTGTGTTTTTATTTATATTTGTGTTTATGTGTTTTACCTAGTTTTCTTATTTTGTTTGGTTTTCTTGGTTTAGGTACTAATGCATGACGCGGAGTTCTCAAACTGTGCATATCTTGGACTTTAACGCCGATTTTGAACGTGATTTAAGAAGAAAGAGGAGGCATCCCGAACCTAGCGAACCTAGTGAACCTAGTTCAAGTTCAGAGGACGAATCTGAGTTTGAAGAAGTAAAAGAAGAAGTTATGGCAGCGGACAATCGGACCATTAAAGAGCTCTCGGCCTCGGGGTTGACCAATGCCGCACCATTATGCATTCAATACCCCGCGGCTGCCCTAGGCAAGACTGCTGAGTTCGAGTTGAAATCAAGCTTGTTGCACCACATTCCAAAATACCATGGGCTGTCCATGGAAGATCCCAACAAGCATCTCAAGGAGTTCGAGGTGGTTTGTTCGAGCATGACACCCGTCAATGTCGATGGGAACATTCTGATGATGAAGTCATTTCCATTCTCACTTTTGGAAAAGGCGAAGGATTGGCTTTATGAGTTAGCACCCGGAACGGTTACATCTTGGGATAGTATGAAAAGAGCTTTCTTGGAGAAGTTTTTCCCAACTTCAAGAGTCATTCTCTTGAGGAAACGGATTAGTGGCATCCAACAAAATCAAGGTGAATCGTTTCCTTCTTATTATGAACGTTTTAAATCACTTGTTGCTTCATGTCCACAACATCAAATGAAGGAGGAGCTGCTCATTCAATATTTCTACGAAGGACTCCTTCCCATGGAACGCCAAATGCTTGATGCCGCGGCGGGAGGTGCGTTGGTGGATAAAACTCCGGGGGCTGCAAAAGTTCTAATTGCCAACCGAGCACATAATGCACAACAATACGAAGGTGTTGGACAAAGAGACCCCTCACGGCCACAAGTGAATGAGGTAAGCTCTACACCCGATGTTCAATCCCAATTAGCTAACCTTACTTCTATTGTTTCTCAGTTGGCCGAGGGGATGAAAGTACAAGGACCTAGTGTTTGTGGCGTATGTTCCATCCAAGGACACCCTTCTGATAAGTGTCCTCAATTAATTGAAAACGGTGGATGGGAGAACGCTAATTCCATTGGATTCCAAAATCAAAACCAACCAAGGAATGATCCATATTCAAACACATATAATCCCGGTTGGAGAGACCACCCAAATTTCAAGTGGAGGGAGCCCCAACAAACTCAAAACCAAGGAGGCTTTAGGCAACAACCCCCGGGGTTCTTCCCCAAGCCATACGGCCAACCTCAAAACCAACCCCAATCTGCCTCAAGCTCTTCAGGTACGTCTCTTGACAATGATACACTCCTTAAGTTACTAACTAAATTGTCTCTTGGGCAGGAAGATCAAACTAAGGCTATGCAAAACCGAGACAAAAGAGTGGACCATTTGGAGAAACAAATTGGGCAAATTGCCGAGTTTATGGGACAGTTTCGTGAGCAAGGCAAGTTACCAAGCAATACCGTAGTGAATCCAAAGGGTGGTTTCGAATCTGCAAAAGCCATAACTTTGCGGAGTGGGAAGCAAGTAGGATCTGACCCCGAACCTTCCAAATCACGTTCTAACGAGGTGGAGGAGTTGATAATTGAAGAGGAGGAACAAGGGAAGGCCACGACAAGGGTGGACACATCAATACCGCAAGCTTTAAGTGGACCTAAACTATCCAATTCGTCTAAGGAAGGTAAGAACATGTCAAATTCAGTTCTTACTAATGTTTTTCCTTCAAATGCTCCTTTTCCAAATAGGTTTAAGCAAACAAAAAGAGAAGAAGCGGAAAAGGACATTCTAGAGACATTCCGGAAAGTTCAAGTCAACATTCCCCTTTTGGACGCAATCAAGCAAGTCCCGAGGTACGCCAAGTTCTTGAAGGAACTTTGCACCACAAGAAAGAGGATTTCGACCAAGGAAGTTGTGAAAGTAGGTGAGAATGTGTCAGCCATTTTGCAACGTAAACTGCCCCCCAAATGCAAAGATCCGGGTAGTTTTACGATTCCTTGTGTCATTGGTAATACTAGGTTTGAATCTGCCATGCTAGACCTAGGTGCATCAATAAATGTTATGCCATATTCAATTTATGCATCTATGAACCTAGGAGAGTTGAAAAATGATGGTGTGATTATACAATTGGCCGATAGATCTAATGCCTATCCAAAGGGAGTTTTGGAGGATGTTCTAGTGCAGGTTAACCATTTGATCTTTCCGGCGGATTTCTATGTACTTGAGATGGATGAATCAGACCATGCCCCTTCCTTGCCCATCCTCCTTGGAAGGCCATTCATGAAAACTGCGCGTACGAAGATTGACGTATACAATGGCACTTTGACGATGGAATTTGATGGGGAAGTTATTAATTTCAATCTCTCTGATTCTATGAAGTTTCCTAATGAAAATCATTCATGTTTTGCTATTGACGTAATTGATTCTTTGGCGCAGGACCATTTTGACAATTTGAAGGACGATGCACTTGAATTGGTCATTGCACAAGGAATGGACATGAACAACATTGAAACAGCCACCAAGAATGAGGAGTCCTTTGCCGTGCCCCCTAGTGAAGATGTCATGGAGATGGTGGCTGCCCTCGAGTCATTGCCATCACAATTTGGTAAGTATTCGGACCCTATTTTAAGTTCAGTTTCGGCTAATAAAATGCTTCCCTCAGTTGTGCAGCCACCTACACTTGAACTTAAGCCGTTGCCTAGTCACTTGAAGTACGTTTTCTTGGGAGAGGATGAGACGTTGCCCGTCATTATCTCATCATCACTCACGGCACAAGAAGAGAGCAAATTGGTGCGAGTGCTTAAGGAGTACAAAACGGCAATTGGGTGGACTTTGGCTGATATCAAGGGAATTAGCCCAACAATGTGCATGCATCGCATACTTTTGGAGGAGGGGTCCAAAACATCTCGAGAGGCTCAACGCCGTCTCAACCCTCCGATGATGGAAGTTGTGAAGAAAGAGGTAATCAAGCTTTTGGATTGTGGAGTAATCTATCCAATCTCGGATAGTAAGTGGGTCTCGCCCGTTCAATGCGTTCCAAAGAAGTCCGGAGTGACAGTGGTAGCTAATGCCGAGAATGAGCTTGTTCCTACGCGCATTCAAACCGGTTGGAGGGTGTGCATCGATTATAGGAAGCTAAACGCCACCACAAGGAAGGATCACTTTCCATTGCCGTTCATTGACCAAATGCTTGAAAGGTTAGCCGGTTATGCTTTCTATTGTTTTCTTGATGGTTATTCCGGTTATAATCAAATTGTCATTGCACCCGAGGACCAAGAAAAAACCACTTTCACATGCCCTTTTGGTACATTTGCATATCGTCGCATGCCTTTTGGTTTATGTAATGCACCTGCTACATTTCAAAGATGCATGATGAGCATATTTTCTGATTATGTTGAAAAGATCATTGAAGTGTTTATGGATGATTTTAGCGTGTTTGGTGATTCTTTTGATGATTGCTTGCATAATCTTGGTTTGATCTTAAAACGTTGCGTTGAAACTAACCTTGTGCTTAATTGGGAAAAGTGTCATTTCATGGTTAAACAAGGCATTGTTTTAGGTCATATTATCTCTGAAAACGGCATTGAGGTTGATAAGTCAAAGATAGATCTTGTACGTCACTTACCCTCTCCGACTTCGGTTAGAGAGGTTCGTTCGTTTCTTGGCCATGCAGGTTTCTATCGTAGGTTTATCAAAGATTTCTCAAAAGTTGCACAACCTCTTTGCCGTCTCCTACAAAAGGAAGTGGCGTTTGAATTCACCAAGGAGTGCACGGCATCATTCAATCAACTCAAGGAGTTGTTGACCACGGCACCCATCATTGTTCCACCGGATTGGAGCCTACCTTTCGAGCTTATGTGCGATGCGTCCGACTACGCTGTAGGGGCTGTTTTGGGACAAAGGAAGGACAAAAAGCCACACGTCATCTACTATGCCTCACGGACGTTGAATGATGCACAATTGAACTATTCCACTACAGAAAAAGAACTTCTTGCCGTTGTTTTTGCTTTAGATAAGTTTAGATCACATCTAATTGGTACTAAAGTAATTGTTTTCACTGACCATGCAGCACTGAAGTACTTGCTCACCAAAAAGGAGGCCAAGCCATGGCTAATTCGGTGGATATTGCTACTTCAAGAGTTCGACATAGAGATTCGTGACAAAAAGGGAAGTGAGAACGTAGTGGCTGACCACCTGAGCCGAATGGTGCATAATGAGGAGGCTCTGCCGATTTTGGAGACATTCCCCGATGAACAATTGCTATCCATAAAGGTTAGTGAGCCTTGGTATGCTGATTTGGTGAACTTTTTGGTGACAAAACGAATTCCAAGCACTTACTCTGGGCACCAACGTGATAAAATTAGGCATGATGCACGGTTTTATGTGTGGGATGATCCATATTTGTGGAAATTTTGCCCGGATCAAATTGTTCGTCGTTGTGTGCATGATTCTGAATTTCGTTCAATTTTAAGTTTTTGTCACACATATGCATGTGGTGGGCACTTTGGCACACAAAGAACTGCCCTTAAGGTATTACAATGTGGATTTTATTGGCCTAGTATTTTTAAGGATGCTAGAACTTTTTGCTTAACATGTGATAAATGCCAACGAATGGGTAACATTGGTGCTAGGGACCAAATGCCGCAGGTTTCTATCCTAAATGTTGAAATTTTTGATGTTTGGGGTATTGATTTTATGGGTCCCTTTCCTTCTTCGTATGGTTGTATATATATTTTGCTTGCGGTTGATTATGTGTCAAAGTGGGTGGAAGCAAAAGCTACCCGGACTAATGATTCTAAAGTGGTTGCAGATTTTATTAGAATTAACATTTTTGCAAGGTTTGGCATGCCACGAGTGATCATTAGTGATGGAGGGTCACACTTTTGCAACCGGACCATTGAGGCATTATTGAGGAAATACAATGTCAATCATAAGGTTTCTACGCCTTATCATCCTCAAACTAATGGCCAAGCCGAGGTTTCCAACCGTGAGATCAAGCAAATCCTAGAAAAGACTGTTGGGCCAACGAGGAAGGATTGGAGTTTACGGTTAGATGATGCACTTTGGGCGTATCGTACGGCGTACAAGACACCCATTGGAATGTCCCCCTTTCGGCTTGTCTATGGCAAACCGTGCCATCTCCCTGTTGAGTTGGAACACAAAGCTCATTGGGCCATCAAGAAGTTTAACATGAACCTCGATGAAGCGGGAAGTCACCGAAAGTTCCAATTGAATGAGCTTGATGAGATACGGCATGAGGCATACGAGAACGCAAGCATTTACAAGGAAAAGACCAAGGCGTTCCATGATAAGATGATTAGAAGCAAAACGTTCGCAATTGGGCAGAAAGTGCTATTGTTCAATTCCCGTTTACGTTTGTTTCCCGGTAAGTTACGTTCCAAGTGGATTGGACCTTTTGTTATTTCTGACGTTTTTGTTCATGGTGCAGTCCAAATCCGAAGCTTGAAAACGGGACACGAATTCAAGGTAAACGGGCATCGTTTGAAGCCATACTACGAGAACTTTGAGGAGCATACCGTGGATGACATTCCCTTACATGCCGTGGACTCCATTGAGGAGTGAATGGGTTCTTCGTCCGGCTGTACGACGTTAAAGCAAGCGCTACTTGGGAGGCAACCCATGCATGCAACAAAGGAAGACCTAGAGAGCACTCCAAATTCCAGATTTGCGTTTCTAAACCCTTCTCTTTGTTGTTGTTTTCAATTATGCCATGTTAAATTACTTAGTTGCTGTTTTGTTTGTTTGTTGATTATTTGTGTTAGTCTATGCTTGAAACATTGAGGACAATGTTTGATTTAAGTGTGGGGGGGAAACCAAAGTGTTTTGATGCAAATTCGTAGGATTTTCTCACTCATAATTTCTAATGTTGTTTTTCACTGTTTTTTTTAGCCTTTTTAAGCTGTTTTGGTGTGTTTTAGTGTGTTTTGTGTCAAAAATCCGAAAATCCCATAAAAATTTGAAAAATTGTTTTAAAAAACCCAAAAAGAGTTGTTTTTGTGTGTTTGTTTGTGTCTTAGGGTACTTTCCAACACAATGATGAGGATTCGGTTTGTAATTGCATGACGGTTAAAAGAAAGTTATAAACATGGATAAAAGTTTGATTTACTCTTTGGTTTATGCTTGGTTGTGGTTATAGCTTATGAATTCACATGTAATCATAAAGGAAAAATTAGTTTTTGTAACATGCTTGAAGGAAGTAACTCAAACTAACGCTACAACCTTGTGAGACTTGAGCTTAAACGTTTATTTGGAGAGTTAAAATCTGTGCATCTTTGTTTTCTAAGTCGTTGCATGATCTCACTATTCTTTGCTTGATTGCTACTTAGAAGGCGTTTCATCATTTAGTTCCAAATGCTAGAACTCATGCCCAATTCATTCAAAGCATGCTATTGATTTACATATCACATATTCAAGAAGAAGTTGTGTAGTGACCACCACTTTAGCCAAAAGCCGTGTGCCCTCGTTCTTAAACTATAGTAAGCATGATTCAAATTGAATTCCTTTGTAGCAGAAATCAAGTGTGGGGGAAGATTTTATTTTGTGAAAAAAAAAAAAAAAAAAAAAAAAAAAAAAAAAGAGTTCCAAAGTATTATTTGTTGAAGTAAGGGTCCAAAACAATGAATTCGGCCCTAAAGAGTTGTCTAAGTCTTCCCCTTGTGTTTTTAAGTTAAATTCTGCAATCTAAGTGAATTCTAAGTCTTAATTTCATTACTTTGCTTACTAATGCTTAAAGAACGTTTGTTTTCCCTTTCCTTTCTTTGTTAACCAATTCCCCAAGCCCCGTTGCAACCCTTAACTTCTTCTTGAGTGATATGTGTTTCAATTTGTAGAGTTTGAATTTGGTATGAGCATATGGTGTCATTGGTTCTCGCATCTAAGTAGTAGTATTCCATTCATGAGATCATATCTAAACATGCTTATTAACTCCGGAAATTACGTTCTTTGTGATAAATATATGTGAGCATTCGTTTTTTTTTTTTTATCTACATCAATTCTCTCACATATAACTAGTACAGGGTGTGTTGTTAGAAAATCTGAGTGAAAATAGAGTGCATATCTTGTAAGGATTGAGGGAATTCTCTAAGGCATGTTACTACATTCAAAACATTGTTTTAATTGGTTCATTGTGAATTAATAAGTAGTGACTATGATTAAGTATGTGCTTAAGTATTAAATTAACTCAAATCTGTGGGAATGATAATCTTTAACATGTCATGTGCATTGGAAATCCCTGAGGCAAACGTTGGAAGGTTTAGGTTATGTTTTATTTCTTTGTTTTGCTCGAGGACTAGCAAAAGCTAAGTGTGGGGGAATTTGATAGGAGCATATTTATGCGACTTAGCTTGCTTGTTTTCTTGCATTTTGGTTATTATTTAGTATTTATTATAGTGTTTAAAGTCATTTTCGTGTGTTTATAGGTTTATATGTCAAAGTATGCAATAAGAAGCAATTTGGAGCATTCTAGAGCATTTTTGGGCCAAGATTGGATAGTACAAGCATGGAGGCATGAGGATGGACGAATTTGATGCAAAGAAGCCCAAGAATTTGATGCAAAGAAGCCCAAGAATTTGATGCAAAGAGGCCCAAAAATCTGTTTGCAATGGGCCTAAAAATATGATGTAATGCTTAGCTCATCATGACATTTGAGTGGATGATGCAATGCTTAGATCACCATGACATTTGAGTGGATGATGCAATGCTTAGTTCACCATGACATGTGAAGTGGATGACTCAAAACCTACCACCACCAACAATTTTCCATTCTTGCCGTGGCTTTTCTTTGATTCCCACCAGAAATTTGCATTAAACAAGCATTAAACAAGTCCATCATTCTCCTATAAATACCCATGGTAGCAACCTCATTCAAATCATCCAAGAATCAACCATTCTACAAGCCTTCCCTTGCCTCTCCCTACATATCTAAACTCCTCCCATCCAATCCTCCATATAACCAACCCTTCAACATCATTCCACCCTTGAGGCACGGCAAAGAAGAAGAGGAAAGCTCTTGGACGTGCTTGCTATCCAACAAGGATCGTTGGAACGTTTAGGTGTTTTCTTTCTTTTGTTTTCAATGTCTAAATTTGTTTATCTTTGTTTTATGCTTATGAGGAACTAAACCCCCCTTAGCTAAGGGGGGGGATTCGAAACCATGTTCTTGCTTGCTATATAATTTGATTACTTTTAATTGTGTTTCATAAGTTGTGATTTCAATTTACTTATCTTCTTGAACTATAACTTATTTATGTATGGTTGTTAAGAGTGCACGCTTAATCTTCATGCATAAATTGAATGCTAGGATATAAGGGAATTTCACCTAATCGTTATGAACTTATATTCACAAGTAGTAAAGGTTGTTGATCACAATCATGTTAAGTAAATTCTTGGCATAAGTTTCATGCAATTCATAGTAACAAGTGCCTCGTCAATGCTTATGATTTTCATAGAACTTAATGATTCTTGCTTGTATCTCTTTTATATGCAATTCATTGAGGGAACTTGTGGGGAATGCCTTGGGTTGTCGTATGCAATCATCCAATCCATTAACTTAAGGAAAATCTGAGAATTAATCTATGCAATTCATGGTTAATTTGGGGCGTTGAGAATTCATAAGTTATTGAAATACAATTAGAAATCATTTTGTATGCAAGCAAGACATGTGTGGAGAAGAACCCCTTAGCTAGCCTTCCATCCATTCATTCAAACCAATTTCGTTTTAAAATCTGTTTTGTTTTACAAGTTTAATTGTTCAATTTCACCAAATCCAAATCCCCCTTTTACTTTCTTGTTTTAAAGTCTTTTATTTACATTTTTTTAACTTTGTTTTTATGTTTTTGAAATAGTTTAGAGGTTTTAGCAAGCCCTCCTAATCCCCGGTTTAGAACGATCCCTACTTATACATATACTACAATTGATAAAAAGAGGGTTTAATTTGTGTGCGTATAATTCTCGCATCAGTATAGGCAATAAAATATCCCTACAAGTATGAAAAATGTGAAAAAATATTTAAACACTCGTGATTCATCATTCCTCCAACAGTAGACAATGGTTACACTTACATTATCATTTATATTTTTAAAACCCTCCAAACCATCATTAATAGTATTTTTTTATTTGAGTGTAAAAGTAATAAAATTAATAATAATTATTGTAGAAGTGTAAGAAATGTAATAAATATATATATATATATACGCACAATCACTCGTAGTGACAAGCTTTACAACTTTCGTGAAGGAGTCAACTTCGAAATCCGACACTATAATCCATTAACCTTAAATTTGTATTTAACCGTCGATTGTCGTTTAGGTTTTATTCTTTATATTGAATTTCATTTGTTAAATTTTCTTTTTTGAAAACATAATCTTTTGGGGGATGTAGGAAGAGGAACGGTTCGGATCTTTGATATCACGTTCCGATATTTATGGTTAATTGAAATATGAGTCGATGTTATATAGTTTGTAGAGACTTTATAAACACCAAACAATATTTTCACTGACGGTAAAACTCTGAACATAATATCAACGATCCAAACCGTTCATCTTCCTATATCCTTTGATAGATCCTGTTTTCAAAAAATAAAATCTGAAAATACAAAATTTGGTGAGAAAAATGAAGCATAAATGTAAACAATAATCGACGGTTAAATTTTGATTTATGATTTATATGATTATAGTGGCACATTTCAAAGTTAAGCCCTTCATGAAAGTTGTAAAGCTTGTCATTACGAGCATTTATATATTTTTTAAATATTTTTCACACTTCTACATTAATTTAAAAACTATTAAAGACTTTACTTAAACAATAGTATATGATAAATGAGAAGAGAGTGCTAATGTAGAAAGCCTCATTGAAAATATCATCAATATAACTCTTGAAGACAATATATCAAGCCAAAGTTCCAATACCGTTTCCCAGGGTGATTGATGAAAATTGAATAGTTTGATTGTAAGAAAATGTGCAAGGTTCCAAACCTTGAAACATAACTATCTTAATTTTGCAAATATTTTGAATATTTGGTATTTTGTAATGTTCTAATGTTTATGTGACATCCCACATCGCCCAGGGGAGTGATCCTTAAATGTATATTCTCATTCCTACCTAGCACAAGGCCTTTTGGGAGCTCACTGGCTTAGGGTTCCGTAGTAACTCCGAAGTTAAGCGAGAAGGGGCTAGAGCAATCCCAAGATGGGTGACCTCCTGGGAAGTTGCTCGTGAGTTCCTAGAAACAAAACCGTGAGGGCGTGGTCGGGGCCTAAAGCGGACAATATCGTGCTACGGTGGTGGAGTGGGCCCGGGAGGTGGTTGCGCCCAGGCCGGGATGTGACAATTGGTATCAGAGCCTAACCCTAGCCGTGGTGTGCCGACGAGGACGTCGGGCCCCTAAGGGGGGTGGATTGTGTCATCCCACATCACCCAGGAGAGTGATCCTTAAATGTATATTCCCATTCCTACTTAGCACGAGGCTTTTTGGGAGCTCACTGGCTTCGAGTTCCGTAGGAACTCCGAAGTTAAGCGAGAAGGGGGCTAGAGCAATCCCAGGATGGGTGACCTCCTGGGAAGTTGCTCGTGAGTTCCCAGAAACAAAACTATAAGGGCGTGGTCGGGGCCCAAAGCCGACAAATATCGTGCTACGGTGGTGGAGCGGGCCCGGGAGGTGGTTGCGCTCGGGCCGAGATGTGACAGTTTATTTTTTATTTTTTTATTATGCTCTTACTTTGGGTATGTAAATATGTAAGACTTGAAAGACAAATGTGTTTTTATGTTTTGAATGTGATAATATGGTATGTGTATACTTATTTAGTATACTGTTTTTCATTTGATTATTTATTGGTTTAAAATACATTTCCCTTAACGGGTAACGAGTCGGGTAATATTACCTGTTAATATTATCGGGTCGGGTCATTTTACCCGTTTATTTTAATGGGTGTTACACGACACGACCCGTTAAGATATCGGGTATGACATGAAAACGACACGAATACGGAAAACACGACACGAATGCCAGGTAACCCTTTCATATTCCATTCTTCATGTTGGATTTACGTAAATGAGATTGAAACCGTACAACTCATAAGAACACACAATATTTCGTGATTCGCACGAATTGGATTATGTCGACTTTTGATGTCGTTTTGACTCGTCAGTTGCTCATCAAATTCTTTCATTAGCTTTCTGTCTATTCCATCTGCCAGAGAAGGTTCATCCGCTGGACATGAAGTTGGACATTGCATCGATTTGGCTCGTTGGATCTGTTGACTACAAAAATCACCTAGCCTACACGGCGCACAGGACAAGCAATTAGTGAGCTAACTATGTCCTTCAAATATGTGAGGGGCGTGCCAACTCGTTGGCTGAGCTCGACCGATGAGTAAAAATGTATTGATGTTGTGTTGATGAGCGTAGCTGACTTCTGTGTCCTGCAACTGCGGCCGAGAAAGGAACACGTCTCGGCCTCTAGGTCCTCAAGCCTGAAGACAAGGCTACTAATTTCAAAGTTCATGGCTCGTCATCGTCTGATTCGGTCACAGTCACTGTATTTGTGAAGGGGAACTCACCCTGAATCGATACTAGAGTATAGGGGCACAAATACTCAAAGCGGATGAAGGTCTTGATAGTGAACGTGGTTCGGCCGTCTGAGTGTCGAACTCTGAAACCCACTTGCGAATATGCGATCATAAAACAACTCGGCGTTTGAGGCACCGAGCCTAAGTATCAGTAACACCTCACTTCGCCGAGAAGGCTGGTGAGATGACCTCTGTCGACAGGGATCCGAAAATCCTCGTCGGCTGAGACTTGGATAGATAACCAATTGACCCTGTCGCAGTGTTGTTTATCCAAACTGAAGGTGCTTCAAGGACGGCTGATTCTACGGCAACAGTGCTGTTTATCCAAACTAAAGGTGTTACCGGTTGCCTTCACAATGCTGTTTATCGAAACTGAAGATGTGAAGGCGGACAAGAAAATAAAAATCTCAAAGGTGTTGGGAGGTTTCCCGCAGAGCGAGAATTTGAGCAGGGCAGATTTGTGTGTTGAGTTGGAGGTCCCCTGAACTGTGCATTGAGCCTTCTATTTATAGGGTTGAAATACTTGCTTTGCACGGTCAGATGGTGTTGCAGAGTTTAATTGCAATTCTAATTTCAAGTTCTGCACGCCATACCCCAAAATGTTGTTCACTTTTCTCCAAATAATTCGTTGTCTATATCTCCCCATTTTAAATTAATCTTTTATTTGATAACACCTGACAACACCCATCATCATCTCAAAAGATCTAGCTCTAGCCTCCCTAAAGACCTAGCTTCCCTAAGCTTCTTAAATGTCATCATTATCCAAAACTTGCAAGATCCATGCATACATCATGATACATATCACCATTCATAATAAATTATTATTAAAAGATAATTATGATAAAACACCATAATATTATCCTTTAATAATAACAAAATTATCTTTACTTTTATCCGACGGTGTGGAGCTACGCTTACTCAACGACCTCGATTACTCGGGCCGATGGTGTAACTTTGGGCCCAAACAGGATCTCAATCAGTTCCTGAGATTATCCATCTTGCGACAATATTGGACGACGACCTTCCCCAGAAAGCAGTCGGGTATCTCAGAGAGACGCCGTCGATCCCGTCTTACAATGCGGCCTTGAGGTTTTCACGATGGAGGGCTGGTGCTTGTTGTTGATTCTTAGCCGCACGATCTCTTTTCGACGGTCATGATTGGGAATTGAGAAATGGATCGTATGATCAGGCCCCGACAATTATCTCCCCCTCCCCAGATCTGAATTTTCTCTCTTGTCTCTCTCTTCTATCTTCTAGGGCTGAAAGCACTTAAAAAGCAACAATTAATCGCAGTTTATACAGAAGTTGCCGCTTAATTACCTGTTGCCCAAGTATTTCTCTGTTCACTAATGCCATCTTCTAGGAAGATATAGAGAGAAATCGATTCGGAGGAGAGAAAGAGACAAGGAGCGGGAAAGATTCCAGATCTGGGGATGTGGAGCATGTTGCCTGGATCGGAGCTGATGCCGCCAACCCGTCCTAATGCAGACAGCAGAGTGAGAGACCCCTTCCCCCCTCTCTCTCTCTCTCTCTCTCTCTCTCTCTCTCTCTCAAGGCTTTCGGTTGGCAGAAGATATGAACGGCGACATCACAGAAGGGAGGTACCGCAGCGAAGTTGGCTGACGCAAAGGTTTTTCTTGTACGTGCCCAATATTATTCGATTTTATACACATGTCAAGGAACAATGGGCCTGAAAGTCTTTTTATGGAGAAATTTTTAGTTGTGATGGGAACCCAGATGGTACACCACATGTTTTTATGTAAGTGGTGGAAAAATTTAATTTTTAAGTTATTAACATTTTAACATACATAACCCACCATTTCTATATGGACACGTAGTGTACCACCTCGTGTAACTGTCACACTAAAAAATCTCTCCTTTTTATGCGTTCCTCATGAAGCGTAGCATGCACCTTTGGCCTCGTTTATAACGAAACCAGTGGTGTCACCTTCGACAGCCTCGATTGTTAACTGCTGTTTTTGCTGATTTGCTGATTGCGAATTAGTTCAAGTGAAAAAGGTATTACTTATTGCTTCAAAACTTTTCAATGTTTAGATTGAGTTGGAATATCGAAAGATCGATCTTCTTATATGATATGTGAAGTGACAGGAGGAGTGTTTTGTCTAGAATTAGGGAATTTCTATGGACAGTTGAGTTAATGGGGGGATGCATTTCAAGGCTACCCATACAGGGGCAAAATTCATTTCGCTCACAGGGTGGGTTGACAGAGTCTTCCTCTCCCCGATCGTTGGATTATGCTGGTGGTCAGGTAACTGAATCTAATCTTACCTCCTCTATGGAACTGTGATTGTCAGAAACTGTTGAGTATCTTTTGCAAGGTTCCCTTCTCGTTCAAAGTTTCTTATCTGCAAAAAATGGTTAGTTGTGCTCACTCAACTCATCTTTTTTGCAGGTGACTAACGCGCGATCTGTTCTTGCTCCATCTTCGAACCCAGACCCGCTGCAGATCCGACCCCTGCCCCTCCTTCGTCGGCAGACTCCTCTACCCCCCCCCCCCCCGGCCCAAAAAAAAAATAGAGGCGCTGCTTCTAGGATGAGTGGCAACCCCAGATACGATGATAAAAAAAATACGGTGAACGGGTTGGAAGGGGGAAGAAGTGGCTGCGTAAAAAAATTAAAAATAGAGAAGGGAAGAAACAGGGAGGCGCTACAGTGAAGAGGGAAGAAGACGGGCATCTCCCAAGTGACGTCAAATCCAGCCATCAAATTGAAAATTGATGAGACTTGGCAATTTGATATTGTCAATATTTTTCTCACCTAACATGCCAAATTTATTACTTCATTTATGTTTATTTTAAACAAACATGATAAAAATTGGGTTAATCTAAATTTATTACGCTGAAGTTTCGTAGTTTTCAACATTTAGTATATGAATTTTTTTAATTCCAGAGTTATACCTCAAGTCTTAATTTTGGGACAGTTTCATACATCCGTTAAAACTTCTGTTAACGGATGACGTGGCACCTACGTGAACAATAACTTAGTGCCACATGTCAATATGGGCCCACTTCAAAAAAAAAACACAAAAACACAAAAAAATAAAAACACAAAAAAGAAAAAAAAAACCCACCCGTCTCTCACCCGCACAATCTCCATCATTTCTCTCTTCTCTCTTCTTCAATTCCACGCCCATGTTCTCCTCGCCCATAACACCCCCGCCGTCGTCCTCATCACACTCCTCATCTTCCTCACATGCCACTACGTCGCCTCGCACAGTGCAGCCGCCATTCTCTCCCTCCTGATCCTAGTCGAAGTCACCAGCCTTTGCCAGAACGTGTGGACGTTGGCCAACGTTGCCGCCTGCAAGCCTAAACCTCAAGCATTCTTCTGTAATAGCTCGATTGTGAACAGATCTAAGCTCTGCACCGTGCAAATACCCAGATCCGGTTCTATCTCCAATGGTGAATCAGATTGCCATCTGGGTCTTCTCTATTTCCCCTGAAACCTTTAATTCCAACTCCTAGTCCAATTTGGCTCCCAGTCCTAAATGGGTCAAATTGATGGAAATGAAGATCTTTGTTGCTTTTCCCATATAGCACATTTTGGTTTGCTGGGTTTCTACTGGGTTTTGCAAGGTGTGGGTTCAGAGAGATTGGCAGAGAGACTGGCAGTGGTGGTGGGGTTTGCTGGGTGATTCTCATCGTCTTCTTTTCATGGTGAATAAGGTAGAGGAAGAGAGAGAGAGAGAGAAAGAAAGAGAGAGAGGGAGAGAGAGAGAGAGAGAGAGAGAGAGAAATCGAGAGGTGCTGGGATTTGCAAAAGAGAGAAGGAGGGTGCGGGGGTGAGAGACAAGTTGGGAATTTTTTTGTTTTGTTTTGTTTTGTTTTCTTAATTTTTTACTATTGAAGTGAGCCCATATTGACACGTGGCGCTCAGTTATTGTCCAAGTGGACGCCACGTCATCAGTTAAAAGAAGTTCTAATGGAAAACTTAACGGATGTATGAAACTGTCCCAAAATTAAGAGTTGAGGTATGACTCTGGGATGAAAAAAACTTCATGTACCAAATGTTGAAAACCACGAAACTTCAGGGTAGTAAACTGAATTAACCCTAAAAATTGAGTTGTTGTTGGTTTAAAAATAATAAAATAATACTTAAACATCCTAACATTTAAGTCGAGGCAAGTGAAATGCCTTTAGAAATGGCAAAAACCATATTTGAAGGCAGCTTCAAATTTGACATCTCTTTGTTCATGTTAACTTTGTCTTCTTTTCCATGTTAGCTTTGACATCTTGGTTAGAATAATAGTACATCATTTGTTATCGTTTTATATCTGTGTGCATTTTTAACATCTTCTTTAAAAACGGTCTAGAGTTTGGGGCATTTTTTTTTACAAAAAAGGAAACAGAAAAAGAGAGGCTGAATAAAAGGCTAGCATGGGCCTTATAAACATGGCAAAGGGAAGGCTGTCAGCAGATGGGTGTGGGCCACCCCTTTTTCTGTGGGCTCACAAGTTTCAAAAGAAAAAAAACAACAAACCACATAATAGTATAGTAAAAGTTAGGCAGTCAATCTTTGGGGCTCAACTTTAATTTTTAGTTTGATAAGTTTGGGCAAACACAATGAAAGAATGGGGGAGTGGTAATGTTCTAAATTTTGATTTCTGAATGACTCAACACACATTAAGACACCTCTTTCGGTAATACATTTCAGCACTTGGAAGTTTTGTGATTACTTAGTAATTGAATTTTGCAAATTCCCAATCGAGAAACTTTCCTCACTCATGAACTTAGGAGAACACTGTTTGTACCATACTTCACCAATACCAAAACAACCAAGCAACGGTTAACTTTATACCTTCAGAGACCCACTGAAGAATTTGTGTTGAGGCATCTCTGCCAAAACACAAGAGTTCTTTCCAGCCAGGAGACCAATCACAATGCGATATGTGTCAACATCAGAATAAAATTCCTAGAGTCCCACATTGACCGTGAACGAGAGCGTGCAACTTTCCTCAACTATTAAAGGAGACTATTCTCCTACAATTAATCCCTAATGACATTATTCCCCTTAATCCATTGTTAGAACTTACTAATGATGATTATGTTTAAACCTGCATACTATGTAAACTTTTCACTCTTAATAACAACTCTTCTATCCTCGCGGATGTAACCCAATTTAGGGTGAACCACATATATATTGTGATTGCTTCACTATCTCTATCTCTTTACATATTTACCTACATTGGTGAACAAAACAACCTTGCCAAGGTCACACCTTAACACTTTACGTTGCTCTAAAGTTAATCCGATTTTGTGCATCAATATAGTTCAAATTTGTATCAGTAATATTCAAGTTCCTTATTTTACATAACTGCTATGACACTTATAATGTCATAGAATGTTGTGAATCTTATTCCTTACATTATGTGACTGGGTTCCAAGAAACTTTTTTTTTATATTATTATTATTATTATTATTATTATTATTATTAAAAGGGATGGTTTGAAGCTATTAATTCAGGGGAGGGGAGGTTTTAAAACCAGGACGCCCGAGTGAAACCCAACACTATATCCATTAGGATATTGGACCACATGCATGTAAAATAAGGAAACTTGAATTTGGCTTCCAATAAGAAACTTTCACTACAAAAACACACTTTGTCAGGCGAAAGATTTTTATTGGGTCAAATGCAGTTTTATCATCTAAAACTTTAGGTGATGAAAATCGTTGGGAAAAGTTTGTCACGCAAAAGTTGTCGCTCAAAGTCTTACCCTATAAAAAGAAGTCATTCGTCAAGAAAAACTGAGTTCGCCTAACGAAAGAAGTCGTCAGATAAAGGTGCGTTGCTCGCCTTGACTTGACGAAAATATCTTACTCGACAATGTCGTTTCGTCACCCTACACCAAATTAAATACTATTAAAAACTTAACCCGACGAAAAAAATTTAAAGAAAATTAACTTTTGCTCGACAAATATATTCGTTGGGCTAACCATATTAGGGTTTTTAAAGTATTCGATATTAAAACAATATTTAAGGTAAATAATTTATTTAATTCTAATAATATTAATCTAAAAAGCTAAAATTAATCACAACTTAAATTTTTTTAATTTAATTACATTCAAAATATAATTGTTCGTCCAATTATGTAAAAAAAAATGTTGGAACCAAATTCGAGCACCTTCGTGAGTGGTGGTCGAGCGCAAATTCGAGCAACCTGCAAAATAGCGAAACAGCTATAAGCAAGTCTAGACTAGGGGGTTGCCGGGCAAAGGCTCTCCTATGGTAAAGTAAGTGAATGATTTTAGACTCAAGCAGTGGACAAGAGAATCTAAGTGTTTAGATTGCGTTACCATAGATGAACCTTGGATGATGGTATTAATACTGAGGAGAGAGGGACCTTTTTTTAGGATAGAATCCTCGTTCTAAGCTGGGAGAATCCTAGAGGATATCTAGAAGTAGTCATTGCATCATCTTAGAAGTTGTGATTAATTGCGACGCATGCCAATTCCTAGATTGTAGGAACTCCAAGACTTATAAGATCTAATTGTGTCCATACTCGGATCAGATCGCGTGCCTTGCAGAACAAGCATGAGCATCTAGTGGAGTTGCTAAGACTTTGCCTAGTGCCCTGGAGTAGAGTGATGGTAGCACTGCTACTTCATCTGATACAGCTCCACTTGGAGCTTGTGAGTCCATGATTGGACTTCTAAGGTAATTGTATACGAATTAGACTTACTTCGGCTCTGAAAAATCATGGTCACACAATTGCCCCTAACTATCCATCTGAGGCATAACCCGTTCTTGAGGATGAATTGTTATCCAAAGACCATGCCTTTCGAAGTAAGTTGGACTACGTGTCGTTTGGTCTTCAAATTCTTGAAATTTGGTATGGCTCATTAAAGGGAGATAGTCAAGTCATTCTCGATTTTTGTCATTCATTAACTGGCATGATGATGCATGCCTCTATTTTGTGCACACGCTTCTCAAAAAAGAAATCACATATCTCATTCATTGGCCTTGATCCACATTCGTGCTGATCTGATGAGAACCTTTTGTCACGGTGAGGACTTCTCCTGATCTGCCTTTATATAGTTTTCTCAAATCATAATTTTCTTCAATCATTCCTCATTTGTGTCATGATGTATGTTTTTCATTTCCTCCACTGTAGTCTTCCTTTTAGTTCTTCATGGAAGAAAACTTCAATCTTGGAAAATTGTGTTGCCTACCGGAAATCCCTATGAATTTTTAGAAATGTCTCATTGCTTCTTGCAACTCGCTTTATAATATTCCACACTTCTTGCAACTTATTCTATAATATTCATTTTTATGTGGCACTCATGATGCAGAACTTACATCAGAGTTGATCATCTGGATTGGCTTGCCACTATTACGGGGGTTTTTAGTCACCATTTTCTTCTTCATCTGACATTTCTTGACGGTGGCAGTGACGTTTCTTCATTGAACACTCGGCCATGTGGCATTCAAGTGGCTTTAGTGTGGAAGTTACACTGAGGTGTCTCAACACTAACTTTCTTCCCTTCTAGGCTTCTAGTGCAAAATTTGCATTGAAGTCAAATTCCTTTAAGGTGATGGGGTGCTCTTGTGAGTTCTTCGTCTCCATTTCTTTCCATTTCCTCCACTTGTGGACAGCAACGGTGGTAGATCTCTATTGAAATACTAGTTCTCAATGTAATGTTGTGCTCAGAATGTAGCAAGGTAAGGTATCTCTAATATGGTAACAAAATGTGCCGACTCCAGTCAAGTGTGTTGTGTACTCTTCTAGAAACTTCTCTTTGCTAGGGGCTAAGACTTGTCTCCCCCAAACTGATGTACAAGTTTGATCTTCTTTGTAACTTTGATAATGATTAGTCATCTATGTGAGAATCTTTTGATCTCATGTATCTTCTGGCAAAAAGAATTACCAATCCAATAAATGTTTCCAAAGTAAACGAACTTTGAGAGATAAAATAAGTAACAAAGCAAATTGTGAATAAGTTTGTAGGCCTGGGACAGAGTTTTAAGAAAACCCCATGGGTAATGTTGGTTCAGAAAAACATTACCTCATAAACTCTTTATTTGTGAAGGAATCTCATCATGATATCTGGAGTTCCACCCTGCTCCGGTACCAAGAATTGAACATTAAATCCATGAGGTATTCTCTGCTTCATGCTTATTTGTACATTTATCGGACTTTGAGACGATTTCGCGTACATTGAAAGTATCCTGCAAAATATAAGTTTAGTAAAATCTTCTACACTTCTCCCTTTTTTTTGGGCTAAGGGCTTCGACAATTGCAACGTAGTGTAGAAAAGGATTTTCCTTATGAGTTATGCGTATGTTTTGAGTGAATCTTAAGCGAAAGATTTTTGGAAACATGGCCGTCGACATGTGGGTCAGTAACACTTTTTGAATCATTTTGTCTGATTTTATGTGTCAAACTTGAGCGAATTCAATCAGACTACTTTGTTTGACTTAACCAACATATTAAAGCTCCATTATAATAGACTTCAGGGATTGCCTAGTCTGGATGTCCTTTCGAAATCTGCTAATATTTGGTGTTGCAGAGCATACTTAACCTAGTATGTTGGTTCAGAATAAAAGTAGTCGTACTCGGGGTCAGAGTTCAGAGCCACCCTCAGATGATTTCTGGATTGCTCTTTCGACTATTCCCTTGAATGGCGTAAAGCCTGGGTTTGAATTTTATAACCCACAACTTTGCTAGTTGCATAAACTTTCTGGAGACCAGATGGTGCATTGGACTTCCAGGTAGGGACTATGTGCTCGTGCCTGTAGCTCGGCAATCATTACCGCGCTTATTACGGTTCGAGTTTCCCAAGCTGTTAACTGTTTAAGACGGACTAGGCTAGGGGAAACTCCTTTGATATTTGTTACTTTGAACCTTTTTAGACTTGTTTTTATGCGAAGTTTTTCAAAGTTGGTGCCCTGTTTGAAATGAGTAAGATATTATCATGCATCACAAGGAAACGAAAGAACATGTGTTTAAGACAAATAATTCTTCTTTATTTATGATTTAAAGTAGAATTAGATTGATAAAAGGGTGTGATTGAATCCGAAAAGGATTGCCTACATATCTCCTAGATGGATAATCAAATCACTGATGTAGTTCTAAGAAAAATATGATGTGATGTAAAAATAACACCAGAGGTCACTTTTGATGATAAACTTATAGTGGGGCATAAGGAAATGAGTTCTCTGTGGACTTGTCTTTGCACAGACGGCGACGTTGCGATTGGGTTCAGAGAGAACTACCTACATTTTCCGGGAAATGAATCAAACCCCGTGTAGTTCTTGGTGCTGCGCTTGTTTAAGCTACCTGGAAGAATCGACAAGGAGTTTGATTTTCTTTTGCTGAGATCTTGTCTCTTAGCATAGGTTATTTTCTTTCTCTGGCTCTTCTGTTCGTTATTATTCCTGGGTAGTGATGGCCGATGCTGCTTGTTGATAAGACAAGGCCTATGACATGCAACCATTCTCGACCAAGGATAGCGATGTAAGGGGATGAGCTATCTATCACATGGAAAACCATAAGATATTTAGATGATTGTGCCTATACCTTGAGTTGTATTTTAGGAAAACTAATGAAAATGGTTTGAAAACTTTGAGTTTTAATGATAAGGACAAAATAAAAGGTAAAGTAAATAGTGCCAGGATTGACTTTTTAGTGTAAAAATGTGGTTTTTCGTTAAAGTAAACAGTACCGGGAGCTTTTCGTTAAAGTTCCCTTATATTTTCCCCATAGTGTTGTGTGAGATTCCTATTAAGACCTTGAATGGTGGATCTTTTGAAGTTGAATTTGTCGAGGACGCCTATCATTCTAGATGCACCCATGAAGAGGAATTTGTCCTTTGACTCGGACGCCCAACATTCTAGATGTCCATCAATCAGAACCCTGCTTACCATGGTGTCAAATATTTGTAGCTTGACCATCAGGGCACCATTAGTAGGAGAACGGATGTCTTTTGGCTTAGTGACGAGGTTTCTGGGATGATGTGCCTTTTTCATCGTATTTTTCCCTTTTCGAGCCCCTTTGAAATATTTTTCGTTTCTTCACTTACGATTATTATTTAGGGTAGCAGTAAACCTAGGGTTTTTTTTACAGTCTTTCGATGCGCTTTGTTGGGACAAGTTTCGAGGTCAAGTAGTCTGGAATCGAGTTTGTTGTCTCTGGAGGAACTTGAGGGGTAGATACTTCAAGATAGGCGATGGTGTCTTCCACAACTTTCATTCATACATCTAGTCTGGTGAACCTAACTTGTTCCTCGATTCTTAGGTTCTTTTTAAGATCTTTAACTGACTTACATATCTTTTTGGCATCTTCTCAGACTTAATTCATAAAGGAGGTGTCTTTCCCCTGGACCCGTGTCATGTCCATGGGATGATCTTCTAGACATAACTTCCATGAGGTAAAATGGTCTGGCCGAGATGGGTATGAGTCTTCTGTCAATGAAAGCACCAATTGTTGGAACCAAATTTGCGCATATTCGTGAGTGGTGTTTGAGTGCAAGTCTGAGTAAACTTGAGCAACCTGCAAAATAGTAAAATAACCGTGAGTAAGCCTAGGACCGTGTGGGGGGCAGGCCAAAGGTTCTCTGACGATCAAGTTAGTGAATGAATTTAGACTCAAGCAGTGGGCAAGAGAATTCAAGTGTTTAGATTGTGTTACTACATTGTTAGATTTATTAGTGTAGTTATCAGTCTATAGCTTTGAATTACTTTGTTAGGGCATGCTGACTTACAGAAAACATGAATTGAAATCATTTTGATCTTTGAGTTTTTTATGTAAACTACAATACGAGTATGAGAAGCATTTCACTTCTTTAACTTCCCATGTGTTTATTAACAACTTTTAAAAAGTAGTCTCAGAGTTGTTTGCATAGTCAAACTGCGCGACACTTGATGTGCTTTGACAAAAAATTTAAAAAAAATTAATAGAGGTAACATATATGTGCTAAAATAAGGCAGTGCATTTAGTAATGAAATTTCTCCAAAGCATATTAAAAGTGCATATTTAAGTTACATATCTAAACAAGAGCCCTTAGATTCTGTTCCAAAGAAAGTTGCATATTTAACTTTTGTTCAAATGCGTAATTTAAATTTGTACTAGAAAGTATCGAGTTAGTAAATGTTCCAAAGAAAATTCTTTGGATGGCATTTGCACATCGTCCAGTTTCTCTCCAAAACAAAAAAACAAAAATAAATGGGCTTGGGTCGTTGTCTTTGAGGTGTAGGTCAAAAGCCCAATTCAATATCTACTCCCTCCTTCAGAAGCAAAACCCCGAATTAACAAAATTAGGGTTTCTCACTTCACTCTTCTCTGCTTCGAGAAGGGACCTGGAAAGAAATCCATCAAATTGAAGTGTCTGCAGAACCCACTCTTGCTCGCTTATGCAGTGAGGTGTAATGTTGAAGAGCTTTTTCTCGATGTAAGTTCACATGATTGGGAGGACCAGCTACCATTTCCCTCATGCACCCTTCTTTCCGCATCGTTGAGGTCATTAAACGTGGTGCAGCTGATGGGTATGTACATTAAAACACCCTCGTTTGCCTTTTCCTCTAATCTCAGTTGCTTGGAGTTGGAAATATTGATGCTATAGACGAGTCGTTTTCAAATGGATCTCGTGTTCCTGCAAATGCATCAAGGAATTATCTCTTAGAGAAATTACTGGGATACGAAGCATCACAATTGATAGCTCCTCTTTGGAGAGATTTGATTTTTTTGAACCCTATTGGTCTCAAATCTGTCATCTTAAGGTCTCTGGTGGGTCACCTAAAGACAACTCTTTAAATATATTTTCTCCAAATCAAAAACTTTCCATTGGAATGGGAAGGTGATGAATCACCCAAACCTTGGAGAACTAGAATATTTTTTAGAACCATCAATTTCACAGGAGCCTGAAGTAGATGACTTTGAAAACATATTTGAGGTTCTTCGCAGTGTACGCACGGTTGAAGTTCTTAGTCTATATATATGAATCAACCGTTAAGGTAAATGGAACCATCCTCTAGACTCAATTTTTATTTGTTGTAAAAACTAGATAATCTGCAATTTGGAAGGACTAAAGTTTTATGTTTTTTGCTCGTTTGGGAACAGTAGAAGTAGGTAATTTATGTTTCTTACATATCAGTGTTATTCGAAACTTTGTTTGATGGTCATTAATCATTATGATCTCGCTAACTAGAATAAATATCAACCTTTATGTTTGAAGTTTGTGGTTAACAGAATGCTGGTAAATTGAGAAATATGATATAGCTTTTAACCGTATAACATTGCAGCTCTGTTCAGGGAAGGATCCATGCCTGTTCAGTTCGATAATCGTTTTTATTTGGACATGAGTATTACGAGCTTTTCTGATGAGCTCGTTCCTGCATTGGTCTTTCTTTTAAAAGGAATGCCCGATTTGGGTACTTAATACATAGGTGAACTACCATGGCTTAGTGATCCTGAATCTGATGTAAGTTAAGTCTATGTTTTTCTTTTTCAATATTTTATTTGGTTTCCTTTTTTCTTTTTCTTTTTTTTCTAGGAAATTTTTCAATTGGGTTGCTTCTTGACTTCTTTCTTTTGCAGGCATCTGGGTTTGATATGGAATACTGGAAGCTACAAAATCTGGATTTTATTCATCACATTGAGGAGGTTAACGTAGATCTTTCGATGGGTCTAATAGGATTGAGTTTGCAAGGTATATACTCGATCGAGAATGCCAAGAACCTAGAACAAATGGTCATAAGTCATTTACCCGAGCAATCTGATGTTAGACAAAAGCTGAATGAAAGTAAGATGATGATGCTTTGACAGTGTAAGATCTTTATATTAAGGTTTTGATATTCAAGATTCAATGTTCAAGATTTCAGTGTTTGAGATTCAACATGTTTACTGAGAAATAAATTTTGTTGCTGACACTTCTTGTATTTAGTTTTGTAACTCTCCCAAGGTTGTATCGCTCAAGGTATCGTTTGATAATGAACAGTTACTCTCTAAGGGAGGCACTTTGTAAGTTTTTATTTCAATCACAAATAAAAATCTGCAACATGGTCCTGAGCATCTAGAATTAGAGACGGCAGCTTATAGGCTTGGCAAATGGCTCGTGTTTGATATGTTCATGTCATTCTCGTTACCTTAATAAATCGTGCCTTCTCAAACATGTTATCTTAATTAGTTTTTAACAGATGACCCAAGATGACTCGATTGGTTAACGGGACGTGTGGGGTTAACAGGTCATGCAAGAAATTGCCTAGGCTAGATATGGAAAATAGTATCTTTATCAGATTTTTAACAGGTGACTTGATAACCACTCGAAACATTAACCAGTTCTTAACGGGCTACCCGATAACGACGCGACTCGTTACAAGGTTAGACCCAAAATCTATTATTTTTGCGTTGTTTCGTATTCAGTTAACAAGTCGTGTAAGAAATTATTAGACTTAGCAACTTATATAGAATGGATTCATCATCACCTTAGCGCCATAATCTAATAATACATTGACATGTGAAAAAGAAATTACACATATCAATGCATTATTGAATCAAAATGCCACATCGCAATCTTCACCTCGTTTAATGTAAGTCATTCTCGTACTTTTACACTCCGAAGCATCATTTTTTTGGAGCCCAACACCAGAAAACCATCATCAATGGGCCAAAATAGGGCACTAAATCAAGGACCCCATTTTAGAGCCCAACCCACAATCCACTCCCTCCTTTCCTTTTGCAAAATTAACCTCCAAATGAACAAAATTAGGATTCTCAATTCTCTCTGCTTCGCTTCTAGAGGGACCTAGCAAATTGGCAATTCATGGAAGTCCACATGAGTAAGCTCGAATTCTATTGGGTACAAGAGTGGTACATACGACTACTTTCATAAATTATGGTTTAGTATTTTTAGTGTTGGATTTTCCCTTCCATTGTTGTATAATTGAAAATCCAATTTCTTCTGCAAAACTCACAATTTAGATGTTTACCATATTCTAGGTATGAAGAAAAATCTGGTTTCAGTGGTGTAGTTAACATCATTAAGAAATTATGTCTTGTTTAGTTCACAAGATGTGAAGTGTATTGACACCTTAAGGTCTCAGGGATGCCAACAATGGAAGGACGACGACTGCAATCAGCTATGTAATGTCAGCAAAAACTGCATATGCAGATAATATAAGGAAGAATGAGACAACAAATTTATGGCACATGAGATTGGGTCATATTAGCTATCACAAGCTAGATGTGATGATGAAGAAGTCAATGCTTAAGGGGGCTACCTCAGCTTGACATGAGAATAGACACGGTTTGTGCATGATGCCAACATGGTAAAACACATCAACGACTATACTAAGAGTCAAAGTTCAAGCAAAAGAACCATCAGAGTTAGTCCACTTTGATGTGTTCGGGCCTGTCAAGCAACCATTGATAAGTGGGATGCGGTATATGGTGACGTTCATTGATGACTTTTCCAGGTACGTGTGGGTTTTCTTTATGAAAGAAAAATCTAACACATTTCCAAAGTTTAAAGAGTTTATAGAGACAGTCGAAGGAGAAGTGGGAAAGAAGATCAATTGCCTACGTACACATAATGGAGAGAATATACCTTTACTGAGTTTTCCCAGTACCTACGAGATTTTCGAATATGTCATTAGTTCACTTGTTCCAACACACCACCACAAAATGAAGTAGTAGAAAGGAAGAACCATCATCTTGTAGAAATTTGTCGAAGTATGCTACATGCGCATAATCTACTATGAAGGTTTTGGGCTAAACCCATGAAAACTGCATTTCATGTGATCAACAGGCTTCCTCAACCAAGGTTAGAATTTGTTCACCCTTTGAGAAATTGCAGGATATAAAACCTACAGTTCGCTAAGTATATGGTTGTGTGTTCTACGCATTTGTTCTAAGTTAGTTACATAGCAAGTTTGGCAAGAAAGCACTCAAATGTATCTTTGTGGGATACGACATCCAGAGAAAAGGATGGAAATGCTGTGATCCTACGACTGGAAAGTGTTACACATCATAAGATATAGTGTTTGATGAACCATCTTCTTGGTGTCCTAAAAAAAGGTGTTTCTATCTCAAGAGAGAAACTGAAGATAAGTTGCAGCAGAAGATGGGGGAGCAAACTGCCCAAATCCAATTGAGTTATGATGAGAACGATGATTTATCTGATGGTGATGATGTCAAGCAAGAAGTACCTTAAAGAAGAGTTAACAAGCATACAAAAACCAAATCCTAAATACGCCAACGTTGTCATAGTTGAAAGAGTGCAAGGGAACTTGAGATGTTTGAAGAAGCATCAAAAGTTTTGAATGGATAAGAGTTATGAGAGAATAAATCATTACTTAAGCAAAATTAGACTTGGGCTTTGGTGCCAAAGCCAAGAGATGTGAAATCCATATCCTGCAAATGGGCGTAAAAGATAAAGCGTCGTCCTAATGGTTCAGTCAAGAGGTACAAGGCTCGGTTAGTGGTACGAGACTTCTCTCAGTAGTAGGGACTAGACTATGGTGAAACATTTAGTCTAGTGGCAAAGTTTATGACCATATGAGTATTACTTGCACTTGCAGCCAACAAAGATTGGAACTTGTACCAGATGGATGTGAAGAATGCTTTTTTGCATGGAGAGTTAGATTGAGACATCAACATGAATCAACCAAGAGGATTCGAGAACAAAACTCATCCTTAATACGTGTGCAAGTTGAGAAAAGCACTCTACGTCTGAAACAAAGCACTAAGGGCATGGTATGGTAAGATTGCAGAAATTTTAACACAAGTGGTTACTCTGTGGTGCATGCAGATTTTGGTTTACTCGTCAAAGCTAATGGACGAAAGTTTGTTGGTGTGCTAGTGTAGGGGGATGAAATCACTGATGATGACGAGACCAAAATTCGTCGAACAAAGAAGAATTTGTCAGTTCACTTTCAAATGAAAGAATTAGGATAACTCAACCACTTCCTTAGGCTTGAGGCTGATCGCATACAAAAAGGGATATTTTGTGTCAACATAAGTATTCAAAACATTTGTTGCAAAATTTGGGATGCTTGAATGCTAGCCAATCTTAACACCGACAAAACCCAATATATGTGTAGATGTGTTCACATGAAAGCAAAGACATAGAAGACGCAACAATGTATCGACAATTAGTAGGCAACTTGATCTACCTGACTCTACTTAGACCTAACATTTCTTATGCAGTATTGTTGTGGTGAGTCGGTACATGCTAAATCCAAATAAGCCTCATCAAGAAGTGGTTGGTGAATATTGAAATATGTAAAAAGAGTACAATTAACTATGGTCTCTTGTAGAAGAAAGGTGAAAACTATAAGATGGTTGGCTGTTGTGATGGAGATTTTGCAAGAGATCATGACACCAGGAGATCAACCACTGGGTATGTCTTTAGAATTAGTTCTAAAGTAGTGTCGTGGTGCAGTAAGAAATAGCCAACAGTATCTTTGTCAAAGCAGAGTGTAGGACAACATTAATGGTAGTTTAAAAGATAGCATGGGTGGTACAGTTAACGAATGATATCTACATCAACCAATAGATTATTCAGTACTATTATACTGCTACAATCAATTAGATGTGCGTTTAGTGAAAAATCCAATCTTTCACGCAAGAACCAAGCATGTAGAGATACACTACCATTTTATCTAAGAGAATGTTCTATAAGAAGAAATTAGGTGTGGTTGATTAAGACAGATGATCAAGTTGTGGACTTGTTCACAAAAGGTTTGAGTACTGGCAAGTTTGAAAAGTTTTGTCGTCAACTCAGCATGGAGAAAAAGAATGAGTTGGTGTTGAGGGGGTGTGTTGAAGATCAACACCAGCCCAAAGAATAAAGGCCCAACCCATGAAAATTAATTAACACTTGAACTAGGAAAAATCTAGAAGAATTGTGAGATTTCAACCAACATGCAAGATTAGTATAGTTAATTCTTGCAAAGGAAGTTAGTAGAATTAGCTAGATATTTCTAGTATGGTATTTCCATGATTTTCCAAGGCTCTATCCATTCCTTGGACAAGGCGTCCACCCCATTTGAAGCAATTAGAAGCAATCAAATAACCAAGTGAGAAGCAACCAAGAATGAGCTCCACTCTAAGTGTGAGAGTGAGATATAAGGTCTTTGAGATGAGTGTGAGTGTTCTAGAGTTTGTCTCTAATAAGTGAGAGAGTGTCATAACTTCTAAAATTGTGTCTTTGAGAGTTTGTTTGTTGTAATATTTGTGAGTGTAATACAAGTAATTTGTTTGTTTGTTTTGTTTCTAAAACACTTGTATTAGAGTTGTGTACTATAATCTTATTCAACAAAATTTGGGGTAAGTAATAACATATTTGTTGCATATATTGTAAATATGTGTGATAAGAAGTCATTGATTTTAGGGTAAATCTCAGTTTACTACCCTCAAGTTTCATGGTTTTCAACATTTAGTACATAAAGTTCTTTTTGTCCCAGAGTCATACCTAAATTGTTAATTTTGGGATAGTCTCATACAGCCGTTAGTCTAACTGTTAAGTCTTCCGTTAACGGATGACGTGGCTCCCATGTGGACAATGACTAGACGTCACGTGTCATTAAAGGTCCACGTGGAAAGTATTTATTAAAAAAAAAGTCTTCCCCACCCGACACCCCTTTATCCCTTCCACCCCCTCCATAGCTCTACCCCTCTATCCCCTCCACCCGAGCACCCATCTTCTCCCATCCCCCATTACCCACCCCTTGCCCACCTTTTCTTCTATCCACTCCTCCCTTTTCACCTCCCCGACCCACATTCTCCATCTCTTTGGCACCTTGGGCATGCTTCGATGTTGATAGGACAATCATCATCACAAAAGTCATACGACAACCCACCATTAAAAAAATCGAGGTTTCGGGGCTCTAGGCTAGATATGGTTATCTGTGGCAAGCAAGAATTTCAACTCTTCGAACTACTTGTTTGATATACTAGAGAGACCACCAATTCTTGACTGCTTTATTATGGGGTTGCCTGTAAACATCAAGGTCCAAGTGTTTTTGAAGCTTCTGATGGAATTAGGGAGAAAGGTGAGTGGGGAAAAAGGACCATGGATCACTTCCCTTTTATCCTAGGGTTCAGATTTGAGCATGGGAGGCTCGAATCTGCCTCGATTTTACCGTATCTATTTCGGCATAAATCTGCCTTAATTTCACCGTATCCTGTTGCTACAAAAATCGTCGGCTGGTCGCTGCATCGCAGGGCACCCCTTTCTACACTTCCAAATTTAAGGCACCATTTCTAATCCCTAATTTCCTACCTACCGATATTAAATTATCCTAAATTTTGCAGAAAATTCAAAGTTCCAAATTTTCAAATAAATTTTCAAAACTCATTTGAGAATTTGAGAAAAAGAATTTGAGGGTCGGGTTATGGAAGGAATTGAATGAGTGTCAATGTTGAGGGCTTGCAGTGGAGGGTTATATTATAGAGAGCTGGGGCTGAGGGATGAAGGAAGGGGTCATGGAGGGGGGATGATATAGAAGAGTGGAGCCGTGGAGGGGGTGGAGGGGATGGAGGGGTGTCGAGTGGGGAAGACGAAGGTTTTTTTTTTAATAAATACTTTCCATGTGGACCCTTAATGACACATGGTGCCTAGTCATTGTCCATATGGACGCCACATCATCAGTTAACGAGAGACTTAACAGCCAGACTAACAGTTGTATGAGACGGTCCCAAAATTAACACTTTAGGTATGACTCGGGGACGAAAAGAACTTCATGTACTAAATGTTGAAAACCATGAAACTTGAGAGCAGTAAACTAAGATTTATCCTTTATTTTACATATATGGTACACTATTTCAAATTTTGTTTTTATTTAGATGTTTAAAATTAGATGGGTTTTAGTATAAAAATAAGAGTTGCAAAGGTCTATCTCTGAGAAATTCTTTTTTTTTTTAATGGACCAGTTTGAAGCAACGTGACATCCAAAAAGAAAAGTTTAAGATATACGCAATTTTATCTCAGTCGTCAAATATCTTAATGGATAGGGTGTTAAGTTTCTATCATATGTCCCGCATTTGAAACTCCTCTTCCCTTAAATTATCGTAATAGTTTCGAACCCTTCTTCTTCCCTTGATATTAATAATTTAAAATATATATATATATATATATATATATATATATATATACACTTTTCAATAGGGCTCTCCATAGTCCATATTTCAGAAGAGGATTCCATCCAGATCCAAATTATGGGGATCCTAGAGATGCTTATATTTTAGTCATTCATCATGCATCGTGTGGTCATAAATCATTTGATTTTTTTAATTTAAAATTAAACATAAATATTACCTGACAAAAACTAACAGCACGATATACAATGAACAGCTAGGATGTAGAGATCCCAAGAATCCCACAAAGTGGATCTAGAGAGGATCCTCTCCCCCATATTTCCATGTAAACGTGAGTTTAGTGCATAAGTACGTATTGACTTGGACTTTTCATTTTTTCATGTTAGGAGTAATAGATGTGAAGCACCATATTAGTATTTAGTTCATATGATAGTTAAGGAAGTTCTTAGTCAGCATAATTAGTTATCCTCAGTATTTGTGTATAAATACTCAATGTACACAGTGTCTCAATACATGAAATTCATTTACATAATTCTCTCTCTCTACATTTCCTTCCCTCTCTAAAACTCTAATTCCTTACTCGCTAAGATTCTATTTTCCACATGGTATCATCGCCGGAGTCCACCGACGTTAATCTCCCGCTTATGCGTTCTTGATTTTCTTGCTTTTTATCTCTTGCCAAACAAGTCTTGCCCTAATTTTTTTCTTCAATTCTTTGTGTGATTCACTATGGCTGCAGCGGCGAACTCCTCTAATTTTTTTTCTCTTGTTAATTCTTCAGCTTTTGTTTTTCACGCTGAAGTTTCTAATCCTCTACTTGCTCTGATTGCCTCAGTCACTATTCGGAACATTGTCGGTATGGTTCTGACGAAGTTGAATCGTCACAACTACACCATCTGGCGCAATTTATTTCTTCCAGTTATGAAGCGATTTAAGCTTTTAGGGCTTATTGATGGCACTAACGTATGCCCCTCTCCATTCGTTCGTGACTCTGTTGGACTTCGTGCTCTTAATTCAGCACATGACATTTGGTGTGAGAGAGATCAAATCTTGATGATTTGGATCAATTCGACTCTCTCTGAAGATCTTCTCCCTTTGACTGTTGGAATAAATGATTCCAGATCTCTCTGCTTTTTTTAGAAAAGCATTTTGCTGGATCTTCTCACACACACATTCAAAGCCTTCGTGCTAAGATTCAAACAATCTAAAAAGGTGATTCTTCGATTACTGATTACCTCAATTCAATCAAAGAAATTTTTGATAAATTGGCTGTTGCAGGTGAACCGATCTCTAAGTCTGATTTGGTAGCCTATATTATGTCTGGTCTCCTTGATGCATATGAATCATTTGTTGATTCTTTTGAAACAAAAAATGAGTCAATTACTTCTAATGAACTTAATGGTTTACTTTTGAGCAAGGAAATTTCTCTTCAAAAGCGTAAAACTCAATTGACTGCGTTTAATACATCTACTCCATTTCATGCTTATGTTGCTTAATCATCCAATAATTCTGGTCATAACTCTGGATTTCGAGGGAATTATCGAGGTCTTAATTAGAATCGCACTAGATTCAATCAAAGTCAAAATTTTGGAGGTAATTGCCTCATTAACCAAACTGGTGGAATTCTTGGTGTTGGTCCATCTCGATTAAGTAGATTTCAGTCTGGTCAATCGAACTTCTTCTCTGGGAAATCAATTCCATGTCAGCTTTGTAATCAACATGGTCATCAAGCTCTCAAATGTGGTCACCTCTCTTAATTTGCTTCTTCAGTGACTTCTGGCAACTTTCAATCCTCTGGCAATCCTCAGTTTTCAAGCTAATCTCCTATGGCTATGACTGCAGTACCTCATCCTACACCAAATTATTGGATCACAGACAGTGGGCCTTCTCATCATGTTACTCCAGATATTTCTTTTCTCAATTTTGCCATTCACTACACTGGCAATGAAAAATTATTTGTTGGTGATGGTAAAGGTCTCTGTATATCTCATATTGGTCATGCTTTTATACACACATCAAATGCCATTTTTCGACTTCGAGATGTCTTACTTTTTCCTCAAGCTTCTCATAATTTGTTATCTGTGTACAAATTTGTTCATGATAACTGGTGCTCTCTAACATTTGATCATTTTGGTTTCTATATCAAGGATCTACGAACTGAGAATAAGCTTTTCCAGGGCCCCAGTGAAGGTGGTCTTTATCCATTCTACTGGATAACTTCTAATAGATCTTCTGGGATAACAATGTCTCCTCGTGCGTTGATGGTTGCAAAGGCTGACATTCATCTCTGGCATAGAAGGCTTAAACATCATTCTAATGCAATTTTACATTCTGTCTTACATACTCATCATTTACCTGTAGTTCGTTTAGTAAATAAATTGTCAATTTGTGCAGCTTGTCAAATAGGTAAAGCTTATCAGCTTCCATTCTCTATGTTGCCTTGTATCTCAGTCAAACATTTTCATTTGGTTTATGCTGATGTATGGGGCCCTTCCCCACCTCTTCTTGTACTGGCTACAAATACTACTTAATACTAGTGGATGATTTCACAAAATACAGTTGGTTATATCCTTTGTGTCTCAAATTAAATGTTGCTTCAGTTCTCAAAACTTTTATTCCCAAAGTTCAAACACTGTTTGCATCTAAAGTTCAATGTTTACGATCCGATTCAGGGGGTGAGTTTTTAAACAAAGAACTTCAGGGTTTCTTTAATGATCACGATATTACACATTAGTTGAGTTGTCCTCACACACCTGAACAAAATAGGTGTGCTGAGAGGAAACATCGTCATGTTGTTGAAATGGGCACGACTTTACTCTTTCAGAGTGGATTACCTTCTAAGTTTTGGGTTGAAGCTTTTCAGACAGATGTTTACCTTATTAACAGGTTGCCTCCACAGACTTCTCTCTTTGAGTCCACGGGAAAAATTGTTTCAAGCTTCACCGAATATCACACATTGAAACCTTTTGGTTGTGCATGTTATCCATAGCTTAAACCTTATTCCAGTCACAAGTTAGAACCCAAGAGCAAACTGTGCATTTTTCTGGGATACAGTTTAAATCACAGTGGTTATAAGTGTTATGATCCTATCACTGAGAAACTTTACATCTCTAGGCATGTTGCATTTGATGAGAGTTATTTTCCTTATCTTCATCACAGTTTCTCCGTTTCTCAATCTACTGCAATCTACAACTCCAATACTGCAACTTCTCCAATTTCAGTGACTATACCTATACCAGTTCCTTCTTCCAGTGCAGTATCTCAAGCTCAAGCATCTGCTAGTTCTGATATCTCCCATGCACCACCAATGCCTATTACTACATCCACTCCTTCACCATCTGCATCAACCCCCTTAGTCACTTATTCCAGTGTTGAGGAACCCGTTTTACCAGCAGCACCTCACGACGTGCATCTTATGATTACTAGGGCAAAATCTAGTATCTACAAACCTAAGGTCTTCACAGCTACCAAGCATCCTCTTCCTTCATCCGTGGACTCTCTTACCAAGATTTCATCCACACCAACTACTTATCTCCAGGCTTCTAAACATCCCCCTTGGAGGGCAGCCATGCAAGCTGAGTTTCAGGCCCTTCAATCTACAAGTACATGGGAGTTGGTACCTTATAATTCTTCTTACAATCTCGTAGGTTGTAAATGGGTCTTCAAAGTGAAGCACAAGGCTTCTAGAAAGGTATAAAGCCTGCTTAGTAGCTAAAGGCTTCCATCAACAAGAAGGTTTAAATTTTTCAAAGACTTTTAATCCTGTGGCTAAACCACCAACCATAAGGATTATTCTCTCCCTTGCAGTTCATTATGATTTGTTTGTACATCAATTGGATGTTAGCAATGTATTCCTTCATGGTCATTTAAATGAGGATGTTTATATGGTGCAACCTCCTGGTTTTGTTGATGCCTCCAAGCCTACACATGTTTACAAGCTTAAGAAATCCTTATATGGTCTAAAACAGGGCCCTCGAGCCTGGTATGAGGCTTTCTATAGAGTCATTCTTTCTTTGGGATTTTCTTCTTCTGCATCTAATACTAGTCTATTCATTAAGAAAGACACCATTATTACCTTCATCTTGGTTTATGTGGATGATATAATAATCACATGAATCTCTACTTTGGTCTGTCAAACCATTATTTTTCAACTTCAAACTATGTTTCCAGTTAAAGACCTTGGTGATATTCACTATTTTCTGGGGATTGAAGTGCAAAGATCTTCTAAAGGCTTATTTCTTCATCAATCAAAGTATGATTGGGATTTGCTCAAGAAAACATATATGTTGGGTGTCAAACCCTGCAACATTCTAATCAGTTTTTCAAAATTGGATCACTCTGGTACTCTACTTCCAAATCCTACTTTCTACAGGTCCACTGTTTGTGCCTTGCAATACCTTACCTAGACTTTACCTAATCTAGCTTTTTCTGTTAACCAAGTCTGTCAACACATGCAGGCTTTAAGAACCATTCATTTGCAGGCTGTCAAGCATATCTTACACTATCTCGAAGGTACTCTTGACTCAGGACTATGGTTTACCAAAGGTGCTCAGCATTTAATGGCTTGGTCTAAAGTTGATTGGGCTGGCTACCCCATTGACAGACATACTACAAGTGGATATTGTGTCTTTTTGGGATCGAATTTAATGTCTTGGAGTGCTAAGAAACAAAACACCGTGGCTCGGCCATCCACTGAAGCTTAATACAGGTCACTTGCAAACACTGTTGTAGAAGTTACGTGGATTTGTAAAATTCTTTCTGATATTTCATTCTCTTTTCTCAACAAACCTGTCATCTTCTGTGATAACAAGAGTGCTATAGCCTCAGCTTTCAATTCGATTTTTCATGCTCGCACCAAACATGTTGAAATTGACTATCATTTCATCCGAGAGAAAGTTCTTTTGGGACAGATTGGTGTACAACATGCTGGCACATTGTCACATATTGCTGATATCTTCACTAAGTCTCTTCCTGTTGATCGTTTTGCCTCTTTGGCTGACAAGCTTTTAGTTCGTTCCTCTACCTTCAGCTTGAGGGGGTGTGTTAGGAGTAGGGATGGGCAAATACACATTGGTTATGGGTAACCACGGTTATCCGCCCATTTAAATTAAACGGTTACGGTTATGGGTAACCGTTTAGATAAATAAACGGTTATGGGTATAACCGTTTACTCGCGAAATTTAAATGGGCAATTATGGGTATTAACTGCGGTTATAAATGGGTAATCGTTTACCCATTTATTTTATATATGTAAAATTAACACAAACCTATAACGGTGTTAAATTGTAAATTTAAAACTTACAGTTATAACCATAACATTTCAAAATCTATAGACTTCAAAGAGTTTAAATGTGCTCCTTCAATTTAATCCTTTCAACTTCCGAGGTGATATTGTCTAAGACTTACAGTTATGGTGGTGCTTTTTCTAATTAAGAAGAAATTTCATAGTCTTACAATTATGATGGTTATAAACTTATAGTTATGGGTATTAGTGACAGTTAGAAATATAGTCTGTAAACTATTATTTTAATTATTGAAATGGTATAAGGACTTCAAAAAATTAAAATACGGAAATGTATGATGAATGTACCTATAACAGTGTTTAATTGATAAAAAAATTAAAAAAAATTAAAAAAAATAAAATTATGACAAATTTTATTTTTAAATTTTCAAGTTGTTAAAAAACATGTAGACGGGTGAAAAGGGGAAATGGTAAAAAAAAAAGGATAAACGGGTTTAAAAGGATAAATAGGTAAACGGGTATTAAACGGTTACGGTTAAATGGGTTTGTGGTTATAGATATAGTTAACCGTTTATAAACGATTATGGTTATGGGTATAACCGTTTAGGCAATTACCCAACGGGTAAACGGTTATGCGGGTATGAGCATAAACGGTTATGAGTAAATAACCGTGGTTACCCGCCTGCCATAACCGTTGCCCATCCCTAGTTAGGAGTAATAGATGTGAAGCACCAGATTAGTATTTAGTCTATATGATAGTTAAGGAAGTGCTTAGTCAGCATAATTAGTTATCCTCAGTATTTATGTATAAATACTCAATGTGCACAGTGTCTCAATACATAAAATTCATTTACACAATTCTCTCTCTCTCTAAAACTCTAATTCCTTACTCGCTAAGATTCTATTTTCCACACTGCCCATATAAATCTTCTTCCACATCTATTTCCTGCAATCATGTTTATCTTTTTACATTCTTCTTGAACCTCTCTGATTCTTCAAAAAAAAAAAAAATTAAAAAAAAAAAGTATTCTTCAAGCTCCGGAGCTGAGAAATGGCAGATGGCCATGCAATCGGGATTGATCTGGGGACAACATATTCTTGTGTAGCAGTGTGGCAGGACGATCATGCAGAAATCATAGCGAACGACCACGGTAACAGGACGACTCGATCTTATGTTACATTCGCTGAAAGTAAGAGGTTGGTAGGTGATGAAGCTTTTAACCAAGTCGGGAGATTCCCCGCCAACTCAATCTTTGGTAGGTTTAAGATGACCATTTCTTTACCGTTTCCTTGTTAATTTCATTCTATACATATACTACCATGCTGCCTGCGTTTTCTATTAGTTAGCTTTTAGGAAGTTGATCGAAAACTTTAACTTGTCTCTATCTTTATTGATGTCCTGCTCAAGTACCCGACTTGGCAATATTTAGTTCATATACATTTAGTTCAAATTTTATTGATATCCTGCTAAGTACCAGCTTGATATTGCGTAAACTTTAAACAAATAAACCTTCAAAATCAGTTTTTATTTTTTCACAATTTTAGGTGAAAAAAAAATTTAAAAAAAACCTAAAAAGCCAAATTAGCAAAACGAAAAACCAATTTTTTTTTTATCACAATACACGGATAAACAGTGCCATTAAATAATTTTTTTAAAATAGCAACCTTACCCTCCCTTCCCCCTTCATCCCAGTTCTGGACTCCACCGCCGTTTCTCCAGTCTGAGCGATTGCTCTCCGACGCTGTGCTACCCAGATTCGCCACCCCAGCCCCTCTATATCTTCCTGCTACCCAGATTCGCCACCCTATCTCTCTCCCAATGCCCACCAAATACACCCATCGCCACCTGGCCGACCACGGATCGCAACCCACCCCCTGCTAGATGATAACCCAGATCCCACCCAAACTCCCAAAACATGTAACGCCCTGGAATCGAAATGCCGAAAATAGAAATGGGAGTGAGGCAAAGGTTCCAGATCGCAGGAAATGAAAACGGGTGTGACAAAGAAGAAAGGAAAAAAGGCATAAAGAAAAAGCCATAAACATTTTGTCAGAAAGAAATAGAAAGAAAAGCTTTTGACGAAAAATGGAAAGAACTATAAACAAAAGTCAGATCGTCGGAAGGGCCATTGACGAAAAATGGAAGAGAAGCCATAAATATTTTGTCAGAAACAAATAGAAAGAAAGAAGAATGAAAAAGCTAGAAAGAAAGAAACAGAAACCAAGAAGAAAGGAAAAAAAGGAAACGATCAAGAACTTTCTGGCACAACGATAAAGAAAGGAAGAAAAGCTCATAAGTTTTGTGTGTTTTTTTGTCATGTTACACAATTACAATTATTTTACACAAATATTTATCAAATATTATAATATTATTTTTTACTAAAAATACTTTTATAATTATAGTTATCAAACATTTTATTAATTTATTTCACGTTTATTTATTCTTACAATACAATAGAATTAATTTTTTTCTTCTAAATCGCAAGAATACCAAACTATTTCTAAGTATCCGCCAACTCAATTTTTGTGAACTATTATTTAGAATAATTCACTATCTAAAATACTTCCAATTAATGATTATTATGTTTTTATTAAGTTTGTGATAAAATTGAAAATTTTGAAGAATTATATATTCTAAATCATAAGAATTAACCCTTTAAAAACCATGTTGCATCAGTCTTTTTACTTATTTAATTACTTATATAGTAGATTTTTTCTCGATAATCTACCTATATTATAGATAAATGGTTTTAGCTACCTATGTTATAGATATCTTCAGAATTCGCTGGGAAATTTTTTGTAGTCTTCTTAAGATATAAATATGTTATAATTGGACTCAATTTAAAAAAAAATAACTAGAATTTTTGGACGAGGATCTAACCGCCCCGTTATTATCTAGGTTGGTAAAAGTAAGTTAAAAAAATAAATCACTTTAAGAAATAATTAATTTAAAAGTAACTCTCGACAGATGCAAAGCGGCTAATTGGTAGGAAGTTCAGCGAGGACTCTGTTCAAAAAGATAAGAAGCTTTGGCCATTCAAGGTCATAGAAGGTCCTGCTGACAAGCCAATGATTGCGGTTACCCACAGGGGTGAAGAGAAAAAATTTTTTGCTGAAGACATCTCATCCATGGTTCTAGCAAAGATGCGGGAGATTGCCGAGTCCTACCTCTGCTCAAAGATAAGTGAAAAAAATGCAGTTATCACCGTCCCCTCTTACTTCAACGATTCGCAGCGTCAGGCCACAATAGAGGCTGGTAAATTGGCCGGCTTAAAGGTGTTGCGCATTCTCAATGAACCAACTGCTGCAGCCATCGCTTATGGCATTGACAAGAAAGCCGGTTGGTTTAATAAGAGAAATGTGATTATATTTGATTGGGGTGGCGGTACTTTAGACGTGTCACTGCTTACCATAGGTCATGGCGCCTTTGATGTGAAGTCCACTGCGGGAGACACTCACCTTGGAGGTGAAGACTTGGATAACAGAATGGTGAATTACTGTGTCGAGGAATTCAAGAGAAAGCAAAACGTGGACATTTGTGGAGACGCCAAAGCTCTTCGGAAGGCCAAAACTGCCTGTGAGAAGGCAAAGAAGGCACTTTCGTTTTCCTTTGACACTGATATTGAAATCGATTCTTGGTATAAGGGTGAAGATTTTCACACAAACTTTACCCGTGACCTATTTGAAGAAATGAACATGGATATCTTCAACAAGTGCATGGAGCCTGTGAAAAAGTGTTTGGAAGATGCCAAAATGGGTATAAGCAATGTTGATGACGTCGTTCTTGTTGGTGGATCTTCTAGAATTCCCAAGGTGCAAGAGATGTTACAGGAGGTTTTCAAGGGAAAGGAGCTGTGCAAGAGCATAAATCCGGATGAGGCCGTGGCTTATGGAGCTGCTGTTCAAGCTGCAGTCTTGAGTGGAAATATAGCTGGGAAGCTTCGAGACTTCTCACTGTCGGATGTCATCCCTATGTCACTCGGGACCGATGTCGAACTAAAATTCATGCGTGTTATGATCCCAAGAAACACCAAAATTCCCACCAAGAAGCACGAAACTTTCGTAACTGCTTTGGACAACCAAACTAGTGTCCACTGCGGAGTTTATGAGGGTGAGAGTGAATTAACCGAAGGTAACAATTATTTGGGTGGATTTACCGTTGATGGTATTCCTCCAGCTCCTAAGGGTGTTGCTAAAATAGATGTTTGCTTCTCTATTGACGCAAATGGTGTCCTGACTGTTTCCGCTGAGATCTTGTCCACCGGCCAAAAAAAAGCGATCACAGTCCACAATGACAGGTAAACTCTTGGGGATTAACAGGGTGGTGTAAGTAAATGATATATAAAACGATATATGTAATCCAAAATAACATTCTTGGGGATTAAAACATGGTTTTACTAAAATTGTTTCATCAATTGTTTTACTCGTGCCAGGTGAGCTCAAGTGTTCCCCAACAGATTGCGTTGTTTTGAGGAGTGAGGCAATGGTTGGGCACCATCCCTTTTGCTGGCCGTTCGGCCGTGCGTGCATTGTTCTATCATGCGGTTTTTTATCCTAGAAAAGATTTGTGTGGGTTTATTCTTGTTTGTTGCGTGGCTTTATTCTTGTTTGTTGTACTTTGCTTGATTACTGTATATTTCTGAAAGCATTGCTTTTCCTTGCTTTATTCCTCTGTATAAATAATTGCATAAGATTGATGTATAAGAGTCCTATTAGGATTTGAAGTTCCCATCTATATCAGATACAAGTGATAAGAATATTATCATCAAAAGTCAGAGTACAACAGTGAGTTTAACGTATGTTGGACTCTTCGTTAACAATTACTATATACAGTGATGAAATAAATTATACATGTTTCTGTGTTCTATCATATTGAGATGATATACAACAGACATTTTGAGATGATTCTCTTTTTGGTACACAACATAAGATGGATAACATCCGCTCCAAGTAGATGAAAACCTAAAAACTGAAGAGAAACTAATATGGCATGCATTAAAAGCATATGGATATTAATTAGGAGTTGAAAATAAGAGTACGCATAACCAACCGAGAATAAACGAACTGTATAAAAAAAGTTGCAGTTCCACCATAAAATCAATTGCCAATATAATATGGGAAGTAATTCTTCAAACTACTAATTGAATATAATTTTATTGACTGACTTATTTTTCTACATTAGGTCATTTATATGAAGTGTCAGATAATAATAAATATAATTTAAAAGTATAATATATTCTTAGTTACTAGCTTAAACTTCAAAAAGAAGACCTTGCATAGGTTTATATGAGATTTGGCTACTCCACATATCACCAATTGGTTTTATGGTGGAACCTCAACTTTCTTCATGGTATCAGAGCAGGTTATTCCATATGTGAAGACAAACGGTCACACATGCTCAACGTTACCTCGTTGTATTGTCCACGTGTTAGGCTTGAAAATTCACCAAACGTGTGGAGACGTGTTGATAATGGATCCTTTATTGATGAGAGGATGCACCTTGCATGGGTTTATAATAAGAGATTGGACTATTCGTCATATCGCCAATTAATTTTATGGTGAAACCTCAACTTTCTTCGGGCATTGTGGAGAATATTCAGATAATTATGCAATGGATAGAATGGCATTCCCACATTCGGCCGGTCCCTTGCCCTCTAAGCAGTTACCACCTTCAATGTCATTAATAGAGTGCATTTTTGCTAGCCCCCAAGACTTGGTGTACCGTTACACATAATCAAGCAAAAAGGAAGCAGCCAAGGTAACGGTGACAGGGGCATTCTCAAGGTCCAGAGTGGCCTAAAGTCAACCTTGATGGTGCTTTTTTCCAGGTTGAGAGGGAAGGGCGGCGGTGGAGCTGTTGTAGAGTTCTCTGTTTAGGGGCTGCTAGTCCACTTCATATATGGAGGCTCTTGTGGCGCGACTGTAGAAAAAGATATTACGACAAACTAATGTATTTCCAGTGCTAGAAATCTACAGACATAGCGCACGGTTTTATTGGACACAGGTGGATGGTGGTGCCGATTGGTACTATTCACCCACTGTTTGGCTCTAACCATGCGGATTTCACCTTTCTACACCGACAACGGTGCCGGATTGGCTAGATGAGTCTAATAATTATATACAATAATATAGGAATTTGGGATATTGTAATATTAAAAGAATTGGATAACTTTGATTATCATAAATGAAAGGCAAATGTTTCGCAATAGGTTTGTTATATTAACATCCCACGTATTATTAAATACACCACATATATTTAATACACTTCATAATTATTTTTTCAATTAAAAATTATTTGAAAACACTCCACATAATTCTCCATAATACCCTTGCACCCCATAATCTTAACATACACCTTACATTTTTTAAATACACCCCATATTTTCTACATACGCTGTACACATTTTCTTTGAGTTCTTTGAGCAATCCTACATCAGTGACAATTTCAAAATACTTAGACAAGCGTTAGCCTCTCCAAGGAACACTCTAATTTACTGAGTGTCTCAACATTTATCAACATACACTCATTACAAAAGTTAATACATTTTTTAACAACCAGTATGCAACTAAATTCTGCAACATGAATTAGTTAGTAGTTTGTACCTATTGACAAGCTCAAAACCCTCTCTGAGCAACTGAGATGACCATCTCAGAGCCAAGGAAGACCATTTCAATTAGTTAGTAGTTAGTACCTATTGCAATTCCATACATTTCCAAAGAGCGGTTTCCAAAATTTAGACATATTTTCATTTCTGTGGTCTTAAAATAATGGCCATCTCAGAGCCAAGGAAGACCATTTCAAAGTCAAGTAATGGCAATCGACCAAGGAGGTGGAGCATCGTAAAACTGGGGACAAGAGAAAGGAACAAAAAATACCACTTGTAGCTTTAATAACACAAGTATTTTGGGAAGCAAAAGTAGGCTTAAATAAATATCGATGTCGTTGAAATCACTAAAATAATGAAATATGAAGTCTTACTTCATGTGAAGCTTCTGAAACGTCGATCTTGTGTTTCAATCAACGTGTTTGTAGTTTCATTGGTTAGGGTTTTATCCTACAACGGAGGTGAGAGTGTTTTGAGAGTTGAATAAGCTAAATAATACGTTAAAAGTAATTTGGGGTGTATTTAGATTTTTTTTTTAACTTATAAGGTCGAAATTATCATTGCATAGTAGGGTACATAAGTTATTTAAATTAAATTTTAATGTGGGGTGTATTCTTCTGAAATTCGAACTAAATTTCACTTCCCTTTCAAAACAAAAATATCACCGTTTACACGTTAAACTAAATTTTTGCTTCACTTTAATAGTATTCTACCAAATTTACTGATGTAGCGCCCATGTGGCAGAAATGAAAAGAGTATTTCGGTCAAATTCTCTCATTTTTATTAATTAAAAAGAAGGATATTTTACTAGCACCCTACATATTGTTGAATACACCCCACATAAATATGTATTATTAAATGAATCATGTATCTTAACATGAAATGACTATTTAGCCCCCAAAAATTTAAGGGAAATTGAATACACAAAAATATTTACTTATATGAACCTATCCTAATTTGGTTGTCTAAACCCAAACCCTAAAATTCCCTAATTGCAAGGTTCTAAAAGACGCTAGGCGCTAGTCGGGGGACGGGCTGGGGCCTAGCGCCTAGGTTGCTAGGTGCCTAAGCTAATTGAAGTAAATCTATTGTATTTCGTGTAAATAAGTGTATGTTTATGATAAACTAGAAAATAGAATGACATATATATTATGAAGTATTGGAACATAATGAAAACATGAGGAGCAAACATATAATGTGTGTGTATTTAAGTGTTCAATAAGTCTCTTACAATTTATTGGAAACAATAAAATGTAAAAGGAAAGTTATATATTTTCTATCTAAGTGAGTTGTAACCTAAGCATGTGTCTAGGTGGGTCTGGGCGGCTACGCGAGTGCCTAAGCGGTCTAGGCGTGCCCCTTAGCAAGTCTAGGCGTCATTTCTTAATTTTCAAACACTTAGGCATTAATTGAAGCACTGGCCAGCCCCCTAGCACCCATACAAGGATATTTAGAACAGTGCCTAATTGACAAAACCGCCCCCAAATTGATAGAAACCTAAACCTTAAAAATAAAAAATTACAAACTCGTAACCAAACGTACTTCATTATGTATTTTGTAAGAGCTATAACATTTTTTTTGTTATCAAAATCTATAACTACTCCAAATCAACTTTCCGATTTCTTTAAAAAAAAAAAGAATAAATCCATTATAATGTAAACAATTTTTTCTCTAAGTGATAAGCTTGGTAGTTGGCATTACTTTCTTTTAAAGTTTTGTACAGTAAAAAGAATTGAACCCATTATAATTAAAAAAAATTCACCCATGTCTTGTCATGCTTTTTTGGATCAAAATTTTGTGAGATTGACTCTAGATGAGTAACAAAAAGGGATGCAAATTTTAGATTTGTGCTCTACCAGTGACATAAACCAACAATCGAATGTCATGTAGTCGACCTCATGATTAGCATTTACATGTTTAGCAAGAGTCTTGAAATTTGGAAGTGTGGTGAGAATGAAAAATGAGAGAATGTTAAATGTATCCGAAGAATGTTGGGGGTGTATTGTAGGGCTGGTTTGGCATTGCTGAAATTATTTTAAAAGCATTTTTTTTTTAATGTTGGGGCTAAAACTGTGTTTGGTAAATGAAAAAAAATAGTGTTTTTTGTCAAAATCATCAGTCCAAAACAGCAGAAAGCAGAAGCAGCTCCACTCTTACTTCTGAAAACAACCTTTTTTTTTTACAGCACAACAACCCCAAACTAGCCCGTAGAAAGTTTGGGGTGTGGGGTAGTATAGAAAAGTATGTGGGATGTTTAAGATAAATTTTGATTGAAAAAATAGATGTCAGATGCATTTAGTGTATGTGGTTTAGTCAACAATATGTGATATTAGTGGCGAATTTAAGAAATATTTTTTTATTGTGGGTGAGTCTTTAGCCTTAAGCAATGGTTTTTTGTTTGTAGAATATTCTTTTTCAAAGCCCACCACGTCAACCATACATAAAGGGTGCGTTTGGTACACACACGGGACAGGACGGGACGGGACGGAACGGGACGGGATGGGACGGGACGGGACGGAACAGGACGGGACGGATGTTGTAAATTTTGAAAAAGACAAGGGGCATTGTTATCCTAAAATGTTAAAAATTTATGTCCCACAGACGTGGAACAACCCCGTTCCATGGGGGGGAGGTGGAACCAAAAATCATCCAAAACTTGTCCCGTGGAACGCCTCGTTCCACTCGTTTTAGGCGTACCAAACGCGGGACGGAACGCCTCGTCCCGTCCCGTCCCGTCCCGCGTACCAAACGCACCCAAAGGGTGCGTTTGGTACGCGGACGGGATGGGACGGGACGGGACGGGACGGAACAGGACGGGACGGAAGTTATAAATTTTGAAAAAGACAAGGGACATTTTTGTCCTAAAATGTTAAAAATTTCTGTTCTACAGACGTGGAACAACCCCGTTCCAGGGGGGAGGTGGAACCAAAAATCATCCAAAACTTGTCCCGTGGAACGCCTCGTCCCGTCCCGTCCCGCGTACCAAACGCACCCAAAAAGACCAAGTTAAGGCTAAAGCTAAAAATGACTCAATGCTTTACTTTTTCTTTTTATTGAAAGATCTTCCTAATCAAAAGATAAAAAGAAAATGCTAAAGTTTTTTTTTTTGGGGGGAAACTAAGAAAATGCTAAAGTTAAAGCTAAAGGAAAAGAATTTTCCTTTGCCTTTTTTAACTAAAAGATGCTCTTGGAAAATTTAATAAATAAAGCTAAAGATAAAGTTAAAGCCAAAGGATATAAATCAACAAAAAGCTAAAGTTTTTATTTTTTATTTTACGTACGTCTACGTTCCATTTTTCTTTTTCCACACAGACTTTGACGAGCTGCATATGTTAAAAATCACGAGAAATGGTTAAGTGATGGTGATGCTCACAACTCTATTTATATGTTTAGCAAGAGTCTTGAAATTTGGAAGTGTGGTGAGAATGAAAAATGAGAGAATGTTAAATGTATGTGAAGAATGTTGGAGGTGTATTGTAGGGCTGGTTTGGCATTGCTAAAATTATTTTAAAAGCAGTTTTTTTTTTAAATGTTAGGGCTAAAATTATGTTTGGTAAATGAAAAAAAATAATGTTTTTTGTCAAAATCATGGATCCAGAATAGTCGAAGCAGCTCCACTCCTGCTTCTGAAAACTACCTTTATTTTTTTCTTTACAGCACAACAACCCCAAACTAGCCCGTAGAAAGTTTGGGGTGTGGGGTAGTATAGGAAAGTATGTGGGATGATGTATTAAGATAAATTTTGATTGAAAAAATAAATGTCAAATGTATTTAGTATATATGGTGTAGTCAACAACATGTGATATTAGTGGCGAATTTAGGAAATATTTTTTGATTGTGGGTGAGTCTTTAGCCTTAAGCAATGGTTTTTTGTTTGTAGAATATTCTTTTTCAAAGCCCACCACGTCAACCATACATAAAAAGACAAAGCTAAGGCTAAAGCTAAAAATGACTCGGTGCTTTACTTTTTCTTTTTATTGAAAGATCTTCCTAATCAAAAGATAAAAAGAAAATGCTAAATTTTTTTTTTTGGGAAACTAAGAAAATGCTAAAGTTAAAGCTAAAGGAAAAGCATTTTCCTTTGCCTTTTTTTAACTAAAAGATGCTCTTTGAAAATGAAATAAATAAAGCTAAAGATAAAGTTAAAGCCAAAGGATATAAATCAACAAAAAGCTAAAGTTTTTATTTTTTATTTTACGTACGTCTAAGTTCCATTTTTCTTTTTCCACACAGACTTTGACGAGCTGCATATGTTAAAAATCATGAGAGATGGTTAAGTGATGGTGATGCTCACAACTCTATTTATTATTATTAGATAAATTTAAATTTTGAGATCTATGTAGTAGATAGATACAATATCAAAATTTAATTAAACTCAATAAACAATAATAAATAAAGTCGTAGGTATTATCACCACTTGAGGGTGGTAAGCAAAAATACAGTCCCTTAAAAATAGTGCTTAATACATACATATTAAAAATAAAGACAAAGTGATGCAAAATCTCGCAATGACTAATACTATTTCGAGTCATGCATGAAACATACACATTTATTCCTTCATGCCATGGTTATAAGCAAACATCATGCACATGTTAGATTACTAATTAGTACTATTCAGCTTGACTTGGACTTTCGCGAATAGACTTATAATTTTTGGCATCTAATAAATACCCAAAGTTGAAAATATTCATCGATATACAAAATGTTCTCATGGAGGTACTTATTTTTTGCCACAGATACCGATATAGAGGCTAAAAGATACTACAATATTAAATCCACATGTAGTAGAGATATTTATAAATTTAACCCATTAAAATTCATAAACTCAATTATAAATCCAGGTTAGATCATTTTCTGAAGTTTTAGTCCACAATAAAAACTGCTTACCTTGAGTTCACCTCTAAAGCATGCAGAGGCGATTTACATTTTAGCCATAGTTCAATGTAAGGTGATTTTTTGTCCGAATACTTTTGTATCTCATAAATATCTACTGTTGAAAATATTCTTTATATATATACCAAATGATATTATCTACACTAAAGGGAGGGGGTGGGCTTAGCCTCACAATGTGCTAGCAATAATGTGGTTTAAATTCTCCTTTGACGAGAATCGAACCTAAGACCTCTCACTTACTAGTGAAGAGGAATATCACTAGATTGTACCAAAAATTCTAATGGAAGTAGCTAGTTTTTACCATGGATAGGAATATAGAGGCTGTAAAATGCAAAATGAAAGTTATTTATTTTCTGTCTAAGTAAGAGTCGCGACCTAGGCTACTCTAAGTTGGCACCTAGACCTTTCTTAATTTTCAAACGCCTATAGATTAATCAGGGCGGTGGCCAGTCGCCTAACACCGCCTAGGATTTTTAGAACAGTGGTTAGTATTCAGTAACAGTTTTAATATTCTCATTTCTCCAATTAGGTTAAAGTTGAGGGACAATTTCTCCAATTTGGTTAAAGTTTAGGGACTATTGCTACAATTTTTCTCATTTTGTTTTCCATATTTGCCCCTTGATTCAACCTCATGTGTGTGCCTCATGACTCATTTTCACGGAAGTTCTAACGGAGTTGACGAAAATGACCATAACTGCATGCTTTGAAGAGTTAAGGAATCAATGGTTATGGATTTTTAGTTGAGGGACCATTACTCCAATTAGATTAAAATTGAAGGACCATAGCTACAATTTCTTCAAAATATAATGAGAGAGAGTAAACAGAATAGCCCACAAGTCCTAAGGGCTATTTGGGGTTATAGTAGGGGTAGGCAAACGGGTCCAAGACCCGCGGCTCGGGGCAGGTACCCATAGTTTAGGGCGGGTCCAAAATTTCAGAACACCAAACGGGGCAGAGCGGGGCGGGGCGGGGCGGGGCGGTTCTTAATATATGAGTGAATGGGCCCCCGGCCAGGCCCGTTTCTACCATGTCCTTATCATAAGTGTGTTTAATTTATTATTGTTTTATGACTCACTGACACACCCCATTTTCTAATTTCTATCTCCTTACGCCACCCCTACTTCCCTCTGTCTCCCTTTAACCCCTTCATCTGTCTCTCTCTCTCTCTATCCACATCATATCTTTTTCCCAACCACACAAAATCGTGTGCATCTCTCTACCTCTCTCACTCCTATCAAATTCAGATCTGATATCTTCATTCTTTTTTTTTCTTTGAAAAGCACCAACATCACTCATGCCTCTCATCAACAATCACAAAGTCGTAGTCCGTCCATCCATTTCTACCTTCGAAACCCTAAGGCTGCAACTCTCTCTTTTAAACCCTCTCAACTCTTAGCTCCTATTTCTCCACATATTCGTCGCTTTGCGAGCTCAAATTCGAAACCTATAACCCACCTCCACCAAACCTGCAACCCTCACACCTTGGATCTAGGAAATTAAATCCCAGAGACTTCCAAACTCGAGCTTTAGAAATCAAACCCAAAATCTTCGAAGCCATATACGTCACATACATCAACCTAGAACACCGTCAACGTCTGAGCAAACTGAATCTAAGAAATCAAACCCAAATCGCCGTCATCGTTTGAGCAAACTGATCTGGCAAATCAAAGTTGTTGGACCCAGATCGCCGTCATTGTTCTAATTAAAAAAAAATGTTATTGGAGTCGTGGACCTGATCCGAACCGGCCCGTTTCAAACAAGTCGGGTTAGGTCCGGTTTTAGATTCTGAAATTTCATTATCCAGCCCGCCCCGACCCGTTTCTTTTAAATCCGGGTCCAGTCTGGTCTCATCAAAATTGGGCCCAACTCGGCCCGTGCCTAGCCCTAGGTTATAATGCTTCTAAAAAGCATATTATTAAAAAATTTGGAACACCAAATGTGTTTGGTAAAAAAAAAAAGTGATTTTAAAAAAAAACTATTGGTAATGACAGTAGAAAAGTAGAAGCATGCCCACCATAAAAAATAAAAATATTTTTTTTTCAAAGCATAACAAACAGTACCCATTTAATGAAATTTCAAATGATAAATGTACCTCCTATATTTTACAAAATTACAATCATTGCCCCTAAATTATTCTCTTTGGCTTATTATATCAAATTTAAAATCATATCATTTTTAGTCATTTAACATATTCATAACAATTTTATATAAAAGTTTACCAAACACTCATACATTCTTTTTTTATTAAAAGAGCTTTTACAAAATTAAAAAAAAAATTACCAAACACTCAATATTTTTTTTTTAAAAACACGTCAATACCAAACTAAAAAAAATAGAAAAAAAAAGGATCATGCATGACAACGACAAACCCGTACTGCGACTTGGTCATCGCATGCGCCACGTACAAGTTGGAAAACAGAAAGACTTGGAAAGTCTCTGTCTTTAATAGAAAAACTGGAATTCTTTGCCTTAAAAAAAAAAATAAAAGAAATAAAAATCATAATACGGCTGGAAGTCTGGGCCTTAAACTGGAAGTCTTCGTCTTCGTAGAAAGAGGTCACCATCCTAGCAAAGTCACACGGGAGGGTAAAAAAGCCTACTGATTAGGTAGGCTGCTTACAAATTCAACCGCAATTCAGAAGGGAAAATACGTCCATCGAACGCCGGACATATTTAAAAGGGGCGTGATATCCACACACTTCTTTTTATTTCTTTCATATTTTTTTAGATTTCGGCCGTCGGATCGGATGAATTGAAGAAGATCTAACGGATAGAAATTAATAGAGTGTGTGAGAAGTAAAAAGGGGTGTGTGGATAGCACACCCCCATCTAAAAATGCCACAAAATAATTTAGTTAAAATAAATATAAAATAAAACGCATCGTGAGTTATTGATTTAACAACTCAAAAATGAAAGAAAAAAAGAAAAAAGAAAAACTTACTGTTAAATCTCCAATATGTGATGTTAGTGGCGAATCTGGGAAATATTTTAGTTGTGGGTGAGTCGTTAGCCTTAAGCAATGGTTTTTTGTTTGTAGAATATTCTTTTTCAAAGCCCATGCACAAAAGTTTTGAATCATATAATTACCACCACATCAACCATACATAAAAAGACAAAGTTAAAGCTCAAGCTAAAAATGAGTTGGTCCTTTCCTTTTTCTTATTATTGAAAGATCTTCCTAATCAATAAATAAAAAGAAAAAACTAAAGTTAAAGCTAAAGGAAAAGCATTTTCCTCTGTCTTTTTTAACTAAATGATGCTCTTTGAAAAGGAAATAAATAAAGCTCAAGTTAAAGTTAAAGCCAAAGGATCTAAATTAAGAAAAAAAAGCTAAAGTTTTTATTTTTTATTTTACGTACATCTACGTTCCATTTTTCTTTTTCCACATCGACTTTGGCGAGCCGAGAGATGGTTAAGTGATCATAATGCTCACAACTCTATTTATTATTATTAGATAAATTTAAATTTTGAGATCTGTGTAGTAGATAGATACAATCTTAAATTTTAATTAAACGCAACTAACAGTGATAAATAAAGTTGTGAGCATTATCACCACTTGGGGATGGTAAGCAAAAATGCAGTCCCATAAAAATAGTGCTTAATATATACATATTAAAAATGAAAACAAAGTGATGCAAAATCTCACAACGTCTGAGTGCTTAATATACACATATATACATATTTAGAGATGTCAAATGATGAATAAAAGGAAGAGGAAGAGGTGTGGATGACAACAGAGGAGTAGATGGGGGTGCAGAATGACAACCATGGGAGATGGAAGGATTTTTAGAGAGAGAGAGAGAGAGAGAGGGCTTTACGCCATAGATATGATGGACTCGTTAGGGTTTTATTTTTTATTTTTAAGTAGATTGAGTTGAGTGTAAAAAACAGTTTGGTTGAGTTAAGTTTTGATAAGTAAGGGTAGTTTTGGAAATAATGTTGGGTATAAAGAGATAATAATAAATAAATCAAATACAATATGAGTATAAAAAGTAAGCTGGATGTTGAGATACAAAATATGAGTTCGAATAAAAATTTTCTTATACTACTCACTAATGGAAATAGCCGCCTTGTAAACTTATGTCAAGCGTACTAAAGGGCATTTATTCACTTATCCCAAAGAATAAGGAGCCAGTTTTCAATCTAATATCTAAAATTAAACATAATTGTGCAAGGAGAGAAAAAAAAAAGTATGCAAAATTCACTTTCCTAAGAAATGTCTGTGGACTGCCACTAATTTGTTTATATATTGTACTTCATTTCTCCTTCCTCCCTCTTCATTTTCCATTTCTCAATTCTCCTACATGTTTTCCCCTGTTTCTTTTTACAAAACTTTCTACAAAAGCTCACAAACAACTAAACATAGGAACTAAAATTGTATTAAACAAGCCTTGAGAGAACATATGCTAAACAAAGAGGTTCGGAGGGATAACCTCTTCCAAACAACCCTAAGTAACTAAACACTTCTTTATTTTGGTCTATAACCGTAACTAATCACTCGTTATTACAAAAATACAAAATAACTTAATCCATCAAAATATCCAAAATCTTCACCCAAATCAGACTGCCATAGTTTATTCACTAAAAGAACGGAGGAAAGCTTTGTATGGTGCAGGAAAGCGGCTGCTAGTCCAAGTTCTACCTCATGGAAGAATAGGCTGCGAGAAAGCCCATCCTGCAACAGGATCATTTGCTACTACCAAATATCGAAGAAAAGGGGTTGGTCCATGAATGTGGTTTGCCCCGTGCCGTCGTATCAGTTGCATCTGCCAAGGGAGTTGCCCCTGGCGAAGGAGTGACATCTGAAAGAGTAATGTAGTCTTGAAGCTTCCCCTTTCCATTCCCACAGGAGATTGCAGCTTGAACAGCTGCACCATGTGCCATTGCCTCATCCAGATTAATGCCCTTGCACAGCTCCTTCCCTTTGAAAGCCTGTTGTAATAGTTGTTGCACCATTGGAATTCTAGAAGAGCCACCAGCAAGAAGAACATCATCGACGCTACTTGGGTCCATGTTAGCATCCCTCAAACACTTCTCCACTGACTCCATACACTTGATGAATAAATCCATGTTAAGTTGTTCAAACATGTCACGGGTAAATGTTATGTTGAAATCTTTACCCTCACACAAACAATCAATTTCAATGTCAAAGTCAGACTCAAATGCGAGTCTCCTTTTTGCTTTCTCACATTGATTCTTTAATCTCCTAAGCGCTCTGAAGTCTTTGCTCACGTCCAATTTACTCTGACTTTTGAATTCCTCAACGCAATAATTGACCATTCTGTTATCGAAGTCTTCGCCACCAAGGTGACCATCTCCACCCGTTGCCATGACTTGAAATGTCCCTGAAGTATTCATGGTAACCAAGGAGACACCTAAACTACCACCGCCCAAATCAAATATCATCACATTTCTGCTGCTACTCCAACCGGTCTTCTTGTAAAGGCCATACGCAAGGGCAGCAGCACTTGGTTCGTCAATAACAGACTTTACATCTAGGCCAGCAACCACTCCAGCCTCCTTTACAGCCTGACGCTGGGAATCGTTGAAGTAAGCAGGGACAGTGATGACTGCATTTTTCACAGGTGAGCCTAGATAAGTCTCAGCAATCTTACGCATCTTTTCCAGAATCATGGATGAGATTTCTTCAGGAGCAATTTGTTTCTCTTCGCCACCATTGCGGGTAACCACAATCATTGGCCTGTCATCCGAACCTTGAGTGACCTTGAATGGCCAAAGCTTCATATCACTTTGAACAGAATCTTCACTAAATCTTCTTCCAATTAATCGTTTTGTATCTGCAAATTGATCCATGCAAAGTTGGATAGGAAATTGTTATTAATAAGGGAAACTAATAAAATGGCCCAATTTTTTTTTTAACAAAAAACACCTAATGAATTTTTATTAATAATAAAGAAAAAAAAGGTGGCCATTGCATGTTTATAAGTTAAATTTTGGCGGCACCAACAGTTTTTACATTATTATTTCAAATTACTTAAAAGTTCAACTGTTTCTACATTATTAGATTATTGTTTCTTAGAGAATTCTTAAGATTAGCCTCTTGCCACACGCGTACGCGTGTGGCAATTGGCTCTTTTGACTTTTTATTTGAAAAAAAAAACAAAAAACAGAAAAACAAAATAATATATATATATATATATATTTTAAAGTTGGTTATGGGAGTGATTATTTTTTTTGTGTGAATTTCTTATTTTGTTTGAAAATTTAATGAGAGAGGATAATATTGGGATTATAAATGTTTCACTGTTTTTGCTTCTCCCTTTATATATAGATATAGATTAAGAAACAATTGACCTAATTATGTAGACAATTGGTGCCACAAAAGCTACTTATTTATGAAAATATCGCCACCTATTATTAGGTTAAGTCCAGCATTATCTTTTCTCTATTTTTATTTCTTTTATACTCATTTTACCTTTTTCTAAAAATATGACAAAAAATTAAAATCTTCTAATTTCATGCATCTTCAAATTCCAATAAATCTACTTAATAATTTTTAACAAAAAAAAAAAAACTAATATACTAACATCAATTCATTTGTAGAACATACGACATTAACTCAAGTAACAAGTATGTTAATGTATAACACCTATACATGACATAAAAACCTAACTAAAAGGAACAAAAACATAATATACCTACAAGTAATATACATTATATAGGTGTATTATAAAAAATACATATAAAAAAATCTGTCATATAGAAATACAATTAACTTGTGATATAGGCTAATTATAAAAATTAAGAATAAAATCCATAAATGGGGTTTTAAGCATGAACAAGAAAAACAAGAAATAACAAAAAATAAATAAAGAAATTAGAAGAAATAATTAAAGAGATAATTAGGAATAAAAGTATTTTGTACAGTAAATCTAATTATTGATAATAAATGATCTTAATCTTAAGGGATTAGACTTATTTTAAATAAATTAGACTTATATGAAATTTTCACTTTTTTTTCATTATGATAAATAAAATTTTATTAAGTGTTTTTCTTTAAAATTTTGTTAAGCCTTTTCATTAAAACCCTAAATTGTTAAGCCTTTTCATTAAAACCCTAAATCATCAACAAATAAATTATAATATTTATAATTATTATAATTATTATTAATATAATACTAATCTAAATTGCCTATATTAATAGAACTCTCATTGTCAATCTTAAAAAGACTATTTAGTTTTCTATCACATAAAAAAAGTTATAGGCAATAATGTAATTTTACAAAACAAAATTTTATTGTTTTTTTTATTGAAACGTCACCTACCAGTGATGTTAAGATATATCTAGTATTAAAAAACAAAATAAAACAACAAAACAACAGAAAAACAAAAACCTCTCAAACCCACGCCCTTTCTCTCCCTCTCTCCTTTCCATTTTAAAAACAAAAATAAAAAGTGTTCAGAAACACAAAATGTGTAGGCCTATACTAACTAGTAATAATAATAGTAACACACTTGCATTTCTTTTCAAAGAAAAATCAATATATGTAAACGGTTGTTATTTTATTGTTCTCTTCAACCGTGTGCGTCTATGTTTTGTTTATAAATAAATATCATAATGAATTCTAGTATTTAATTATTTACAATAAAGATAATGTTAATTAAGGAGACTAGATTTTTAAATTAAATTTTCAAACTAAATAATGTGTTACCAATAAAAAATAAGGAAAACTAACAAAAATAGCTTGAAAACTTTCTTTTTAACGAAAAGTCACTTTTAAAGGTATAGTGAATAGTGATAGTTAAAGGTAAAAAAGCGGTTTTTCGTTAAAAGTAAAGAGTACCGGAGGTGTTTTATTAAACCTTCCTAAAAAATAAGCATGTTAATCAATAATTAAGTAATAATTTAATCACCAATAACCGTATCATTTGATTTATAAAATTTAATTTATAAATTTGATTTCCCTAACATTACTCTTGCAATAATGATGGTTTTGATCATTAAAATATAATGTGATGTGGGTTTTACAAAGTATTTCTCTAAAAGTAATTTGAGTGATCCCTCCGGACGGCAAATTAATTAGTTATTAAAACCAAGCAAATATCGATCAGTCAAGAGAACTAAAAAAGAAACTAACAGTATATAATTTTACAATAGGATAGGACAAGCTGATCATTCAAATCCTACATACCAAAGATCGAGTTGGCGGTGTTTCTCACAACTTGGTTAAATGCCGCATCGCCTATCATCGCCTCCTCCGTGTTTGTGAATGCAACATATGATGCAGTTTTCCTGTTACCGTAATCATTCAGAATGGTTTCTACATGATCCTTCTGCCACACGGCCACGCAGGAATACGTTGTTCCCAGATCGATACCGACCGCATGCTCTTCTTCTCCGCCACCCTTATCATGAGAGGGAGATGGATGATGCAAATTGGGAGCGACAACAACACTGCCAGAAACAGTATATGGAGGCGGCCTCGTCGCTTGATTACTGGCAGTATTTGTATATCTCCGCTGTTCATTCAGCAGATGTATTTCCTCTTCCTGTTGCAACAACAAGTGTTGCACCTCTTGGAAAGAACGTGGATTAGAGTTTTCTATTCTTGTACGGTACTCCTTTGGCAGTCCCGTCAGGATGTGTAGATCAATTAAGTCCGAAGTTTCCACATGAGCACCGGCATAAAAAAGCATTTCCGCCAGATTGAAGATCTTTTGCAGATAGTCATTAATCGACATGGCTGTGTCTTTCTTTACATCTTCTAGTTCACTTTTGAGATTATAGATGTAAGCAAGAGGGAGACGCTCGAAGTGTTTCTTGAGGTTTCTCCACACCGTTTGTGAAGAGTCGGCGCCGGCCGTGACACGGTGGTGGAGATCTATAGACACAGTGTTTCTAAGCCACTCAAGAGCCTTTTGATCTCTGTTACTCCAATTAACAAACTCAGAATCATGAAGTTGCTGATCAGGACGAGTCTCCGTTCCATCAATGATTCCAAGAAGATTATGGTGACGAAAATATGAAAGAGAAAAAGATTTCCACTGTTGATAGCCATATATATTATCACTCGTGAGTTTGATTGGAACCAGTACTGCTGGTCCCATGTTCTCTCCGGCCATGGAAGTGCCACCGCGAGATTAAAAGGCTAGGAGATCCAAGCTGGAGAGGTGAAGTACTATGGCGAGTTGATCATCTAAATGTGAAAAAATGTGGTGGTTTATTACCAAGTCAATAAATCTTCTATATATAAAGCAGGAAGCCCAGTTTTGGGTTCCGGGCTTCACCAAAAATAGTAGGACAAAAACGCCCTTCAAACAAAAAAGTTTAAAAGCAGTTTAAAATATTGCACAAAATAATGTAGGAGTAATTTTGTCATGAAAAAAGATTTTTTTTTGTCATAAATTTTTTTTATAATTAATATATCACTATTACGTGGAATATCTACTGATTTTTTTAGTATGTTCTAATATTATTTATTTAGTCTAAATATTGAACTTTCTTTTTCTTGAATAGGGTTGTCTATCTACACTTGAAATATTGATTACTTGGAATCAAAACGCCGAAAAAAATGCATAAAAAAATGCAGGGATAATTGTGTCAAATGATTGCATGCACCTTTTTCTTTTTCTTTCTTCCCGAGGGAGGCACCAATACATCACCCATATATATATATATATATATATATTTGGAGAAAGTGGGAAGAGAAAAAAGAATTAAAAAAAATAAAAAAATGAGTGAAAGTTGCTGGTGCCCCAGGAAAAGAAAATATAATAAAAAATAAGAAAAATTATGAAGATTGTGTGATGGTGTCAAAAGAAGATGAAAGGAAAATACAATAAAAAATGAGGGCTATGCATTGTATATAGGAGTGTGATATCTACACACCCTTTTTTATTTTTCTCACACTTTTTTAGATTTTAACAGTCATATTTGATGAATTGAAGAAGATCAATTAACATAAATTAACAAGGAATGTGTGAGAAATAAAAAAGAGTGTGGATAGCACATCTTGTATATATAATCTATATATGTGAAATGATGGCAAGAAAGTACGATAATTTAATTTTTAAAATATTTTCCTTTAATTTTCATTTTTTTAGGAATTAATATTTTTTTCTTTGAAAAAATTACACTTAGAATAAACTTTTAATACTTAATTTTATATTGAAACAATACTTTCTAAATATTACAATGAGAGACAAAAGTTAATACATGACGCCATTGGTTTTTTTATCGAAATCGTATGTTACAAAAATACCCTTTATAATGGTAAAGTCTTTTCACACTTCTATATCCTTCAATTGGTCATTCTCTCTTCCACACCCTCACTCCTAGCGATGAAGGACCGGCCTCCTTCCTCGTACGACTACATCCATCCCCACTACCTCCTCTGCTCTGTCATCAGCACCCCCAATTATGAATCCCCTGCAATTGGCTCCAAGCTTTGCGAAACCAGACGGTTGCTGTCACTGCTACTCTCAACCGGAGGAGCAGCACAATTGAACTGATTCTAGTAATAAATGATACAAAATGATTCTGCAGAAACAGTTGAAGATGGATTGAGCTTATGACACATTAATTTTGTTGGAGTTGTGAAGGCTAGGTTCTATTAACATACCTAAATTAAGCCTTAGGGGTGTGGCTGATATTTTAAAACATTGTTTCCATGTTTTTGAGTTGGGCTTTAGTTGTTTCCATGTTTTTGTCTCTCATTGACATATTTAAAAACTAGTGGAGTTTTTTGAAATATAGTGAAAGTTTAGTTGTTTAGTGAAAATTAATTTGTCTCTAAATATAAAGCTCTCTAATATGTTCCACTTTTAAAGTATATTAATACAAAAATATTCATATGATATACAGTAAAACCTTAATAATTAATACATGACAAATTAATACCCTCGGTTAAATAATATTTTTGGCCAATTCCGACTTGGGAATAATGTCCTAAATTAATAATTTGCAAAATTTATGAGATAATACATTAAAAAAATTTCATATAGGTCCCATGTAACATATGAATTAATAACTTCCTTATACATTGTTCAAATAATTGTGGTGGTTGTTGCTTAATACACACGGATATTGTACATCAATAAGGATTAGAAAACCACAGATGGCTTACGCCTGAGGCCGTAAGATTGTGAAAACTCAGTCCCACAATCAAGCATATTTTTCTACACTTTTTTTTAATGCTTCTACACCTTTTCTTCCCCTTTAAAAAAAAAAAAAACCAAAATAATTTTAAAATGATGTAAAAGTAAAAAATAGTCAAGTATGAGATAGATAAAAAAAATTTAAAATAAGAAGAATTTTAATCACGAAAGTGATTAGAGAATTAATCATTCTAAAATTAGTTTGACGATGTCAGATTCTAGAAGTTAAGGTTTGAGACATTTTGAGTTGTTTAAGTTAACATAATTTTGTCAGACCTCTTAATTTTAGGCCTGTAATAAGTGACGAGCCTAGGATTTAAAAATAGGCCGGGTTGAAATTATATTATAGGTCACAACCAACGGTTCAAACGTACTCGGTGGTTTTGGTTTCATATTTTTCAAGTACAAGAAAAATAGACAAAAAAGAAGAAACCAGCGGGCTACGAACCCTTGGCAGCCTACACCTCATAAACAAGAGATAACAATATGCGCTAGACATCAACTTTGTCTTATGTGTAAAACGTATCACTAGTATTAAAAAAACACTTGCGCGAAGAAACACACATCGTCATGCAAAGTCACTTTGCGCGACGAATTTTAAACTTCGTTGAGCAAAGTCTTGCGCAATGATATTTTGTGTGACGAAACACACATTGTCACGCAAAGTCACTTTGAGCAATGAAACTTTAAATTTCGTCGCACAAAGTCTTTACAAAAATTAATAAAATTAAAAAAAATTATTTTTTAAAATCTTTTGCTCTACATCACCAAATATTTTGTTGCCTAAACCAATTTTTTTATATTTAATTTTATATCATAAATTTTAACCAATTTATTTTCATTTTTTATTTAATTTTATATCAGGTTAAGGCGGAAAGGAAGAAACATTTTGGGTTGCTACAGCCACTCCCGATACCTTAGGGGAAATGAGAAGATATTACGATGGATTTCGTGTACAAATTACCTCGTACTCGAAATGGTTATGATGGTATCTGGGTGATAGTTGATCGACTCACCAAGTCAGCACACTTCATACCCGTTCGTGAGAATTATTCGTTGAATTAGTTAACCGAATGATTTATCTCTGAAGTGGTTAAGTATCATAGAGTTCCTGTTAATATCATTTATGACCGGGATCCCCGATTTACTTCAAATTTTTGGTAGCTTTTCCGGAAGCTTTAGGATCGAGATTACTCTACAGCACCGCCTATCATCCTCAAACCGATGAGCAATCAGAGAGAACCATTCAGACTTTGGAGGATATGTTGATATCGTCAGTTCTGCAATTTGGAGACACTTGGCACAAGTGTTTACCGTTGATAGAGTTCGCCTACAACAACATCTTCCATTCTAGTATTGGTATGGCACCATTTGAAACGTTGCATGGGAAACCATGTCGTACTCCACTGTGTTGGTCCAAAGTTAGTGAACAGGTTCTGGTAGGCCCAAAGATCATGGATGAAATGACACAGAACATTCAGGTGATAAAGGCTAACCTGAAAGCAGCCCAGGATCAGTAAAAGATTATAGCCGACAGACATTCCATCGACATAGTTTATAAGGTTGATGACTGGGTATTCTTGAGGGTATCGCCATGGAAAGGTGTTGTATGTTTCGAAAAGAAATGAAAGCTCAGCCCTAGGTACATCAAACCATACCAAATCGTTGAACGAGTTGGTAAGGTTACCTATTGACTCGCTTTGCCACCAGAGTTAGCGAGAGTGCATAATGTGTTTCACATGTCAATGCTACGGAAATACGTCTCTGATCCATCACATGTGATCCATCCTCAGCCACTGGAGATAAATCCAAATCTGACCTACGACGAGGTTCCAGTGCTTATTCTTGATTGGAAGGATAAGGTTCTTAGGAACAAGACCGTGCAGATGGTGAAGGTTTTATGGAGGAACCACTCAGTTGAGGAAGCTACTTAGGAAACAAATGAGCGCATGCAAGATATGTACCCATATCTATTCTATGGTTTCGATGTGTAGTTAGTGTTGAAATTTTGGGGACGAAATTTTTATAAGGGGGTAGATTGTGACGACCAGTCCATAATTTTCCTATGTAATTTCTCCTCGAGTATGTGAAATGATTGTTATGCCCTTAGTGGCAAATGACGTGGACGTGTTTATTTCCTCCTTATTTATTTTCTCGTTCCATAATTAAATTGTACACGTTACTACGAGGGTACGTAATTTTATCGGTGTAGAAAATATCTATTTCGGATAGGTTTCAATTTCCTTTTACTATAGGAAATCTCAAACCCTATCTTATCCACCCTTTTTTCTAAACTGTGCACACCTCCCCCCCCCCCCCCCAAAATTGTCACACCAACCCATCCTTTTCTTCCCTCATTTGTAGCCAACCAATCAGGAACTCACTTTTCCAACCAATAAAAAATCAGTCACGCTTTCTTTCTTTCTCTCTCTCTCTCTCTCTCTCTCTCTCTCTCTCTCTCTCTCTCTCTCTCTCCTATATGCTCTCTCCTCTGCAAATGCCATGAACGAGCTTCAAAGCTCATAGATCGAGCTTGAAACCAAACCCATTGTACTTTTTTCATCTCCACGATCACAACCATGTCAACCAAACCTAGTTTAGACGAGTTTTGACTCGTTAACTCAGAAGGTCTAAACTCAGGCAAATTGAGTTCGATATGTTTTCGAACGAGTTAGGATGCTTTAAAGCTTGGGTAAGCTTATACACAACCCCTCGAGGCTTTTACAACAATTTGGAGGAAGTTTGGAAGTGAAACGACTAAGTTTCAAAGAATTCATTTTCGAAAAAAATCTTTCGAAGCATTTTCTGGCAACCTCCGTCTACATTTTGGACTCTAAACAGGTATAACACGATTCTACTCTTCATGAGATTCAAATCCATATAAAGTAGGTTGAAAATGGATGAGAAATGAAGAAGTTATGCTCGTTTGAAAATTTTCTAGAAAACCGACGATATTCAAGTTGCAGATGGCGGCGCTGACGAATGCGGACGGTGGTGACCAACGAGGCTCGCCTGAGAAGGTGACATAATATTCCATCAAAGTTAACGAAATATTTCTGACGGCATCAGGTAACGTCGTTAACTTCTGTTAGGTTTTAACAAAATATTCCTGACGGTGTTAGGTTAACTGATGTCACTGACCTACGCGTGGGGGTGCATCTGGCCATGCCATTGCAGGCATGTGAGGGTGCGTGAGTGGTCCAAAATTTATTCTTAAAATATGGGGATTTTCGTGATGTCGAGTAGGTCGCATTCGTATATTTAAACCCTAGGTTTGAGCAAACTGTGGGGGGTTTCATTTAGGTTTCCGTATACGTGCTTTAATTAATTCGAAAATAGTTATTTCACATATAGGAGAAATGTATCCCGAGGACGTACGAGGCCAGGCTAGGCTCGGGGGCTACGACCTAACGACATACTTGTGAGTTGGCAGTTTATTTTATAATCTATACATATTATAGTTTCCATAATGCGTATTTACTTCACTTTACACTTATATTGCCTAGTATTTGATATTGCGATATGAAATGTGATAAATGTTGCTATATGGTTGGGATATTATTGTCATGACATTCATACACATTTGTATATGCTTATCTTGTTGCACCCCGATGTTGGTACTCCGCCCAGGGCCAAGGCCAGTCTTTCACGTGTATGTTCACATCTGCACCATTCGCTCACCTTGGATCCAAATTTAGGTGCCAGTCTTGTCATACATATTGCCTTAGGCAATTCCGGCTTATATGTGACTGTGCTTAGCACCAGTCTTCACGTGATTGTAATACTATAGCGCATTATTACACCTAGTCTTGTCGTACAGGTTGCTTTAGGTAACTCTGACTTGTGTGCTAGCTTAGATGATGAGCAAACTGTTTATATCTGATTATCACATGATTATATTATTGTGGCTTTGATCTTATCATCACTTGGCGTGTTCTCATATATATATATATATATATATATATATATATTGGCTATAGTATTGTGGATACATACTTACTTACGTTGTATGTTCTTCTTTAAGGAAACTATACTTGTTTTATGGCGAGGGGTTAGTATATTCAAAAATAAAAGTTTTCATTTAAGCATTGTTTTGTTGACCCACTCAACTTTGTTTTTCGCCCTTCCAGGACCTAGATAGTTGTTTCTTCGTGGCACTCGAGGAACCTTGGCAGTTCTAACTTTACCTTCGGTTTAGATGTATGAACTTATCACTGTTGTGTAATAAGTGTACTTTAGCTGCTTGACTACTCTTCGGTAGACTTACTGTTTTTTAAGCTTTGAATAATTGTAGTGGTGATCGGATCATATTTCTATATATTTTTATATCAAATTCACTCGTCTTTTCTTAGTTAGTTCGTTATATTTTGAGTTATTTACGTTATTTTTATGTTTTATGAATTTATCAAGCAAAAAAAATAAAAATAGAATAAGTGAAGTGTTAAGTATTAATTTCATCTAAACTATCTTGTCTGTTGAATTATACTTATCATTTGGATAATAATATATATATATATATATATATATTTATATATTTATATTTATTTATATATATATTTATATATTTAAATTTATTTATATATATATTTATATATTAATTTAAGTTGTGTGTGTGTGTGATTACAGCTGGAAGCAGCATGTGGAAGGCAGTCAGTGGAATAAAATTAAGAAGGCAGCAATGATGACAAGCACTCGGGGGGGTCGGTGAGCCAGGATCCGAGAAGAAAGTGAGGCAGAGAGCCTCGGGGTCCGGAGGGGGAGAAGCTGCGCAAGCAGCTGGGTAGAGGAAGCCTCGGAGAGTTCCTCGGGGGAAAATAAACCAGAGAAGCATTTGTAAATCCAGGAGGGCTGCGAAGGCAGCTTGCCACGGAGGGGGACATATATAAGAAAAAAAAGCTGTGGAAGGCAGCTTGAAAAGGCAGAACCAGGAGGGAAGCCTCACGGAGGCCACTGTGAAGATCTGAGGCAGCAAGCTGCCATTTGGCAGCTAGAAGGAAAAATAGGCAACTCTGGCAGATTCTGAGAGGCACGGAAATCAGGCACTCGGGAAGAACAGAAAATCAAACAAGCTGCCACGAGGCAGCCTAGACACATCCTTTATCCCCAATTTGGTTTAATCTTCCAAACTCTTATTTTATTTTTGTTTTTAAATTATGAATAATGTGTAATTAATTTGTTTTGGCTAGAGGTTAATTCAAAGCCATGATTATATTTGTAATTTGAATTGGTAACTTCAGTTGTGACTTCTGAGTTGTGATTTAATTTGCTTAACTGCTTGATTGATAACTTATTTGTGTATGTTGATTAAGAATGCATACTTAATTTACATGCATGAATTTGATGCTAGAATATAAGTGAATTTCACCTAATCGTTATGAACTTATATTCATGAGTAGTGAAGGTTGTTATCCACAATCGCGTTAAGTAAATTCTTGGCAGGAGTATCATGCTTTTCATAGTTACGAATGCCTCGTCAGTATTTATAGTTTTCACAAAGTTTAATGATCTTTGATTGTATCTCTATTGTGCTTTTCACGTAGGGGACTTTTAGAGAATGTGTTGAATTGTTGTATGCTGTTCATCCAATTCAATAACTTAAGGAAAACTTGAAGATTAAAAAAGTGCTGTTCACGGTTAATCTGGAGTATTGAAATTTACAATTTATTGAAAGAACAACTGAAAATCAATTTAGGTTGCATATGTGTCATGTGTGGAGAAAAACCCTCTAGCCAATCCGTCGCCTATCCGTTCACCTTAATTTTATGTTTTTGTCAATTTTGTAATTTATTTAAGTTTAATTTACGTTTTATCAAAACCAAACCCCCCATTATTAAATTATATTATTTAGTTAGTTTTTATTATTTTTAATCTTTTAATTTAAATTTCCGTCAATTTGATTTCCTAGTGTCTAGATTGAGTTAATTTGATTGTTTTCATTATTTTGAGTCATTTTAGTGTGTTTCTAGTTTTTAGCCTAATTTTGTGTTTTTGAGTCTTGTTTAATATTTTTAAATTGATTTAGAGTAGATTAGCAATCCCTCCTAATCCCCGGCCTAGAACGATACCCTACTTACATCTTTACTACAACTGTCAAAAAGAGGGTTAAATTTGTGCGGTTTTAAAAACCCGTCAAGTGGGTTACTCCCATGATTGCGCACTCACTCTACCACTGTTTAATTTTAATTAGTTCTAGTTTAGTTTAAATTATTCACTTTTTGCATCACTTACCCCTATGGTTACGTCACCTTACGGTGATAGCCAGCATACTTCGATCTTCCCATGTCGGGGTGTGACATTTTGGCTTGAAAAATAATTTATAATTTGAGAATAATTAAGCATAAAGAATGACATCGGAGTATGAACAATATATACGTATACAGTTATTCTCTTTTAAGATCTTTATTTTGAGCATTTATGAACAACAAATGCATATTAGTCACAAGATTATATTAATTTAGATTCAAGTACTTAAAATATTTGACTATTTGATCGGATCATATTTATATATATTTTTATATCAAATTCACTCGTCTTTTCTTAGTTAGTTCGTTATATTTTTGAGCTATTTACGTTGATTTTGTGTTTTATAGAATTTATCAAGCAAAGAAAATAAAAATAGAATAAATGAAATTTTAAGTGCTAAATTTATCTAAACTATCTTGTATGTTGAATTATAGTTATCATTTGGAAAATAATATATATATATATATATATATATATATATTTAAATATATTTTGTTGTGTGTGAATGATTAAAAGGATTCGGTGGAAACAAAATGATGAAAGCGCATGAAGGCCTCGGTGGGGGAAAACAGAATAAAAGAAAGGCAGCACATGGGGGCCTGGAGATAAGCTCAGGGGAAACACAATCATGAAGGAGCTCCTCGGAGGAGGAATAAAACAGTCCAAGAGGGGCGCCCATTGGAGGCTTTGAGAAGAAAGACCTCGAGCAGAGAAAAATAAGAAAAGAAGCAGAAAAATAAAAGGAAGGAAATCAGCACTGAGAGGAGGCCCTGGGGGCAGATTTAAGAGGAGTAGAGGGGAATTAGGGCGCTGCCCTGGGCAGCTAGGGAAAACCAGCGATAAGGCGCATAGGGAAGTCACCGAGAGAAAGTCTCGGGCAGGAGAAACAGGAGCCAATCTGAAAGGCAACTCTCGGGCAGCTGGGAGTCAAGCAGAAAATAGGAGACAAGCTGCCATTTGGCAGCTGGCAGCAATCACGACCTCGGGGCAGCAAAAACAGCTCGGACAGAAGCAGCTGGCGAGCGGGGAAACGAGAGAAGCTGCGCGAGGGAAGAGCAGCACATGCAGGCCTCGGAACCAGTCAGAAAATTGGCACACGCACAGAAAATCCTTGCACCCTTCTTTCGGTTTAATCCTCCAAACTCATATTTTAATTTTATTTTTTCATTTCTGTTTTTAATTTATTAATAATGTGTAATTAATTTATTTTGGCTAGAGGATAATTCAAAACCATGATTATATTTGTAATTTGAATTGATACATTCAGTTGTGATTTCTGAGTTGTGATTTAATTTGCTTAACTGCTTGATTAATAACTTATTTGTGTTTGTCGATTAAGAATGCATACTTAATTTACATGCATGAATTTGATGCTAGAATATAAGTGAATTTCACCTAATCGTTATGAACTTATATTCATGAGTAGTGAAGGTTGCTAGTCACAATCGCGTTAAGTAAATTCATGGCAAACGTATCATGCTGTTCATAGTTACGAATGCCTTGTCAACACTTATGATTTTCATAGAACATAATGATCTTTAATCGTATCTCTATTGTGCTTTTCACATAGGGAACTTTTGGGGAATAATTTGAGTTGTTGTATGCTGTTCATCCAATTCAATAACATAAGGAAAATCTGAAGATTAATTTAAGCGTACCTAATTAATTTGGGGTGTTGAGATTTACAACTTATTGAAAGAACAACTGAAGGTCAATTTAGATTGCATATGTGTCTTGTGTGGAGAAGAACCCTCTAGCCAGTCCGTCGCCCATCCATTTACTTTTATTTTATGTTTTTGTCAATTTTGTAATTTATTTAAGTTTAATTTACGCTTCATCAAAACCAAACCCCCCCATTATTAAATTATATTATTTAGTTAATTTTCATTGTTTTTAATCTTTTAATTCAATTTCCGTCCATTTTAATTCCTAGTGTTTAATTTGATTGTTTTCTTTATTTTGAGTCATTTTAGTGTGTTTTGAATTATTAGAGTTTTTAGCCTAGTTTTGTGTTTTTGAATCTTGTTTTATATTTTTAAATTAATTTAGAGTAGATTAGCAATCCCTCCTAATCCCCGGCCTAGAACGATACCCTACTTACATCTATACTACATCTGTCAAAAAGAGGGTTAAATTTGTGCGGTTTTAAAATCCCGTCAAATTTTTGGCGCCGTTGCCGGGGATTAGCAACTTTGCTAATCCTCCGATGTTTCTTTTTGTTTATTTTCGTTTCTTTTTACTTCTGATTTTGTTTTATTTCTTGTTTTCAGGTACTCATCATGGTGGACAATCGAACAATCAAAGAACTCTTAGCCTCGTGGCTGGACAATGCAGCACCCATATGCATCCAATACCCTAGGGCGGCCCAAGGCAAGACCGACGAGTTCGAACTAAAGTCAAGCTTGCTGCACCATATTCCTAAGTTTTATGGGCTGTCCATGGAAGATCCTATCAAGCATTTGAAGGAGTTTGAAGTGGTTTGTTCATGCATGACTCCCGCCAATATCGATAGCAACATTCTGAAGATGAAGGCTTTTCCCTTTTCTCTCTTGGAAAGGGCAAAGGATTGGTTTTACGAACTAGACCTCGGAACTATCACATCTTGGGAGAGCATGAAACGGGCGTTCTTGGAGAAGTTTTTCCCAACTTCTCGAGTCATTCTCCTACGCAAAAGGATTTGTGGCATTGAGCAAAATCAAGGAGAATCATTCCCAATGTACTATGAGCGATTCAAGACCCTTGTTGCCTCATGTCCGCAACACCAAATAAAAGAAGAGATGCTCATTCAATACTTTTACGAAGGACTTCTTCCCCTCGAACGACAAATGTTAGATGCTTCAGCAGGTGGTGTATTGGTTGACAAAACACCCGTGGCTGCCCAGACCTTGATTGCCAACCGAGCTTTAAACGCACAACAATATGAAGGCGTTGGACAAAGGAATCCCCCATGGCAGCAAGAGGTAAATGCAATCTCCGAAATTCAATCTCAATTGGCTAATCTCACTCTTCTTGTGTCACAGGCTATTGAAAAACCCAAAGTGCATGAAAACACAATCTGTGGCATATGTTCCATGCAAGGACACCAATCTGAAAAGTGCCCTCAATTGATTGAGAATGGAGGATGGGAAAGTATCAACACCATTGGGTATCAAGGCCAAAATCAGCCCAAATATGATCCATACGCCAACACGTACAATCTAGGATGGTGTGATCACCCAAACTTCAATTGGGGAGAGCCTCAACAACAAGAAGGATTTCGGCCACCCCTTGGGATATTCCAACAGCCCTACGCCCCAACACAACCTGCCCAAACAAATTTAGGTATATCTTTGGATAATGATACGCTTTTTAAGTTACTCACCATTTTGTCTTAGGAGAAAGAAAATCAAGAAAAAAGGGTGGACCACTTGGAAAAGCAAATTGGGCAGATATTGGAGTTCGTAGGACAGTTTCGAGACCAAGGCGACCTCCCTAGTTCAACCATTACGAATTCGAAGGGAGGATTTGAAACTGCCAAGGCAATCATCTTGAGAAGTGACAAGGAGGTTGGAGCAGACCCACAATCATCAAATCACAAGGAAGATGAAAGATTGCAAAGTGTGGAGGAGGAAACACCTTTGCCACAGGCCCCTATTGCTCCTAAGCCATCCAATCTATCAAATAAAGGTAATAATGTGTCAAATTCAATTCCTTCTAACATTATTCCTCCGAATGTGCCCTTTCCTGGCAGATTTATGCAAACCATGAACGAAGAAGGAATTGGAATGAAACACAAGGGACACGTCCCTGCCATCAAAGAACCCCCAGATTTGGCCGAGAGCACCCCTTGTGCATTTGTTCATAATGCTGCCACTTCAACGCCACCCATGGGTAAGTCACCTACTCCAATTCCAATTCCCATTTCAATTAATAGGTTGCTACCTTCTATTGTGCAGGTACCAAATCAAATCAAAGGTGGTAGAAAAGTTCGTGTTGACATAGGGAAGCGAACCGCTAAAATCAGGAAGGACCATTATCCCCGTCCCTTTAAAGATTCAACATATGAGTACGTTGTGGACGATATCATCCTCCGTGACGTGGGCCCTATTCAAGCTTAAAAGGAAGAATCGTCCGGCTAAAGACGTTAAATCAAGCGTTTCTTGGGAGGCAACCCAAGCATTCAACGAAGGGAGACTTTGGAATTGCTAAGCAACCAGATTTGCATTTCTTAACCCTTCTCTTTATTGCCTTTACTTTGCAATTTTTGTTTTGTTTAGTTAGTTGTGTTATTTGGTTGAATTTTGTTTAGGTTGTGTTTAAATAAATTTAGGGCAATGTTTATTTTAAGTACGGTTAAATAAAGTCTTTTTGCATTAATTTACATATTTTACTTTACATATTTTAATTTGCTTAAAATAAACCTAAAAAATATATATATATATATATATATATATAGATATAATAATAATAATAATAATAGTAATATATATATATATATATATATAAATAAACATAAAAGCGAAATTTTTTTTACAATAATGCGAAAAACTAATAGTGTTCATTGGTTTTGGTTAAGTGCCGCCTGAGAGGTCGACGGAGCTCCGGGAAGACGAAGAGCCAGAGTTGGAATCTCTGGAGCCGGCACGCTTGGTGCAACTCCCGAGGACGAAGGCAACATAAACCTCGGGAGTAGCGCCATGAACCTATCATGATCGCTCTGAATCCGACCGTCCGACTCCTGCAGCTGGTCCAGCTTCCTCTTCATGCTGGTCGAGTAACTAGTTGCAAGCATGTGCAACTCCTTGTTCTCGTGCCTGAGTCCTCTGACTTCTTGCCGAAGACTGGCCACCTCAGCCATCAGCGACTCCACCTGACGAGTTCGGGCAAGCAGGCGCTGACCCATGTTTGAAACCGAGCCTGCACTTTGGACGCTGAGGGCCAGAGATTCCTGAACGGCTAGCTCGTCCGACCGCCTAGATAGCATCCTATTGTCCCTTGGAGTGAGCAGATTTCTGGCAATCACCGTAGCGGTGATTTCATTCCTCATCATTGTGTCCCCGACTGTAAGAGGACCATTAGGGGATATGAAGGACGGATTCCAAATGTTGTTCGGAGAAGACGAGTCATCGTCTTCCCCGACATTCAAGTTTAGGCGACGGTCGGAAGGGCAAGACATTTTTAGAGGGGGTTGAGGAAGAAAAGAGTTCGGAAAAATTAAGATTGCTGAGCGGAAGGAGTAAGATTAAGAAGTGCAGGAAGAGAGCGGAAGGAGTATGAGTGCAGAAGTGTTTGAGGAAGGGAGTTCAAGTGTGAGGTGGAGCAGAATTAGCGCCTCTATAAAAAGAAGCAAATCAAAGAGAGGCGCTCCTCTGAGGTTGAAGACGCGTCCTCGCGCAAATCGAAAGAGCCAGACACCTTTCTCAAATGCCGGAATCCTTTATCAAAAGCTGGGCGTGACTCAGGCATCACGAGGCGCTCAGTTTTTCCAATTTTGTCGTGACTCATCACGTGCAGCGTGGAGCGTTGCGAAAACCACGAGCCGCACCCGGTTTTGAACCCCGGTTTTCAAAAGATCATCATTCCAATTTGTCGTCACTCGTCGCATGCGCAGTCAGCTTCGCGGAAATTACGGAAGCTTTGTCAGAAAGCGCGTAACGGGGCACTGTTCATCCATCCACCGGCTGCCGACAAATAGTGAGGGAACAGTTCCGGTTGTGAAGGAAAATTTCTATAAAGTCGACCTTCACCTTCCACATCAAAGGCACACCTTCACACCCTCTCAACCTCTAAACCTCTCAACCTCTCTTCATCTCCGATAATGTCTTCCCAAAGAATGCTTTCGAGTTACTCAGTGTTCTTCATCCCTTGGATCACCCCAGAAAACAAATCATCCAGAGCAAAAGTATTTCATATCAAAAAGGTTAAAAGCAAAAGTATCTCAAATCACGCTTTCTCCTCACTTTCATCTGAAGAACATGGAGAAAGTGAGATCCTGATTGCTTACCTAGTCTTGCTCTCGAGTACTCATCTCAGACCCCTCCCAACACACTTCAAAAATAAACCTGTGTTGAGGTACTTCTTCAAAAACAAAAGTACCTCACAGACGAAGCAGGAGGAGTCTGAGTTACTTCGAAGAGCAGATGAGTCTGGGTTGATCCAAGAGTTCAAGAAGATGCCACACCTGCGTGGAGACCGGACTACTTGAAGCATGTGAAGACAACGTGCTGATTCATCCTCAACTAAGCTGAGGATCACTTGCAAGAAAGGGGCCCATCCAGTTCAAGATGAAAGCTGTGGAAAATCAACAATCATGACCAATGACCACCTATTAGTTCTTTTCTTTATCTTTTATTTTCATTTTCAATTTTTCGTTTGCATATTTTCTATATTTTCTTGCGTGCTTAACTGATTTATTTCTTTTCTTTGCAGGAACGTTTGGTTATTTCCTCCCTTGAAGTTGATTGCCAAATTTACGCTTGGGGGTCATCGCTTGGTTTTCTGCAAATTAGAGAAGTTTTCAGTCCCTTTGCTTTATTTTGTTTCGTATTATTTATTTTATTTTATTTTTATTTGCTTATTAATGTTTCCTGACATTGGGGACAATGTCTAGTTTAAGTGTGGGGGTATCAAGATAAAAAATGACCAAATTGAAAATTTTTGTACCTTCAACTTTGAACTGGTTTCATTTGTTTCCATGTTGTTGTTTTTGTTTTCTTAATTAGTTTTGTTTTATTTAATTTTCTCGAAAAATTTAAAAAATCCAAAAATATTGTCTTGTTTTCCTTATGGTTTTAAATTAGATTTTTATTAGTTTCCCGACCCAATGATATAACTGGATGAAATTTGAACCATGATTATCAAGAACTTAGTTAACATGTGTTGTGTGAAATTCCTAATTCTCGTGTTAGTTTTGTACATATTTGATCATCTTTGAAAAACTGAATGCACATAGCCTTGTTGATGTGAAACTAAAGCATGATTTAAATCTTCATATGTGAATTTAGCGACCATATACGTCCCATGTGAAGTTTTGAGCCTATTGAAAGTGTGTGCATTTTTCATACACTCCTATTCTTTCATGTGTGATGAACTTATGTGAGATGCATCTCTAGAATTTGCATAACGATCTTTCGAAATATTTGTCATTGATTGCATGAACTTGAAAATGATAGAGGCATTAGGTTTACCACCATGGCCCAAATAACCTTGCTTCCCAAAGAAAAAAATGATATCATTAGATTGCCAATTTGAGCCGTATATGTGAGCCTTTTATTTCTTATCACCAGATATGTCTACCCTTATACCTCAAGCATGTTTCCTTACCCTTTCCAAGCGAGCAATTTGAGATTGTCTTATGAGAAATGTTTGTGAAGTACTTGGAAGGTGTTTGGCAAAAGAATAAGTGTGGGGGTATTTCATGTTTGTATTTAAAAAAAAAAAAAAAAAAAAAGAAAGAAAGATTGTATACGAAGAAAATAAAAAAGTTTAAAGTTTCAGTTTAAGGGTGTGATGGGAGGTGTTAGAAGAATCGTTGGAGAACTTGAGTTCTTATAAATCTCAAACAAAAGAATCGCTTGCGATGTAGCTTGGAATTTGTGTTTTCCTATTCTTTCGTTTCAATAGCCCTATCCCTAAGCCTCATTACATCCAATAAAAGTCCTCTTGATTTAAGTTTTGCAATTATGACTGTGGAGAAGTGATCTTTATGCAAGCTTATGGTAGATCTTTCACATTTGTTTCTTTGAGCGAAACACATTAAAACTAAACACATGTGTGATTGAGTGCATATCCCGTGAGAAGGTTGCTAGTTTGCATATGAGGATTTTAAAAATAAAAACTTGAAATTGCATTAGCATGGCTATCTCACACACTACACTTCAAGGATGATTTAAAGATTACTGCTAATATTTGAATAAGGAAGATGAACTGGGATTAGTTTGTTTTGTGCTAGCTATGGTTCTTGATGATTTGCGTTTTCGAATGAAATTCTATGAGGGTCACATAGGGGGAAGCTAATGTTTTTCATGTTATTACTTGTTCTTGTTTTCTTTGTTTTGCTCGAGGACTAGCAAAAGCTAAGTGTGGGGGTATTTGATCGGATCATATTTATATATATTTTTATATCAAATTCACTCGTCTTTTCTTAGTTAGTTCGTTATATTTTTGAGCTATTTACGTTGATTTTGTGTTTTATAGAATTTATCAAGCAAAGAAAATAAAAATAGAATAAATGAAATTTTAAGTGCTAAATTTATCTAAACTATCTTGTATGTTGAATTATAGTTATCATTTGGAAAATAATATATATATATATATATATTTAAATATATTTTGTTGTGTGTGAATGATTAAAAGGATTCGGTGGAAACAAAATGATGAAAGTGCATGAAGGCCTCGGTGGGGGAAAACAGAATAAAAGAAAGGCAGCACATGGGGGCCTGGAGATAAGCTTAGGGGAAACACAATCATGAAGGAGCTCCTCGGAGGAGGAATAAAACAGTCCAAGAGGGGCGCCCATTGGAGGCTTTGAGAAGAAAGACCTCGAGCAGAGAAAAATAAGAAAAGAAGCAGAAAAATAAAAGGAAGGAAATCAGCACTGAGAGGAGGCCCTGGGGGCAGATTTAAGAGGAGTAGAGGGGAATTAGGGCGCTGCCCTGGGCAGCTAGGGAAAACCAGCGATAAGGCGCATAGGGGAGTCACCGAGAGAAAGTCTCGGGCAGGAGAAACAGGAGCCAATCTGAAAGGCAACTCTCGGGCAGCTGGGAGTTAAGCAGAAAATAGGAGACAAGCTGCCATTTGGCAGCTGGCAGCAATCACGACCTCGGGGCAGCAAAAACAGCTCGGACAGAAGCAGCTGGCGAGCGGGGAAACGAGAGAAGCTGCGCGAGGGAAGAGCAGCACATGCAGGCCTCGGAACCAGTCAGAAAATTGGCACACGCACAGAAAATCCTTGCACCCTTCTTTCGGTTTAATCCTCCAAACTCATATTTTAATTTTATTTTTTCATTTCTGTTTTTAATTTATTAATAATGTGTAATTAATTTATTTTGGCTAGAGGATAATTCAAAACCATGATTATATTTGTAATTTGAATTGATACATTCAGTTGTGATTTCTGAGTTGTGATTTAATTTGCTTAACTGCTTGATTAATAACTTATTTGTGTTTGTCGATTAAGAATGCATACTTAATTTACATGCATGAATTTGATGCTAGAATATAAGTGAATTTCACCTAATCGTTATGAACTTATATTCATGAGTAGTGAAGGTTGCTAGTCACAATCGCGTTAAGTAAATTCATGGCAAACGTATCATGCTGTTCATAGTTACGAATGCCTTGTCAACACTTATGATTTTCATAGAACATAATGATCTTTAATCGTATCTCTATTGTGCTTTTCACATAGGGAACTTTTGGGGAATAATTTGAGTTGTTGTATGCTGTTCATCCAATTCAATAACATAAGGAAAATCTGAAGATTAATTTAAGCGTACCTAATTAATTTGGGGTGTTGAGATTTACAACTTATTGAAAGAACAACTGAAGGTCAATTTAGATTGCATATGTGTCTTGTGTGGAGAAGAACCCTCTAGCCAGTCCGTCGCCCATCCATTTACTTTTATTTTATGTTTTTGTCAATTTTGTAATTTATTTAAGTTTAATTTATGCTTCATCAAAACCAAACCCCCCATTATTAAATTATATTATTTAGTTAATTTTCATTGTTTTTAATCTTTTAATTCAATTTCCGTCCATTTTAATTCCTAGTGTTTAATTTGATTGTTTTCTTTATTTTGAGTCATTTTAGTGTGTTTTGAATTATTAGAGTTTTTAGCCAAGTTTTGTGTTTTTGAATCTTGTTTTATATTTTTAAATTAATTTAGAGTAGATTAGCAATCCCTCCTAATCCCCGGCCTAGAACGATACCCTACTTACATCTATACTACATCTGTCAAAAAGAGGGTTAAATTTGTGCGGTTTTAAAATCCCGTCACTACTTAATAAAGCAAAACTAAATTAAAAATTCATGAACAATTAGAAAACACGTTTTCTTGTTTTGTTTTATTCAGTTGTCAAATATTTGAAGTCTTTGGATCTAAATTAATATAATTTTATGACTAATATGCATTTGGTCCTCACATGTCTTCACAATAAGGACCTTAGGAGAGCAGGACTTATATATATATATATATATATATATATATATAGACACACACACATACATACTAGATGATCGAGATCGACTAACTTGATTGGACTGAGATGATTCAGATTGACTAACTTGATTGGACTGAGAAGGCTTCGGCTGCATCAAGAAAAAAAAAACCCTCCAAACTGTTATGATGTGTGTGTATTGATCATTACTTCATTGTATTCTTTTACTATCGATTTCATTTAAACTAGACCCGACAGTTTTTAACACGACACGAAAAATAACAGGTTTTGGGTCAACACAATAACTAATTGAGTCATTATAACGGGTTCTTGACAGGTATACACGCGAATAACACGTGAGTAACCCGTTAAGGAAAAAATTATTTTGATAATTTTAAAGTTTATTTACTAAACGATTTATTATAAAATACAATAGCCATATTAATATATACAATATATTCTATATTAAATATATAGTTTTGTATTATTATTCTATATAAGTTTTTTTTTTAAGTTTTAGTCATTATTTATTTTTATTATAAGAGTTTCTTATTATCATTATTAGGATAAATTTTACTTAACATGTTGTTCAAAATTAAAATAAACTAGTATAGTATTTGTATAGGCAAGAACTAAGAAGACATACATACAAAAATGAAAAATGTGAAAGAATATATAAACACTCGTGATTTATCATTATTCCTCCACGAGTAGATAATGGTTACACTTACATTATTGTTTAGATTTTTAAAATTCTCCAAACCCTCATGAATAATGTTGTTTATTTGAGGGCAAAATTAATAAAATTAACAATAATTATTGTAGAAGTGTAAAAAATGTAAATATATATATATATATATATATAATCACTCATAGTAACAAGCTTTACAATTTCATGAAGGGGTCAGCTTTGAAAGTTATAAAGCTTGTCATTACGAGTGTTTATATATTTTTTACACTTCTACATTAATTAAAAAACTATTAAAGACTTTACTTAAATAACAGTCATAAGATAAATGAGAGTAAATATGTACCGTTGGATTCTATTTCACTTATATTATTAGAACTTTTTTGGACGAAAAAACCCTTATGCTCTTATATTATTAGAATTTTTTTATTATGCTCATATTTTGGCTATGTAAATATATACTTAAAAGAAAAATGCGTTGTTATGTTTTGAATGTGACAATATGGTATGTATATAATTATTTAATATTATGTTTTTCATTTGATTATTTATTGATTTAAAATATATTTTTCTTAACAGATAACAGGTTGGGTCATATTACTTGTTAATATTATTGGGTTGATTTCGGGTCGAGTCATTTTACCCATTTATTTTAACAGGTGTTATATGACACGATCTGTTAAGATATTGGGTATGACACGAAAACGACACGAACACAGAAAACACAACACGAATGTCAGGTCTAATTTAAACTATGTACTTTAATCTTCAATTACCTGAGCTTTTATTACTGGTGGTGACATGATTGTTTCCTTGGAGCTCAGAATGATGTAGAAAAGAGTTATAAATTCCTCAAAATCCAACTTGACATCTCCGTTGGCTTACTGTCCCATCTATTAAGGGTAAAGTTAGAAATACAGTTAGAAATATAGTTAGTAAATTTATTAGTATTTGATTAGAGTTGTTAGAGCTTACTAGAATAAAAATAAAGTGTGTAATCTTTATTCTTTCAGTGAATACAATTTATATTTCTCTCTAAAAACTCTCTCTCTAAAATCACTCTTGTTTCTCTCTATCATCTTCCTCTTCCTCTGTACCAATTCTTCATTTTTTACAATATAGTTACCACCATCACCGTATGAATCCATTGCTTCAAAAATTGCATATGCCTTATCCTTTCGATCTTCGGAGAAACCATCGTAACAAGCTAAAGCAGTCTCACGCATTTGTTGCATTTCGATCCCACCTAAGCTCTCTCTATGACTCTATCTCTCTTCCCTAACCAAGTTGAAGGGCGTTGCCTTTAGTTCCAGATATATGCACAAGACTGTTGACTGCGTATTGCCTATCGGCCGCCTCTAGCGATACATATGTTTTATAGGAAATTTCAAATTATTAAACACACCACCCCCAAAAATATATAATCAATTTTCCTCATTCACCGCCTAAAAATTTTCAATTTATCTTCGAGTCTCTAATTTAAAACTTGGGTGCTCAAGTTTTGATGAATGTCCAAATAAAATACATAAGCACATAGAGAAAGTTTGCGTGGAGTAACATTTGTAACTGAGCCAACGAAAATTTTGAATAGAAACGCCTAAAAACTAGTGGTCGTTTAGGATTTTTAGGGTGTAAATGAAGTTTCTAAATAAGGGGTGGAAAAGAGAGACTATTTTCTAGAGGGTAATAAAATAGAAAATATGAAAATTGCGATAAACTATAATGTTTTATAGGAAATTATTATAAAACCTATATGAACATTTTTTCTTCATGCACTCCTTATAAAAATTCTATTTCCCTCTTCTTCTTTTTTCTTCAATTGATGAATATCCAAGTAAAATACATAGGTACGTAAAAAAGTTGCGAGGAGTAACTTTTATAACTAGATTGGCCGAAAATTTTGGGCAAAAACTCTATAAAACTAGCCGTCATTGAAGTCTTTTGGATGAATAAAATAAAAGGAAAATTAAAGAAAAGTAAAAAAAAACTTCCCTTTTAATGAAAAGTCATTTTTAAAGATATAGTGAATAGTACTAGGGAAGGGTAAAAATGTGATTTTTCGTTAAAAGTGAACAGTACCAGAAGTGTTTAGTTAAAACTCCCTAAATAAAAAGTATGGAGGCAATTAGATCCACGTCCAAAAATCTAAGTTGTTTTTTAGATTTTGTCAAGTTGTTGTAACATACATATATCATACGAAGACTACAAAATAATTATGAAAGAGGTAGATTACAAGAAAAAGAAAAACCTATAATATAGGTAGCTAAAATTGATTTAGATGTCTCGTTGTGTGGCTTAGTTGAACTTCCCTCTTCTTTTAGTGTAAAATATATCGTTGTATTAAAAAAATGATTTAGACGTGATATAGGTAAATTATTGACAAACAAAAAAACATGTGATGTAGTTAGACAAATATAAGTTATGATATAGGCGTGTTAAATAAATAAATAAAAACTATGATATGGGGGTTGAAGTATTTGAATTCTTCGTATTAATCATATAATTTAGGATATCATTGTAAACACGAAAAATTCTTGAAAACAACAAGAATCACGTGTACAAAATAATATTTGTATTTGATGATTTTGGGTTACAATCTCTATTTGTTCCTCTGATTCTATCTTCGTAAGATATAGATTTGTTGATAGACTGTTGATCCAAAGGGCCTTTGGGGCTTGATCCTTGGATGAACAGTGATGTGGATTTGTTGATGTTGTGTTGATCTGAAGGGGTTATTTGGAGCTTGATTCTTGGGATGAACAGTGATGATCTTCAGAGATTTGTTGATGTTGTGTTGATCCAAAGGGCCTTTGGGGCTTGATTCTTGGGATGAACGAGGATGATCTTCAGGGATTTAATGACGAACGTTGATGTTGTGTTGATCCGAAGGGCCTTTGGTGACTTGATCTTAGGATGCACGAGGATGATCTTCAGAGATTTGATGATGAACGTTGATGTTGTGTTGATCCGAAGGGCCGTTGAGGCTTGATTCTTGGGATGAACGAGGATGATCTTCAGGGATTTGATGACGAACGTTGATGTTGTGTTGATTCGAAGGGCCTTTGGTGGTTTGATCTTAGGATGGATGAGCGTTTCTTCAAGGGCTTTCGGGGCTTGATCTCGAAGAACGATGAACGAAGAACGAAGAACGAAGAACGAACTTCAAGAGAATTCTCTTCCAATTTGGGAGTAGAGAAATGTGTTGGTGAATTGGTGAATGAAATGAATGGAATGGCTTCCTATTTATAGAATTCCAAAACTTGATTTTTGGATTTAAATAATCAGATGAAATAAGTCGTTTCTGCTAGGTGTTGACACGTGTCCTGTTTGATGACTTTTCTGACTCTTTTCGATTTTTCGTCGAGTCGTACGCTACATGTAAAATTTATGTGACATGTGAGCGTTGAAATTTTAATTATTGATCAATATTTATTTTACCGAAATTTCGATGTCTACAATTATATTCTTTAAAATTTTCTTCTTTTTTTCCTCACACATTTAACAATTAAAATATGCCTAAACTTAAGGGATTTAATTCCTAGTGTTAATCAAATGAAATAAAATTAAGGGTGACTTTGGATGCGGTTCCTATTTATTAACGTTCTTTGATTGAAACCTTGTTAGTTTTCAGTTTTTTATTGAAGTCTTTGAAATTAATACAATAATGCATTTTTATGTAGGTTATTATAATTTAAATTTTGTAGTTACTTATATTAATGAGATTTTAAATAAAATCCATGATTTGTTGGGTTAAAAATATTAAGAAATAAATTATACTTATATAAAAAAGTATAATTTATCTTAATGACATGATTTGTCATTAAGATAAATTACATTTAAATAAAACCCATTATTTGTCATTCCTTACATTAATTTTACATACAAAAAATTGGTAATTTTTATATGATACAATTTACATAAAAAAAAGTTGGTACATTTTATACAAAAAAAAAAGGTGGTACATTTTATACAAAAAAAAGGTGGTACATTTTAGATGAAAAAATTGGTGCATATTATATACAAAACAATGGGTACATTTTAGATCAAAAAAATAAATACATCTTACATTAAAAAATGGTACTTACAAAAACAAAATTGGTATATTTTACATATAACAAAGTGGAACATTTTTAAAGACAAATGGGTACATTATCAATAAATTATTGGTACAAAAAAGGTTAAAAATGTGTAAAAATAAAAATTTGAAAAATATGGACACAAAAAGAAATTAATATATGTGTACAAACTAAAACTGAAAAGAAAATTGATACAATTTAAAAAAAGGGCAGCAAATTAAAATGGGTACAAACTATACATAAAAATATATGCTACAAAATTTAGCCGTAAGTATACATACATATATATATATATATATATATATATATATATATCAAATGTAACGTGTCTAACACTAAATGAATATATTAGAAATAAAATTTAATTATTTTGACATGTAAAATATTTTATTATGGAAATAATTAATGATGTTTATTAAAACCAAAGGACCTTGATCAAAAATTGAAAATAGATAAGGTTTTAATCAATAGAGTTGAAAAATGAGGGATGAGAATCTAATTTCTCCTAAACTTAAGCTTACTCATCTTGATGTGAACTTACAGTCTTAATTTGGACTCATTTTAAAAAGATGAACTAATCCCAATAATAGCTCACAAAATTAGATTTATATTGAATTTTCTCCTGATTATTTTAAAAAGATGAACTAATCCTCAAGTTTTCTCCTGATTATTTTAAAAAGATGAACTAATCCTAATAATAGCTCACAAAATTATATTTATATTGAGTCTTCTCTTGATTACCTTGAGGAGTGATTCACCATTTATCTATTTACATATTGACTGAGTCTTCACTTATGTATACCTGCCTACTTGGTTCGAACTTCGAACGCATACAAACACTCTTCGAATCTTGACATGGTCTTTTAACAAAATGACTCCACACATGACCTGGAAATGCTAGTGACCTGTGTGAGTTTTCAAAGATGGTGACTCGGACGTTGGCCTCTTTCTATCAAGACAAAGACTTCATGTCTACTATTCAAAAAGTACCAGCGACGAAGTTGCCGTTTTGTTTCGATGATGTTGACCGTCACAAATGTAAGAAACAAAGAATTGTAGGAGCAATATTAGAAAATATGAAAAATAACAATATAATTAAAATGATAATAATCATAAAGTAATTCACAACATCAATTATATATGAGATTAATATAAACAATTAGAAAGAAAGTTAGAAAAACTGACAAACTTGGAGATTGAGGCTTGCATAAATGCAACGTCCTAAAGACAGAATTTTGCCCCTACTCTTGTGCTTGTAGTTCGGTAGGCGTCTGTCTCCCAAGATTCAACAATCTATAATCCGAAGTCAAAGCACTTCAATCTTCAGACTCTGGCGAACTTCATATATTCCGCACTCTCAAGACACGATTCGGAATTTGACACACGAAGAATGAGAGAAACAAAGTGGGGAAACCCTATTTCTCAATATTAAAAATTAACTCTTATTTTCTATATCTATAATGATAATGGTTTCATGAGTTTATATAGAACCCAAGTACTTCTTGTTAAAGAGATGTAACTTTTTCATCTGTAAGTATACATCATTTGACAAGGGGACACACCTAAGCAACATAACCTTTCTAGAAATTGGTTAACACTATTTTGCATTCAATTATTAAAATTATATATTACAATATTTCATATTATAATATATAATTTCCAACAATCCCCCACATGAATGAAAAATTAGAAGAATGTGAGAGTACAGGCAGACAAGAGATGCATCGGGAGAGGTGTCTTTTGAACTTGAACCTATCCTAGTGAATACTTAATATATTCCAGTTCATACGGTTGTGTTCATTTTGGTCCTGAACAATTTCTGGATTCATGAGAGCTTTAGAGAATTTAGCCATCTCATACTCATAGAAGCGACCCACTTCTACTCTCACATAGGTGACCACTGATTAAGAATAGTCTGCTCTATTCCTCTTATTTATAAGATATCATTGTCATTAAGTATAAATATACAACCTAAAACTTTTGCAGACAACACACTTCTTCCACCATAGGAATGAGGTATATAGTGTGTTAACTTCTTTGAATCATGCCCAACCAGTTTGCTTATTGAACTTAGACCATGGGATCTCCAATCAACTAAGTTTAGTTTCCGCCCGGCTGATTCATTAGTTATGTTGGCTTTAGTCTCATTCCCCTCAATGATCAAATTACTCTCTAGTCAAACCTTTAATAATTGGTACCACTAAGGTTGACTATCTTTAATGGTGTGCACAATCCATCTTATGAAATTATATTTCATACGATAGTAGTTGTTCGACATTATTTGAAATGTCAAGCCCTCAAAATTATATTAGGACTTAATTACTAAGTAATTTGCTAACACTAAGCACTTGGATAAACTCCCCCACATTTAAGGTATTTGTAAGAAGATCTGTAACCTTGACATACCTTAAATAATTACTTATTACAAGAGATGACATCTTAAATGTCGTTCAATTAGCAAATTACTTTTAACCAACCCCACAATTCTTTCATAATTGTAGTTTCTTTTAATGCTATCATTAAATCGATCACATTTTCCACTTTAAGAAGTAAGGAACAACTAAGATAGACTCTATCTATCTTTTTAGGCCTTCATGCCTCATTAGAAATTATGAGAAAATCACTTCTTGGCTTTCATTCTTTCCTTACTATGACTAACATGCATGACCCAATGACTATGTCCATTCATATGCTTACTTAATAAGCATCATCTTGTCTAATTCAATTGTGTATACTTAATAAGCATCATTTTCAGTGTCTAGTCATTCCTTTTACGAAAGATCCCCACACTTTTCGTATCTTGTCACTTCATTCAACATGGGTCTCGGCGCCGACAATCAAGCATCGCCTTCCAAAAAAAAAATGATATCTCATCTGAAATGAGTTCACATACTAAAGTTTGACTAAGGCGACGCTTCTTTTGTTGCCAGAATTCGAAATCTATACCATCAACAAGACTAAATCATGAGGCATGGCAACACTTCGTCCGTCAAGTTACTTTCTTCTCTGTACATCATTCTTATGAACATGATTTTCATCAAGAATTCCTAATGGTTTGCATCCCTACAAAGATGACTAAATTCATAACCACACCATCTTTGTAACCCAGCGGTCACTGTCCATCAAAAAACACAAGTTATTGATAACACTAGCTATGAAAGATGAAAGCTTAGAAATCTAGAGAGAGAGCTCGAAGAGAGAGAAAGTAAATATGCAAATGAACTTTTCTTATTACAATTAACCAATCATTACAAGAGTTTATTCCACTATAAATACATGTCAACATAACTGACTGATCGGATCATATTTATGTATATTTTTATATCAAATTCACTCGTCTTTTCTTAGTTAGTTCGTTATATTTTGAGCTATTTACGTTATTTTTATGTTTTATAAGTTTTTCAAGAAAAGAAAATAAAAATAGAATAAATGAAGTGTTAAGTAATTAATTCATTTAAACTATCTTGCTTGTTGATTAGAATTTATTATTTGGAAAATAATATATTTATATATATATATATATATATATATATTTTTATATATTTATATATTTATATATTTATATTTATATTTAAATATAGTTGTGTGTGTGTGATTAATAGTGTGGAAGCCAGCTAGCTTGAGGAGCTTTCGGTGCAGCATTATGGATAGGGCCATTGGTGGACATCATGATGAGAAATGGGGGCCTTGAGGAGAATAGAAAATCGGTGGGAAGGAAAGAATTCAAAACAGAAAAATAAAATAAGAAAGAAAATGATGATGAATGATGGAGGGCAGTCACGGGAAGGATCCAAGGATGGAAAAGCACGGGAGAGGACAGAGAGAGGAGGAAGCTCCTCGGAGCTGAAAAGAAAAAGATCAGAAATAAAAGGATAGTGGTGAGCCTCGGGAGCGCATCGAATAAGGCCATTTGGAGGCGCCCATTAGCGCTGGAAAAAGGAAGAAAAGAGAGCTGCCATTTTGGCAGCGGGAGAGAAAATAAAAAAGGGAGAACAGCTGCCTTTGGCAGCGGGTAACAGGGCAACGTGCAGGAAGCAGAAGGAGCTCGGTGAGGGAGTGACAGACGTGCAAAGGCAGAAAAAGAAAACGAAAAAAAAAAACATTTCAGCGGTGCAAGAGCAGCTGGCAAGCTGGGGAGGAAGAGGCTTCCTCGGAATTTGGGAAGAAAAACAGAAAAACTGAAGGCCATTTGGCAGGCGCCTCGGGGCAGATTGGCAGCACGCACAGAAACAAAACCAAGTGCCACGGGAGACCTTGCACACTCTTTTGGTTTAATCCTCCAACTCAGTTTTAATTTCTGTTTTAATTTATAAATATGTGTAATTAATTTGTTTTGGCTAGAGGTTAATTCGAAACCATGGATATATTTGTAATTTGAATTGGTAATTTCAGTTGTGATTTCTGAGTTGTGATTTAATTTGCTTAACTGCTTGATAGATAACTTATTTGTGTATGTTAATTAAGGATGCATACTTAATTTGCACGCATGAATTTGATGCTAGAATATAAGTGAATTTCACCTAATCGTTATGAACTTATATTCATGAGTAGTGAAGGTTGCCATCCGCAATCGCGTTAAGTAAATTCCTGGCAAACGTATCATGCTGTTCATAGTTACGAATGCCTTGTCAACACTTACGATTTTCATAGAACATAATGATCTTTAATCGTATCTCTATTGTGCTTTTCACGTAGGGAACTTTTGGGGAATAATTTGAGTTGTTGTATGCTGTTCATCCAATTCAATAACATAAGGAAAATCTGAAGGTTAATTTAAGCGTACCTAATTAATCTGGAGTATTGAAATTTACAACTTATTGAAAGAACAACTGAAGATCAATTTAGATTGCATTTGTGTCATGTGTGGAGAAGAACCCTCTAGCCAATCTATCACCTTTCCGTTCACTTTAATTTTATGTTTTTGTCGATTTTGTAATTTAGTTAAGTTTAATTTGCGTTTCGTAAAAACCAAACCCCCCCATTATTAAAATATTATTATTTAGTTAGTTTTTATTATTTTTAATCTTTTAATTTAATTTCCGTCTAATTAATTTCCTAGTTTTTATTTTAAATTGTTTCATTATTTTGAGTCATTTTTAGTGTGTTTCGAGTTTTTATTTTAGTTTTGTGTTTTAAACTTTGTTTTCACGTTTTTAAATTATTTTAGAGGTTTTAGCAAGCCCTCCTAATCCCCGGCCTAGAACGATACCCTACTTACATCTATACTACATCTTTCAAAAAGAGGGTTAAATTTGTGCGGTTTTAAAATCCCGTCAAATTTTTGGCGCCGTTGCCGGGGATTAGTAATTTTGCTAATCCCTTTATTTTTGTTTGTGTTTATTTTTATATTTGTGTTTATTTTTATGTTTGTGTTTTTATCTTTTACTTTTGATATTTGATTTATTTTTCTTTCTTTAATTTTAGGTACTAATGGAGCAAGATATGGCAACCATTCAAGCTCAATTGGCGCAGCTAACGTCTCAGTTGACTCAGAATGCCGAAAGGGCCACAATGCCAAGTGTCCCTACATTTGGTGCATCGTATGAGCAAGGATATCAAAATCATCAATGTCCCCAATTTTCTGCATATGACGATAATTGGGGATATCAAGGCCACAGCCAATCAAGGGGCAACATGTATTCCAACACTTGCAATTCGAATTGGATGGACTATTCAAATCAAATGTGGGATGAACCTCAACATTTTCAACAAAGTGGATATTGGCAGCAAGACGAGTTCTATTCCAGACCTATGCAGCCACCACAGCATCCCCCACAACAATTCCAATCGAATCAAAGTATGCCTATAGATTATAATGAAATTCTTAATGAATTAAACTCTTTGGTGCAGGGGTCACAAAATCAAGCTAAGGAGACTCACCAAGGAGAATATTTGCAGCCGTATGAGGAATTCTATCAATGGCCATGTGCACCACCACAACCTCCCCCACAACCATTCCAATCAAATTCAAGTATGTCCAGGGATAATGATCAAATTTTTCAATTACTAACCTCTTTGGTGCAGGACCAACAAAATCAAGACAAAATAATGGATAACTTGAAGAATCAAATGGGAGAGATGGTGGAATCCATGGCACAGATTCAAGAACAACGTGAACTCTCCAATTCAAACATTGCAAATTCAAGGGGAGAAGTTGAACTTGATGAACCCATCACTTTGGAAAGTGATATGGAGGATGAAGATATCCTAGAACCATCCATACACAGCCCAAACTTGGACGAATCGCCGCTGCAAGCAGAAGATGAGGAGGACGACTTGGGCAGTTTAGACGAATTCTTGTCTCAAACCCCTCAAGTCCCTATGTCGTCCAACTATGGTGAGGTTGTTCCAAGTTCAATTCATTCTGATATTTTTCCACCGAATGTTCTTTTTCCTTGCAGAATTTTAATTCCAAATTTCGAAGATAGTGAAAAAGACATTGTGGACGCTCTCCCAATGGTTCAAGATATCGAAGTGGTTGGGCAATATCAAGAATTCATCAAAGAGGCCGAGCAAACAACAAAGGCCCATGAAATTGAGTTTGATAACACGGGACAGGCCATAACCATCATTGTAAACCTGGCCCAGTGCAAAATCCCAGAAATATCCAAAAATGTGGTTTTTGTTATTAATTTTGAGTCGGAGAAAGATAGTAAGCCATCTTCTCCAATTTTAATTTTATTTTCTACTAACATGCTAATTTTAATGATTCAGGCACCCACCCGAGAATTCAGACCATTGCCGAATCATTTCAAGTATCACCTCCCATTAAAAGATAAATTCCATGCTTTAGAGCCGAGGGGAGGATAAGGAAAGAATCGTCCGGCTAAAGACGTTAAAGCAAGCGCTTCTTGGGAGGCAACCCAAGCAACCAGATTTGCATTTCTTAACCTTCTTCTTTATTGCTTTTACTTTCATTTTGTTTCGCTTAGTTAGTTGTGTTATTTGGTTGATTTTTATTTAGTTTGAGTTTAAATAAATTTAGGACCTTGTTTATTTTAAGTGCGAGTAAATAAAGTTTTTTTTTTTTGCATTACATTACATATTTTACATTACATATTTTACCTTGCTTAAAATAAACCTTTTAAAAAAAAAAAAAAAAAAATTACAATAATTCGAAAAACTAATAGCAATCATTGGTTTTGGTTAGGTGGCGCCCCAGAGGTCGACGGAGCTCCGGGAAGACGAAGAGCCAGAGTTGGAATCTCCGGAGCCGGAATGCTTGGTGCAACTCCCGAGGACGAAGGCAACATAAACCTCGGGAGTAGCGCCATGAACCTTTCATGATCGCTCTGAATCCGACCGTCCGACTCCTGCAGCTGGTCCAGCTTCCTCTTCATGCTGGTCGAGTAACTAGTTGCAAGCATGTGCAACTCCTTGTTCTCGTGCCTGAGTCCTCTGACTTCTTGCCGAAGACTGGCCACCTCTGCCATCAGCGACTCCACTTGACGAGACCGGGCAAGCAGGCGCTGGCCCATGTTCGAAACTGAGCCTGCACTTTGGACGCTGAGGGCAAGAGATTCCTGAACGGCCAGCTCGTCCGACCGCCTAGATAGCATCCTATTGTCCCTTGGAGTGAGCAGATTTCTGGCAATCACCGTAGCGGTGATTTCATTCCTCATCATTGTGTCCCCGACTGTAAGAGGACCATTGGGGGATATGAAGGATGGATTCCAAATGTTGTTCGGAGAAGACGAGTCATCGTCTTCCCCGACATTCAAGTTAAGGCGACGGTCGGAAGGGCAAGACATTTTTAGAGGGGGTTGAGGAAGAAAAGAGTTCGAAAAAATTAAGATTGCTGAAGCGGAAGAAGAGAGCGGAAGGAGTAAGATTAAGAAGTGCAGAAGAGAGTGTTTACAGAGGAGAGTGTTTGAGGAAGGGAGTTCAAGTGTGTGGTGGAGCAGAATTAGCGCCTCTATAAAAAGAAGCAAATCAAAGAGAGGCGCTCCTCTGAGGTTGAAGACGCGTTCTCACGCAAATCGGAAAAGCTGGACGCTCCTCTCTCGAAGGCAGGAGTCCTTTCTCGAGAGCCGTTTCCTTTCTCAAAAGCTGGGCTTGACTCAGCAATCACGTGGCTCAGCTTATTCAGTTTTGTCTTGACTCGTCACGTGCAGCGTGGAGCGTTGCGAAAACCACGAGCCGCACCCGGTTTTGAACCCCGGTTTTCAAAAGATCATCATTCCTGTTTGTCGTCACTCGTCGCATGCGTCGACAGCCTTCGCGGAAATTACGGACGGTTTGTCAGAAAGCGCGTAACGGGCACTGTTCATCCATCCACCGGCTGCCGACAAATAGTGAGGGAATAGTTCCGGTTGTGAAGCCAAATTTCTATAAGTTCGACCTTCGCTTTCCACAGCAAAGGCACACCTTCACACCCTCTCCACCTCTCAACCTCTCTTCCTCTCTTCATCTCCGATAATGTCTTCCCAAAGAAAGCTTTCGAGTTATTCAGTGTTCTTCATCCCTTGGATCACCCCAGAAAACAAACCTTCCAAAGCAAAAGTATTTCATATTAAAAAGGTTAAAAGCAAAAGTATCTCATATTATGCTTTCTCCTCTCCTTCATCTGAGGAACGCGGAGAAAGTGAGATCCTGATTGCTTACCTAGTCTTGCTCTTGAGTACTCATCTCAGACCCCTCCCAGCCCACTTCAAAAATAAAACCGTGTTGAGGTACTTCTTCAAAAACAAAAGTACCTCACAGACGAAGCAGGAGGAGTCTGAGGTGCACCCAGGAGCAGATGAGTCTGGGTTGATCCAAGAGTTCAAGAAGATGCCACACCTGCGTGGAGACCGGACTACTTGAAGCATGTGGAGACACGTGCTGATTCATCCTCAACTAAGCTGAGGAGCACTTGCAAGAAAGGAGGCCCATCCAGTTCAAGATGAAAGCTGTGGAAAATCAACAAGCGACCAATGATCGCCTACTAGTTCTTTTCGTTATCTTTTATTTTCATTTTTTATTTTTCGTTTGCATTTCTCTATATTTTGCTTGTGTGCTTAACTGATTTATTTCTTTTCTTTGCAGGAACGTTTGGTTATTTCCTCCCTTGAAGTTGATTGCAAAATTTACGCTTGGGGGTCATCGCTTGGTTTTCTGCAAATTAGAGAAGTTTTCAGTCCCTTTGCTTTATTTTATTTCGTATTATTTGTTCATTTTATTTTAATTGCTTATTAATGTTTTCTGACATTGGGGACAATGTCTAGTTTAAGTGTGGGGGTATCAAGAGTATAAAAAATGACCAAATTGAAAATTTTTGTACCTTCGACTTTGAACTGGTTTCATTTGTTTCCATGTTATTGCTTTTTGTTTTCTTAATTAGCTTTGTGTTTTACTTAATTTTTTTCGGAGTTTTGTGTTTTATTTAATTTTTCTCGAAAAATTTAAAAAATCCAAAAATATTGTCTTGTTTTCCTTATGGTTTTAAATTAGATTTTTATTAGTTTCCCGACCCAATGATATAACTGGATGAAATTTGAACCATGATTATCAAGAACTTAGTTAACATGTGTTGTATGAATTTCCTTATTCTCTTGTTAGTATTGTATATGTTTGATCATCTTTGAAAAACCAAATGCACATAGCCTTGTTGATGTGAAATTAAAGCATGACTTAAAGCTTCATATGTGAATTTAGTGACCATATACATCCTATGTGAGTTTTTGAGCCTATTGAAAGTGTGTGCATTTTTCATACACTCCTATTCTTTCATGTGTGATGAACTTATGTGAGATACATCTCTAGAACTTGCGTAACGATCTTTCGAAATATTTGTCATTGATTGCATGAACTTGAAAATGATAGAGGCATTAGGTTCACCACCATGGCCCAAATAACCTTATTTCCCAAAGAAAAATGATATCATTAGATTGCCAATTTGAGCCGTATTTGTTGAGCCTTTTATTTCTTATCACCAGATATGTCTACCCTTATACCTCAAAACATGTTTCCTTACCCTTTCCAAGCAAGCAATTTGAGACTGTTTTATGAGAAATGTTTGTGAAGTACTTGGAAGGTTTGGCAAAAGAATAAGTGTGGGGGTATTTCATGTTTGTATTTAAAAAAAAAAATTGAGAAAAGATAAGAAAAAGAAAAAAAGAAAAGAAAGGTTGTATTCAAAGAAAAGAAAATAAAAAGTTTAAAGTTTCAGTTTAAGTGTGTGGTTGGAGGTGTTAAAAGAATCGTTGGAAAGTGTGAGTTCTTATAAATCTCAACAAAAGAATCGCTTGCGATGTAGCTTGGAACTTGTGTTTTCCTATTCTTTCGTTTCAATAGCCCTATCCCTAAGCCTCATTACATCCAATAAAAGTCCTCTTAATTTAAGTTTTGCAATTATGATTGTGGAGAAGTGATCTTTATGCAAGCTTATGGTAGAACTTTCACATTTGTTTCTTTGAGAGAAACACATTAAAACTAAATACATGTGTGATTGAGTGCATATCCCGTGAGATGGTTGCTAGTTTGCATATGATGATTTTAAAAATAAAAACTTGAAATTGCATTAGCATGGCTATCTCACACACTACACTTCAAGGATGATTTAAAGATTACTGCTAATATTTGAATAAGGAAGATGAGCTTGAATTAGTTTGTTTGTGCTAGCTATGGTTCTTGATGATTTATGTTCTCGAATGAAATTCTTTGAGGGTCAAATAGGGGGAAGCTAATGTTTTTCATGTTATTACTTTTTCTGTTTTATTTGTTTTGCTCGAGGACTAGTAAAAGCTAAGTGTGGGGGTATTTGATCGGATCATATTTATGTATATTTTTATATCAAATTCACTCGTCTTTTCTTAGTTAGTTCGTTATATTTTGAGCTATTTACGTTATTTTTATGTTTTATAAGTTTTTCAAGAAAAGAAAATAAAAATAGAATAAATGAAGTGTTAAGTAATTAATTCATTTAAACTATCTTGCTTGTTGATTAGAATTTATTATTTGGAAAATAATATATTTATATATATATATATATATTTTTATATATTTATATATTTATATATTTATATTTATATTTAAATATAGTTGTGTGTGTGTGATTAATAGTGTGGAAGCCAGCTAGCTTGAGGAGCTTTCGGTGCAGCATTATGGATAGGGCCATTGGTGGACATCATGATGAGAAATGGGGGCCTTGAGGAGAATAGAAAATCGGTGGGAAGGAAAGAATTCAAAACAGAAAAATAAAATAAGAAAGAAAATGATGATGAATGATGGAGGGCAGTCACGGGAAGGATCCAAGGATGGAAAAGCACGGGAGAGGACAGAGAGAGGAGGAAGCTCCTCGGAGCTGAAAAGAAAAAGATCAGAAATAAAAGGATAGTGGTGAGCCTCGGGAGCGCATCGAATAAGGCCATTTGGAGGCGCCCATTAGCGCTGGAAAAAGGAAGAAAAGAGAGCTGCCATTTTGGCAGCGGGAGAGAAAATAAAAAAGGGAGAACAGCTGCCTTTGGCAGCGGGTAACAGGGCAACGTGCAGGAAGCAGAAGGAGCTCGGTGAGGGAGTGACAGACGTGCAAAGGCAGAAAAAGAAAACGAAAAAAAAAAACATTTCAGCGGTGCAAGAGCAGCTGGCAAGCTGGGGAGGAAGAGGCTTCCTCGGAATTTGGGAAGAAAAACAGAAAAACTGAAGGCCATTTGGCAGGCGCCTCGGGGCAGATTGGCAGCACGCACAGAAACAAAACCAAGTGCCACGGGAGACCTTGCACACTCTTTTGGTTTAATCCTCCAACTCAGTTTTAATTTCTGTTTTAATTTATAAATATGTGTAATTAATTTGTTTTGGCTAGAGGTTAATTCGAAACCATGGATATATTTGTAATTTGAATTGGTAATTTCAGTTGTGATTTCTGAGTTGTGATTTAATTTGCTTAACTGCTTGATAGATAACTTATTTGTGTATGTTAATTAAGGATGCATACTTAATTTGCACGCATGAATTTGATGCTAGAATATAAGTGAATTTCACCTAATCGTTATGAACTTATATTCATGAGTAGTGAAGGTTGCCATCCGCAATCGCGTTAAGTAAATTCCTGGCAAACGTATCATGCTGTTCATAGTTACGAATGCCTTGTCAACACTTACGATTTTCATAGAACATAATGATCTTTAATCGTATCTCTATTGTGCTTTTCACGTAGGGAACTTTTGGGGAATAATTTGAGTTGTTGTATGCTGTTCATCCAATTCAATAACATAAGGAAAATCTGAAGGTTAATTTAAGCGTACCTAATTAATCTGGAGTATTGAAATTTACAACTTATTGAAAGAACAACTGAAGATCAATTTAGATTGCATTTGTGTCATGTGTGGAGAAGAACCCTCTAGCCAATCTATCACCTTTCCGTTCACTTTAATTTTATGTTTTTGTCGATTTTGTAATTTAGTTAAGTTTAATTTGCGTTTCGTAAAAACCAAACCCCCCCATTATTAAAATATTATTATTTAGTTAGTTTTTATTATTTTTAATCTTTTAATTTAATTTCCGTCTAATTAATTTCCTAGTTTTTATTTTAAATTGTTTCATTATTTTGAGTCATTTTTAGTGTGTTTCGAGTTTTTATTTTAGTTTTGTGTTTTAAACTTTGTTTTCACGTTTTTAAATTATTTTAGAGGTTTTAGCAAGCCCTCCTAATCCCCGGCCTAGAACGATACCCTACTTACATCTATACTACATCTTTCAAAAAGAGGGTTAAATTTGTGCGGTTTTAAAATCCCGTCACTGACTCAACTTATACAATCTAGTGACACATGTCACAATCCTAACCACTAATATATGCTAACATTCCCCCTCAATCTTATGGCTTAGGGAAACCAAGCATAAGATTGGAACAATATGTTGTAAACAAAGGAGAACAGAGGCCTTTTGTGAAAAAATCAGCATATTGATCTGTGGAAGCAACAAACTGCAGAGAAATGACACCTTGTTGAACTCTTTCTCTCACAAAATGACAATCCACCTCTATGTGTTTAGCTTTAGAGTGCAAGATAGGATTAGCAGTTAAAGCCATGGCTGAGATGTTGTCACAGTGTAAGAAAGGGGGAGAAGAAGTGTGTCCAAAAGAACCACCTGAATCAATTCCAAGAGAATCTGCCTTTGTACCAGAAGTAGTACCAGTGTCACATGGAGAAGTAGAATGATGAGCCATCATAGCAGACATAAGAGGAACTTGTGTAGTGACATCATTCAATGTGTATTCTTCAGCTTTCAATTGAGATCTCAGTTCCGTTAAAGACACCAAAGTTTCTCGTCCACGAATGACAGATTTGATAGTGTTATATTCAGGAGGTAAACCCCGCAATGCAACAATGACAATGTCTTCATCAGAAATAATAACCCCAACAGCAGCTAAAAGATCCCTAGCATCTTTAATCCTCTGAAGATATGCATCAATGGATTCAGGTTCTTTTCTAATATTCTGAAGATCAATCTTCATCTGAACAATACTAGTCCGAGTCATATGTGCAAACCTTTCCCGAAGATTAGTCCACATTTCTTTAGAACTTTTACAACCAATAACATAGGACAACGCAGTAGTTGACAAAGTAGCAGTAATGAGAGTCATTAATGCCTTATCATGTATCTTCCAAACAAGATAGGCATCAGAATCCGACTCGGACTTATCAGGACACGGAATGGAACCATCAAGAAACCCAAAAATACCATTTCCATCAAGTAGTAACTCCATTTGGAAATTCCAAGTCACATAGGTAGAGTCATCGAGTTTAACAGTAATAGTATTACCCACAGAAGGAATCAAAGACGAAATTGGCGATTGAGTGAGTGCCAATTGAGCAGAGGTAACCATTGTGAAGGTAAGAACAAAATCACAATCCGTGTAACGCAAAGACAATGAAGTCACAAACAGAATCAATCCACAGACTAGAGCAGAACAATCCGCACCACAAGTTATGCGACAATCTTTCAAGTAACAACACTTTCCAAGAGAACAGATTCCCAAAAGCTAGGGTTTCGGACAAAATTGGATCAAGAAATCAAAAAAAAATCACATCAACAATCTGGGAGATATGAGGAAGAACAATATCACCTTCCTGAAGCACAACAACGGCCGAGCACAGCCGAAAACACCAAATCTGAAATGAAATAAAGAATCCCCAAATCTGAGGAGTCACGACGATCACCGACGAACGACAACACCGACAACAGCGACGAGGGTTAACACCAACAACGACGACAACAAGCAGTGCAAAGAGACGCGGAAGCAGAGGATCGTCAACCAATGGTGTTACTCTTGATTGGCGATGATACCATGATAACACTAGCTATGGAAGATGAAAGCTTAGAAATCTAGAGAGAGAGCTCGAAGAGAGAGAAAGTAAATCTGCAAATGAACTTTTCTTATTACAATTAACCAATCATTACAAGAGTTTATTCCACTATAAATACATGTCAACATAACTGACTCAACTTATACAATCTAGTGACACATGTCACAATCCTAACCACTAATATATGCTAACAGTTATCATGTCCTTCTAAAGTGTTTTTTTTTTCTTGAAAGATGGCACTCTTTCCTTCATGCACTTGTTCGAACTTCAAACAGTCATGGCCGTTTCCTTTTGTGCTTGGCAGACGGATGCAAATTTCTAGCCTACCACATCCTTTCATGAAAACATGAAATACCTTTTCTCATATTTTCTTATCCTCTATATCATGTCAAGAGGCAAGAGATAGATATCCATTTAATTGATCAAATAAAACCAACTCATGATTTCAATAAACTGATTATACGTATGAGTATCCATCCGCTTATCATGATGATTTCTCACTTCTCTTTCGTTGCATTGTATACTTAATATACAACATAGAACTTATCATCTAACCCGATCAAAACCAATGGCAATTCCCACTATATAATATATATATATATAAATGTTCTTCCAAATGATGGCTAGACTCATTCAACATCCTATGATGTCAGTTTTTCTAAATGCTACAACTATTAACGTCAGTTAACAAAGTATTCATACAATTAAATAAATAATATGGCAGTAAGTATTTTAGTAAAGTAACTACATGTACCACTTTAAGCATGCTTTCAGAAACAAGAACAATCACAGCAGCATTCACAAAAGATACAATAAATTTTTGTATTAGACATTAGACATGACAGTTTGCAGTTAGAACAACCTCGTGCCATATTAAATATATATACAAATGGACTGCATAATCATTCATCAAGAATGTGCAGTATAAGGCAGCAGTACTGCACTATCAATATCCGATTTATATATTAAGTAATCGGACTTTTCTAAAATCTATCACTGCAATTCCTTCATAAGTATAAAATTATACATTATCAAAGAAATGAAAACTGGGCACGACATATATATGTAATAAGAAGCGAAGTGAAATGGAACAACAATATCCAATCCACTTTATCCTTAATTAATCATATACCAAGTGATACGCAGAATTCAAGCATATAGATATTTGTGCACGCACATTCATATTTCTAATTGTTCGTAACAATTGAAAACTTAACAAACAAAAGAAAGGCAACAAAAGGAAGAAGAACTATTTTATTGATTGTATGCAATACACATTACCCTTTCAGTAAAGGCTACAAATTCTTATATAGCCAAACCATTACATGCACAATTATTATAGTACCCTTCTAACTTTCACAACTAACCACAACTATATTAACCAACTCTTCCACTACAACAATACCAAGTGTCATTACAGTTATATCAGTTATTACTCCCCCCTCAAACTGAGCTTGGAGCAACCAAGAGAAGTTTGAATTAACCATGATCTTGAAGCGGGTCTGAAATTCCCAAACCAAGAGTTCTACAATGGCGCAGGAAAACTGGATTGTGAAGGCCTTTTGTAAACACATCTGCAACTTGATTCTCAGTTGGTATATGTTGAACAACAAGATCTCCTCTTTGTACTTTCTCTCGGACAAAATGATAAGTCGTGTCAAGATGTTTGATCTTAAAGTGAAAAACAGGATTGGAACTTAATGCTAAAGCACTTAAATTGTCACAATGTAACACTGGAGGAACTAAAAGAATCTGATTCATGTCTTTTAACAAGGATCGAATCTAAAACAGATCAACAGCAGAATGGGCTAAGGCTTTATATTCAGCTTCTGTAGAGCTGTGTGAAACTGTAGACTGCTTTTTAGACTGCCATGATATAGGATTACACCCCAAATAAACCACAAATCTAGTAATCGACCGTCGAGTATTAATATCCGCAGCCCAATCCGAGTCAGAATAGGCTTAAGATGGAAAGCTTCACTCTTTTGATAATGTAATCCACAGTCAAGGGTGCCTTTCAGATATCTTAAGATACGCTTGACAAGATGCATATGCAAATCAGTTGGACATGTCATAAATTGGCATACCAAGTTAACAGTATGGGCAATATCAGGCCTAGTAAAGGACAGATATTGAAAAGCCCCCACCAAGCTTCGATAGTGACTAGGATCAGAAAGAGGAGTACCTTCCTTTTCAAACAACTGTGTATAAGGTTTGGATGGTGTGGATGTAGGCTTACAAGTCTCTATTCATGCTTTCTTCAATAACTCATTCGCATATTTAGACTGATTGATAATCAGTGAACCATCTTCTTTGTATTGAATGTGTAAACCAAGGAAAAATGTTAACCATCCCATATCCTTACGGTAAAAAACTATTGCAAGATCTTGGAAAACTGCTTGAAGTTTGACAAGATTAGACCCTGTGAGTATGATATCATCAACATACAGTAAAAGGAGAATAATATCACCTTCATCAACTTTCACAAACAGACTAGTATTAGACAAAGAAGTTTTAAACCCCAGAGATGGAAAATAACCCGTGAATTTTGAATTCCATGCTCTTGGAGCTTGTTTTAGCCCATAGAGAGACTTGACAAGCTTACATACATAATCTGGACAGGAAGGATTCATAAAGCCTTGAGGCTGCCTCATATATATCTCTTCTTCAAGTTCACCATGTAAAAAAGCGTTCTTAACATCCAACTGTCTCAGATTCCATCCATATTGAACAGCAAGAGTGAGAATAAGCCGGACTGAAGTGTGTCTTATAACTGGACTAAACGTTTTATAATAATCTAAACCGTGCTCTTGAGTAAAGCCTTGTGCAACTAACCTCACTTTATATCTTGAAATAGAACCATCAGGATTCTTCTTTACCTTGTATACCCATTTGTTGCCAATTATAGTTTTGTGAGATGGAGGTGGAACCAAAATCCATGTGCCCTAGGTTTGTAAGGCATCATATTCGTCTTGCATGGCTAACTGCCATTCAGATTTGGTTGATGCAGCTCGAAATGTTTTTGGTTCCTCAACCCCTTGTATATCAGCTATAAAAGAAAATCCACCAAAGAGTGTATCACAGCAAATATCACTAGAACAATCAGGCATAAACTGTAAGGAATTCAACTCAGGAATTGTAGCAAGGTAGGCTGCATAATTCTTTCTAGAAATGACTCTTGTTTGTAATCGAGTTTGAATATTATATGGCCAATTATGATTCACCTGAATAAGAGGAGAATCAGATCCAGAAGATGACTCAGCAAATGGAAGGACAACCTGAAGGTGCTTGGGATGGAGGACATGAAACAAATGAGGTGTATCTCGTGAAGAGGAAAGAATAAGACTGTTTGCTGATGTTGATAGAGAATGACAATTGGAAGACTCTGAGACATTTTGATCTGCATTGTGAATAGGTGATGTATCATGGACTAATGGTACAGAACCAGGTGAAGAGATTGCAACATGATGTGATATTGCACGATTGGTAGGATGTGATACTGGTAGGAAAACTAGCACAACAACATGTGAGGATTGAGAACTATCAGTTACAGATTGACCACTTCTGTGAGACAAACCCAATTGTGCAAGAAACACTGATTCCTAAAAAATTACATGTCAGTAAATAATACACTTCTTAGTATGCATATCATAACATATAACTCCTTTGTATCCCATGGCATAACCCAAGAAATACACATTCTAGATCTAAACTTTAGCTTATTGTCATTATATGGTCTTATCAACACTACTGTCCCAAAAATCTTCAAAGAGTGCAACTTAGGAACCTTGTCATATAGCAACATATATGGAGATTGAAAAGACAAAGTCTTACATGGCATTTTATTGATGAGAAACACTACATGAGCACAAGCAAAATACCAAAACTCAATTGATAAACTAGCAACATTGAGAAGAGTCAGTGCAGTCTCTACTATGTGTCTGTGCTTTCTTTCAGATATCCTATTCTGTTGAGGAGTGTAGGGACAAGAAATAAACTGCATAATACCCTTATCAGCCAGAAAGGATGTAAAACACTTGCTAGTATATTCACCTCCACCATCTGTTTGAAGTCCCTTGATTGACAAATCAAATTGAGTATGAACAAAATTGTATAACTTAACAAAGATTGCATACACATCTAACTTATTGCACATAGGAAAGATCCAAACAAATCTTGTATATTCATCCACAAAAAGTACATATTATCGATATCCCTCTAAGGATTTTACAAGAGATGGTCCCCAAATATCAGTATGAACCTTCTCAAAATGAGCTAAACATCTGTCATTTCTAACAGGAAATGGAATTCTAGACATCTTCCCTTGAATACAAGAAGTACACGTTGTATGTTTATTATCTAAACTATGTATCACTCTAGACTGTTTCAACATGAGAGACAAAGTATCATGAGCAAGATGCCTCAGCCTTTGATGCCAAACACTTAACTTCACCATTTTTCCCAAGCAAGCAACAAGATCATGTGCAATTGACTGTATTCCTCTGGATTTGTGAACCACATGGATATGAAACAGTTCTTCGAGCTTACTCTTTCCGTGATACACTACCTCTCTTGTCTTATTATCCTGCACATAAAAATTAGATTCATCACAGATAAACCAACTGTGGTTATCTGCACATAGTTGTTTAACTAAAAGAAGACTCCTTGCAATATGTGGTACATGCAAAACTTTATTAAGACTAAGAGAATGATGAGCAGTTTGAAGTATAGTTGAACCAGTATTGTGAATTGACAAACTGGAAACATTACCAATGGTTATTTTCTCAGACCCTTGGAAATGAGCAACTTGAGTTAAAGCAGATATATCAGCAGTCATATGATGGGAAGCACCAGAGTCTACAATCCACGAATCCTGAGGAACAAATTGAGGTGCCTGTTGTGCATTCAGAGCTGACAAAGATGTTGATGGTGGTTGTCCTTGATAAGCATAATTCCCTCTATGAAAACAATCCAATGCAGAATGGCCTCGCTTACCACAAATCTGACACTCAACTATAAAACTAGTAGCATAAGTATTTGCATTCTTGTGAAAACAATTAGTAGCTGTGTGACCCTTCTTATTGCAGATTTGACATTCAATGACAACAAATGTTTGCATTTCAGTATTGCTTGTCCAAGAACCGTTTCCATTATTAGCTTGTCTTGATCCACCAGAATAAGAGCTACCATTATTAAACGATCTGCCTCTAAAGACATTATTGTTTCTATATGTACCTATATTACCTATGTATTGGCCCCCATTATTGTTTCTATACCCATTACCAGAAAACTAAGACCTGCCAGCTTGTTAATTTCCAGAATGTGAATGACCTACAAAACCATAGCCAAACGATTGAAAATCTTAATTTGGAACTTGAGGTAACAATGCATTTGGATAAAACATATGAGGCGCATAAGAACCAACAGATGAATGAGTAGATGAACCATACGGTTGTTGTACAATAACTCCCCATGTGACACCAGGAATGTGATTATGGCCTTGAGAATAAGAGGAAGACGCACCAGATGACGACCCCGGACTGTACATATTCGAACCAGATGAACCAGCACCTTGACCATAAAGAGCCGATAGACTGTGAGATACCAGATTCATATCTCCTTCAATCTCATTCTCAGCACCCAGTAATTGAGCACGAAACTCCCTTAGAGAAATAGATGACTCTCTCGCCAATATGACAGTCCGAATAACAGCATACTCCTTTGGTAAACTAGCCAACCCAGCAATCATAATGTCATTCTCAGAAAGTACTTCCCCTGCAGCAGTTAATTGATCCCTAGTATTTTTCAAACGCAACAAATACTTATCAATACTATCTGTACCCTTCTGAATCGTATGCAACTCAGTCTTTAAGTGATTCACGCGAGACTTAGAAACCGAAGCATATCGTTCAACAAGATTGGACCAAGCCTTAAAAGTTGTTCGACACCCAACAACATAATCCATTACGTCATCTGTTAGAGTAGCTAGCAACAAACTAATAAGCGCTGTATCAATAGATTCTCATTCAAGAAACGCAGATGTAATCTCTTTTGTAATCCCAACTTCAGTAGTAACAACAAACTTAGATGGACACACACACGTACCATCAAAATGACCAAACAGTTGATATCCCTTAAGAACAGATTGAAACTGAAAAGCCCACCTAGCAAAATTATCATCACAAATTTTAATAGTGAGCATACCCAACAAATTCTCCACACGAAATGATGAAGACGCCACTGCAAAACAAAACAATCTTGAGAAAATAACACTCCAAGATTCAACAAAACAACCAGAAATATGACTACAACTCCCAGAAAGAATGATACTTCTTGATACAATCACCACACGTCAACACAAAACACCCCAGAAAGAATGACACTTTCTATACAAATCAACCCTCTTAAATCTCCAACAAAGAACAAAACCCATAAAGAATGACATTTTCTGTACAAATCAATCAAAACGTAATCATCAACAAACGCACAAACCCTAGAGAATGATACTCCAAGATAAGAGGAAACCCATAAATAATACTTTCTTGAATTCAATTTCTAATCAAAAACCCTAAAATCTACAATTTATACAAGCGATTATTCAACACAACAAATCAACACTAACCATCACAGCTTCAAGATTTCACAGAAAAACAGATAGAGATCCACAGATACAACATCACCTGATTCGCCAAACCCATCAATCGCAAATAAAAAATCACTGAACTAGCAACTGCTTCCATTCATGAGTCGAAGAAACCCGCACCGAAACCAGAGACATGAGACCAGCGGAAATACACCTAATCAGGATCAAAGATGGCGACGAGCCAGAGAGGACGATGATACCATGATAACAATCGAAAACTTAACAAACAAAAGGAAGAAGAACTATAGTAAAGGCTACAAATTCTTATATAGCCAAACCATTACATGCACAATTACTATAGTACCCTTCTAACTTTCACAACTAACCACAACTATATTAACCAACTCTTCCACTACAGCAATACCAAGTGTCATTACAGTTATATCAGTTATTACCATAGAGATAAAATTTTGTCTTTAGATTGTTGGAGCAATATTAGAAAATATGAAAAATAACAATATAATTCCAATGATAATAATCATAAAGTAATTCACAACATCAATTATATATGAGATTAATATAAACAACTAGAGAGAAAGTTAGAAAAACTGACAAACTTGGAGATTGAGGCTTGCATAAGTGTAATGTCCTAAAGACAGAATTTCGCCCCTACTCTTGTGCTTGTAGTTCGGTAGGCGTCTGTCTCCCAGGATTTAACAATTTATAATTCGAAGTCAAAGCACTTCAATCTTCAGATTATGACGAACTTCATATATTCCGTACTCTCAAGCAGGGGCGGATCCACAGTGGGGTCAAAGGGGTCGCACAACCTCTTGGACGCCATGGAAATAACCTTATAGGTCCCTTGGAGCTATTGGTGCGACCCCTTGGAGCTATTGGTGCCGTGGTGCGACCTCGTGGAGCTGCACACCACCTGTTCGATGAAAGGCCTGAACGAAAAATGAGTCCCAGGGCGAGGTTGAAGAAGGAGGTCGGCGCACGAATTTTTTTTAAAACGACGTCGTTTTGGCCCAGGGAAATTTTTTTTAAATGACCTGGCCAAAACGACGTCGTTTTGGGCCAGGTCTGAAAAAAAAAATTACAAATGCCCAGCGTGTCCCAACCCCCCACCCTTCCCCCCCCCCCCAGCGCCTCCCTTCCCTTTTTACACAGATCCGATTCCCCTAATTTCAAAACCCCCAATTTTTTCTCCTCCTCCAACCCTAAGTTCCAAACTCAATCCCCCCCAACCCTCAACTCCAGCTCCTCCCTTGCTGCCGCCATATCCTCTCTTGCTGCCGCTATCTGTTCTCTTTGTATTTGCTCATTGTTATTGTGAAATTTCACAATTCAAGTAAGTTATAAACCCTATGTATAATGTATGATATATTTAATTTAATTGAAATTCAATTCATATTTATTTTGATTATATTGGTGGTTTGATTCTATTGTGAGTTTTTATTTTCATTATTTGTATATGTAGAATATATTTAATTTAATTGAAATTCAATTCATATTTATTTTGATTATATTGATGGTTTGTTTATATTGTGAGTTTTTATTTTCATTTTTTGTATATGTAGAAGATATTTAATTTAATTGAAATTCTTTTCATATTTATTTTGATTATATTGGTGGTTTGATTATATTGTGAGTTTTTATTTTCATTATTTGTATATGTAGAATATATTTAATTTAATTGAAATTCAATTCATATTTATTTTGATTATATTGATGGTTTGTTTATATTGTGAGTTCTTTTTTTTCATTATTTTGTATATGTAGAATATATTTAATTTAATTGAAATTCAATTCATATTTATTTTGATTATATTGATGGTTTGTTTATATTGTGAGTATTTATTTTGAATATTTTGTATATGTAGAATTATTATGGAACGGTTTTTTAAGAGAAAGTCATCATCGAGTTCGGATAGTTCGAATAATGTTGATAGTTCAAATACTGTTGGTAGTTTAAGAACTCCAAGTTCAAGACAAAGTCAGTTAGATGATGTTTTGGGTAATCTTCAAGCAGATTGACACGCCCCGACCCCGATGTCCTGTAGACATCGGGGTGGTCACGTGCTGGCCGACACCCGAGGGGTGACGAAAGCCATTTAGAAGGTATAAAAACGAGAAATACGAATTTAGTTCACACATTTAATAAGTGTTTCAGGAACGTGTTCAGAACATACATCTAATTTGAATTACTACAAGAAAGATTATAAAATTGAATACACAAAAAGAGTAGTTCCTACACCGAGAGGACTCGAAGATGCCAGTGCGGAAGTGCCTTGACGCCGGGATTGTATGCCTCGTATCTAAGCCCTGAAGGGGGCGCAAAACAAAGGTGAGTGGACCAATTTGATATACATATAAGAAAACAGTTATCAACGTACTATCCCCTAGATTTTATGAAAACACAATTATATCATGATAAACATAGGTTTTCTGAACCTAGAATGCCGTGCAATATCTCATGTCCTAACTTATCATGCAATATCCCAATTTATAACTCGCATATCGTAATAATTTCCTAATGTCAAAAGTCCACATATATCCCTCCAGGCCCTATGCCATCTCCCCGTCTCTGAGCATACAGTCAGAGGAAATATCGCTTCAGGCCCTATGCCGGCTCCCCGTCTCTGTGCTCAACAGCCAGAGGAAAACACACTCCAGGCCCTATGCCAATACTATAACCGTCGCCCGGGATGGACCGGAGCCTTATCCCTACATCCCGTAGCGGAAACGTGGACATAAACCGTCGTCCGGGATGGACCGGAACCTTATCCCTACATCCCGTAGCGGTAATATCATAATTATCGCATACACATTTACACACTATCAGAACTATCGCATACATCATTCTCATGCTATCATGCTTCTCATACATGCAATTCTACAAATAAAACATGTATTTTTAGAAGGGGTCCACTCACAATACTTAGCCGTCCAACGCTGCGCTGCTAGCGAACATAGAAAGCCACACTAGTTGCCCCTAAGCACAAAAAGGGTACAACTTAGTCAAACTCTGTTCTAACCATTTTATTTGGGAAAACGGACCTCAAAAACGGGTCCAGGACGTCCGAATTAGCCTAGGAGGGGTCCCGAACGGAACCCGAAAAAGTCAACCGAAAAGTCAACGTTGACCGTTGACTGGTCAAAGTCAAAGTCAACGGTCAAGGTCAAAGTCAAAGTCAACCGTTGACCGGGTCAACGGTCAACCGGGTCGGGTCAACGGGTTTGGGTTTGGGTCGCCAAGGGTTTGGGTTTGGGTAACTGACCCAACAAGGGTCTTGGGTTTTGGGGTTGGCCCAATAGGGCTTCTGGGTTTAAAGGGTACGGGCCAAAGGCCCTTGTTTCTATTTCGGCCCAAGGCTTTTAAGCCTTGGGTTTGGGGTTTGGGTTAAACGGGCTAAAAGCCCCTAACATTTCCTAAGGCCCGAGGCCTTAATTAATTTTAAGAAAACTAAAAATAAAAAGGGAACGGGTCACCCTATTGGGTTGGGTCCTAACGGGCTTAAGGCCCTTGCATTTCAAAATGGCCCGAATGCCCTAAATTCTAATTAATAAATAAACATAAAACAAATAATAAAAGGGAATGGGTTTGGGCTAGGTTACGGGCCTAAGGCCCGAGAGGGTCTGGGTTTGGGGAAAAGGCCCGAAGGCCTGGGTGCGCCGGAGAAGAACACCGGAGCTTCTCAGCTCCGGCCGACCGTCACACTTAGATCTAGGGTTCAATCTATACATCAACAAGAAGAGCAGAGGAAGGGGAAGAGGTTTATACCCTTGGATTCGCCGAGAGACGACCGGAGACGGTCGGAAAGTTCCATGAAGTTCACTGGTTCGCCGGAGAATGGGTGTGCGCACCCCGGGGTCGATTTCGTCCTAATCCTTCAAATTATCGAGATAAAACTCGTTAAAATTCATCTATACATCATCTAAAACGAGAATAGAGGAACACCCGAGCTTACCTCGTCAGAGAGAAGAAAATCTCACCGGAGATTTTCTGGGCTTTCGCTGCAATCCGAGAGAGAAAGGGAACGAGGGAGAGATGAAGGCGGTGGTGCGCTGGCATGCGTTCGTTCGTGCGATCACAAGGGAGAAGTGAGAGGGGGGGTTTACGGGAGAGTGAGGGTGCAGAGAGGTCGAGAGAGAGCGAGAAGGAGAGAGTGAGAAAGACAGAAAACAGAGGCAGAGGGAGAAGAGAGATACGGGAAAGGGGAAGCAAAATCAGGGGTGGGCCCCCTGGGCTCACCATTTAAGAAATAAAACAATTTAAAAATTAAAAGAGGGGTTTAGGGACTAAATTGAAAGTTTATAAAAGTTTTAGGGATTAAATTGGCATAATAGAAAAGGGTTTTGGGGGTAAATTTCTAGAATTAAATATAAAATCGAGGGGCGGGCGTGTCAATTCTACCCTCCTTACAAAAAAATTTAGAAATTTAAAAATCACTAGTAAGTTAAAATACTCGAAAATAGGATGAAGAATATAGGTATATAATGAGAAATCAAATTAGAGGGGGTGCATCAAAGAGAATAAGTCACACCGTCGCGAGCGGTTCACAAAATCCTCTATCATGCCTCCAATCTCTTACTTTCTTCCCCATCAGTGAAACATAAAGACATAATTTATAAAGATATAAAATTTAAACATATAATAACATAGGGTCAAAAGTAAATACGTAAAATACGTTAAGGCCAAAATAGATACGTACTAACATATAGGTCGAAAACTTAAGCTGAAATCAAAACCGAAAACGAAAATACTTTCCCCCAAAACATTTGTAACATAAAATAAATAACTAGCGTAAAAAGAGTTAAAATACTTGCATTGAAAATTCAAAACTGAAAACGAAAATGGGTCTTGTCCAAGCGTACGTAACGACACGTACTTCGAGAACAGATTTGTTTTTGTGTCAAGTCTTAGCGATAGCGGAATCTATAACGGCTACTATAAACGAGTCTACCTACTCACTTGCTTAACAACCCAACGAACAAGTTATCGATACAACAGTCGGCCGCCCATGATATCAACCACTCATTCGTTGTCCTGATAAGTAAGCAATAATTTCCGATTGTGCACGATTGCACACGTTGCGAATTCGTTCCTCTAACTACTAGTCCGCAATACTACTCTGCCAACCTATGTTGCCTGTAGCAACTCTCATATCGTAACGCAATTAGTGTCGTATTCAACTGGACAGAACAGAAACCGTCGTCGTAAGACTCCATCCAGAACCAAGCGCTCTATCCTTATCAGTTCTTCCAAATATGACCAACTACTCCAGTGTCTTGCCAACCATGAATCCACTTGAAAGAGTAACTTGGGATTCAAGAGAAGTGGCCACCATGTTGACAGCGAAGTCAAAAGCTCTGGCTAAGCAAACGGCAAAAGAGAAGTCTCATTCTCACGCTAACCACAGTCTGATAGTTGCTGTAATTCCCAATCCTTTTCTCAAAGCTAAACACTTCCATTTGACTGATTTAGTGATTCTTCTTTAGCGATTCTCTTCCTCTTCTTTTACTTTCTCAGCATTGTTTTGTCTTGCTACCATGTTAGTAATAGACCCAAAAGCTCGAACCAAGCAAGTAGAAAACGAGAATTCATTTCTCCCAACAAGCAGTATCTCTTGGGAGTTGTTGCAGTGCTCAATCCACCTCTCCATTTTTGCTTAGTTGCAGATTTATAGTCAAACAAGATTAATGTTGGTGGAAAGAAGAAGACCTGCCAGATCAACCTGAAAGCACCATGAAAGCGCACGCCTTTCGAGAGAAGCGAAAAGATCTTCAGATTCCCTTCTTGATCACGCCGGGGCGTCACATCAGAGTGTACGAAATGGATTTGCTAGGGATATTTAGATGTCAACGTACCTACCACCCACAAGATCTTGAAGAGAGATAGTGGGAGGGTACGTTGGAACACACATCATTGGAGAAGGAAACGATGTGATGCCTATAAATTATAGTAAGATGGTGACACAATCCGCCGATCATCTGCACTATAATCCTCATCCAACTCTTTATTCAAGGCGGCTGAAATCTCACAGCCACGTGGAATTCTTTCTGCTAAGTCGGGAACATCTTGTGAAAAGATTATGTTCTCAACGTTCCTGTCCAACACGATATGAACTAGGTGTACACTTCTGCCGAATCGATCGATCGTCAATTTCTCACTGATTGAGAGAGAAACTATGTCGAGAAGGCTAAAGAACACTCGAGAATTTGAGGGTCAAAACAAGTCCATCAAATCTAGAGTACAGGATATCGAAATTTGAACTAGAAACCATGCCGAGAACAAACGTTGGCATGATTCGATTTGTATTGAGAAACAACCAAGCAAAGAAAGGCAAGGAACAGAGATAGAAGTCACTGTTTATGATTATTTGGTCAAATACCGAAATAAGGTTACTTGATTTCCTAACCAGAAAGAAAATAGGCCTAAGTCCAAAAATAGCCAAGATTTGGAAATAAGGTTTGACAAGGCCAAAAACGTTTCAAAATTTACTACACTTTGTGGGAACTATCACAAAGTTCAGAAATTAAACATAATACCTCTGAATTAACAGAATGACTGTGAAGAAGGATACAAAGCAGTCTGTGTATGCATGAAGTGACACGGTTGGCTACCTTAAAGTGATGCTCTTGAGCAAACTAAAGCTCAATGAGTCCAGAGAAGTTCAAGGCAAAGCTCAATCTTCGTACAAAGATGAATATGGTAAAGTCTTGAACCATTGCACTGAAAATTACAAGGCAGAACAGGTAGGGAACAAGAGCACTGATCGGTTAGGCTACAAGCAGGAGGCTAAGTTCACCTCTACCGAAAAGTACGTGGATAAGGAGCTAGGGTTTACTACCAAGTACCAAACCCAGGTGAAATTCAAGGAGTCTGTTTATCCAAACAAGTCTGGATCTCCATCATCCAAGTTCAACTACAACACCAGTAAGAATCACCACTCCGTTTGGAAATTGGTGAGAACATTGACTGTTGTCGAGGAGTTTCCCAAGGAAACAATTAATGCCAACGAAGTCAGCGCCTGACGAATTGGGTGTAAAGCTGACGGTCAAAGGTTAATGAATTTGACTTCTTCTTCAGAGTAAGCAAGAAGGTTATCGATAGAACAATCACTGATGACCTGTTCCAAAGATTCACACTAGTTTCCTTCAGTGGTAATGAATCCAAGAACATTGATTTGCTCCCACCAACCACCACTTACTAGCCGTCACCTCCACTAGTACTTACTCGCTTTCTTTAACCCACACTTGGGAAATTTCGAGTAATTATCACTAAGGCATGATTCTGTTCGCCAATCCCGGGGGAACACATGTCGCATAATGATATCACCATTTCAAATTCCTAGTTGGTCTGAACCAACTCATATCGCCACGATGTCCGTTTCCCAAGATTTTCAATATAGAGCCGACTCCGCCCGCAATTCCTAGGGAACGCATGTTGCAGAGTGGCATCCTCATTTCCGATCTACTACTGATCTTCACCAGACTTTCTTGGACTGCCATTTCTAAGCCACGTCGCTTCCAAGTAACACGGACTCTGCCCGCCATTCCCTTGGATGACACATCACAGAGTATCGTCCTATGCTGAAAGTCGTCCACCCACCAAACACGTCATCAATGAGGCCTAATCCCGACACGAGTTTTAGTATTTCATCCCGAAGATGATAATTCAAACAGAGAAATTTGCACAACTGTGCCAAATGGCGCCAATTTCAGAAATTATGACATCCAAATGACGTCATAACTGACACACTACTATGGTGACAGAAGATCCTAAGTATGCTCTGAACAAACCACGCTCTGATACCAATCTGACACGCCCCGACCCCGATGTCCTGTAGACATCGGGGTGGTCACGTGCTGGCCGACACCCGAGGGGTGACGAAAGCCATTTAGAAGGTATAAAAACGAGAAATACGAATTTAGTTCACACATTTAATAAGTGTTTCAGGAACGTGTTCAGAACATACATCTAATTTGAATTACTACAAGAAAGATTATAAAATTGAATACACAAAAAGAGTAGTTCCTACACCGAGAGGACTCGAAGATGCCAGTGCGGAAGTGCCTTGACGCCGGGATTGTATGCCTCGTATCTAAGCCCTGAAGGGGGCGCAAAACAAAGGTGAGTGGACCAATTTGATATACATATAAGAAAACAGTTATCAACGTACTATCCCCTAGATTTTATGAAAACACAATTATATCATGATAAACATAGGTTTTCTGAACCTAGAATGCCGTGCAATATCTCATGTCCTAACTTATCATGCAATATCCCAATTTATAACTCGCATATCGTAATAATTTCCTAATGTCAAAAGTCCACATATATCCCTCCAGGCCCTATGCCATCTCCCCGTCTCTGAGCATACAGTCAGAGGAAATATCGCTTCAGGCCCTATGCCGGCTCCCCGTCTCTGTGCTCAACAGCCAGAGGAAAACACACTCCAGGCCCTATGCCAATACTATAACCGTCGCCCGGGATGGACCGGAGCCTTATCCCTACATCCCGTAGCGGAAACGTGGACATAAACCGTCGTCCGGGATGGACCGGAACCTTATCCCTACATCCCGTAGCGGTAATATCATAATTATCGCATACACATTTACACACTATCAGAACTATCGCATACATCATTCTCATGCTATCATGCTTCTCATACATGCAATTCTACAAATAAAACATGTATTTTTAGAAGGGGTCCACTCACAATACTTAGCCGTCCAACGCTGCGCTGCTAGCGAACATAGAAAGCCACACTAGTTGCCCCTAAGCACAAAAAGGGTACAACTTAGTCAAACTCTGTTCTAACCATTTTATTTGGGAAAACGGACCTCAAAAACGGGTCCAGGACGTCCGAATTAGCCTAGGAGGGGTCCCGAACGGAACCCGAAAAAGTCAACCTAAAAGTCAACGTTGACCGTTGACTGGTCAAAGTCAAAGTCAACGGTCAAGGTCAAAGTCAACCGTTGACCGGGTCAACGGTCAACCGGGTCGGGTCAACGGGTCAGTCAACCCGGGTCGGGTCAACGGGTTTGGGTTTGGGTCGCCAAGGGTTTGGGTTTGGGTAACTGACCCAACAAGGGTCTTGGGTTTTGGGGTTGGCCCAATAGGGCTTCTGGGTTTAAAGGGTACGGGCCAAAGGCCCTTGTTTCTATTTCGGCCCAAGGCTTTTAAGCCTTGGGTTTGGGGTTTGGGTTAAACGGGCTAAAAGCCCCTAACATTTCCTAAGGCCCGAGGCCTTAATTAATTTTAAGAAAACTAAAAATAAAAAGGGAACGGGTCACCCTATTGGGTTGGGTCCTAACGGGCTTAAGGCCCTTGCATTTCAAAATGGCCCGAATGCCCTAAATTCTAATTAATAAATAAACATAAAACAAATAATAAAAGGGAATGGGTTTGGGCTAGGTTACGGGCCTAAGGCCCGAGAGGGTCTGGGTTTGGGGAAAAGGCCCGAAGGCCTGGGTGCGCCGGAGAAGAACACCGGAGCTTCTCAGCTCCGGCCGACCGTCACACTTAGATCTAGGGTTCAATCTATACATCAACAAGAAGAGCAGAGGAAGGGGAAGAGGTTTATACCCTTGGATTCGCCGAGAGACGACCGGAGACGGTCGGAAAGTTCCATGAAGTTCACTGGTTCGCCGGAGAATGGGTGTGCGCACCCCGGGGTCGATTTCGTCCTAATCCTTCAAATTATCGAGATAAAACTCGTTAAAATTCATCTATACATCATCTAAAACGAGAATAGAGGAACACCCGAGCTTACCTCGTCAGAGAGAAGAAAATCTCACCGGAGATTTTCTGGGCTTTCGCTGCAATCCGAGAGAGAAAGGGAACGAGGGAGAGAACGAGGGAGAGATGAAGGCGGTGGTGCGCTGGCATGCGTTCGTTCGTGCGATCACAAGGGAGAAGTGAGAGGGGGGGTTTACAGGAGAGTGAGGGTGCAGAGAGGTCGAGAGAGAGCGAGAAGGAAAGAGTGAGAAAGACAGAAAACAGAGGCAGAGAGAGAAGAGAGATACGGGAAAGAGGAAGCAAAATTAGGGGTGGGCCCCCTGGGCTCACCATTTAAGAAATAAAACAATTTAAAAATTAAAAGAGGGGTTTAGGGACTAAATTGAAAGTTTATAAAAGTTTTAGGGATTAAATTGGCATAATAGAAAAGGGTTTTGGGGGTAAATTTCTAGAATTAAATATAAAATCGAGGGGCGGGCGTGTCACAGATCCTGGATTAAGAACTCGAATGATAGATTATGATGCTAATATGAGAGATGAGATCCGAATGGCATATCTACAAAGAGGACCTTGTCAACCTAGAGGTCATAATTTCCCAATAACTAATATGTCAGGAATTAATCGACGCTTCATTCCCCAATGGTTTGATGAGTTTGATTGGTTGGAGTATAGTATATCTAAAGATGCGGCATTTTGTGTGACATCCCACATCGCCCAGGGGAGTGATCCTTAAATGTATATTCCCATCCCTACTTAGCACGAGGCCTTTTGGGAGCTCACTGGCTTCGGGTTCCGTTGGAACTCCGAAGTTAAGCGAGAAGAGGGCTAAAGCACTCCCATGATGGGTGACCCATTGGGAAGTTGCTCGTGAGTTCCCAGAAACAAAACTGTGGCGTGGTTGAGGCCCAAAGCAGACAATATCGTGCTACGGTGGTGGAACGAGCTCAGGAGGTGGCTGCGCCCGGGCCGGGATGTGACAATTGGTATCAGAGCCTAACCCTGGCCGCATGTGTGCCGACGAGGACGTCGGGCCTCTAAGGGGAGTGGATTGTGACATCCCACATCGCCCAGGGGAGTGATCCTTAAATGTATATTCTCATCCCTACCTAGCACAAGGCCTTTTGGGAGCTCACTGGCTTCGGGTTCCGTTGGAACTCCGAAGTTGAGCAAGAAGGGGGCTAGAGCACTCCCATGATGGGTGACCCATTGGGAAGTTGCTCGTGAGTTCCCAGAAACAAAACCGTGGCGTGGTTGGGGCCCAAAGCGGACAATATCGTGCTACGGTGGTGGAGCGGGCTCAGGAGGTGGCTGAGCCCGGGCCGGGATGTGGCAATTGGTATCAGAGCCTAATCCTGGCCGCGTGTGTGCCGACGAGGACGTCGGGCCTCTAAGGGGAGTGACATCCCACATCGCCCAGGGGAGTGATCCTTAAATGTATATTCTCATCCCTACCTAGCACGAGGCCTTTTGGGAGCTCACTGGCTTCGGGTTCCGTTGGAACTCCGAAGTTAAGCGAGAAGGGGGCTAGAGCACTCTCATGATGGGTGACCCATTGGGAAGTTGCTCGTGAGTTCCCAGAAACAAAACCATGGCGTGGTTAGGGCCCAAAACGGACAATATCGTGCTACGGTGGTGGAGCAGGCTCAGGAGGTGGTTGCGCCCGGGCCGGGATGTGGCAATTGGTATCAGAGCCTAACCCTGGCCGCGTGTGTGCCGACGAGGACGTCGGGCCTCTAAGGGGAGTGACATCCCACATCGCCCAGGGGAGTGATCCTTAAATGTATATTCTCATCCCTACCTAGCACGAGGCCTTTTGGGAGCTCACTGGCTTCGGGTTCCGTTGGAACTCCGAAGTTAAGCGAAAAGGGGGCTAGAGCACTCCCATTATGGGTGACCCATTGGGAAGTTGCTCGTGAGTTCCCAGAAACAAAACCGTGGCGTGGTTAGGGCCCAAAGCGGACAATATCGTGCTACGGTGGTTGAGCGCGCTCGGGAGGTGGCTGCACCCGGGCCGGGATGTGACATTTTGTCTTTATTGCTATCTCTTTAAAACCAATTTTGCACAAGTGGGTAGTGAAGCTTTCACTGGAGATGGATTTAAGACTTGGAAGAAAGGGAGAGAAAGATTAAAGATGCATGTTGGACCGGTTTGGAGTGTTCATAATAAGGCTAGAGAAGCTGCTACAAATTTGATGAATCAAGCTACACATATTGAAACGGCAGTGAACAAACACTCTGACCAAGCTCGTAAGGCTTATCGCACATGCTTGAATGCATCAATCAAGTGCACTAAGTTTTTATTGGGACAAGGTCTTGCTTTTCGTGGCCATGATGAAAGTGCCACTTCAAGCAATAGGGGAAATTACTTGGAGCTATTGCAATTTCCTGTAGATAATAATGATAAAGTTAGAGAAGTTGTGATGGAAAATGCTCCGGGGAATCTCAAATTACTAGCTTCTTCCATTGAAAAAGAAATTGTGAATTCATGTGCCCTTGAAACACTTGATGCTATCATGGATGGTCTAAAAGATAGATTCTTTTCAATATTGGTGGATGAAGCACGTGATGTGTCGGTGAAAGAGCAAATGGCTATGGTGTTGCGTTATGTGGATGACAACGGGCATGTAATTGAAAGATTTGTGGGTATTCAACATGTTACCAACACTACTTCAAGTTCACTAAAGGATGCTATTGACACATTCTTTTCTCGCAACGGTTTGAGTATTTCCAAGCTACGAGGACAAGGTTATGATGGTGCTAGCAATATGAGAGGTGAGTTGAATGGCCTTAAAACAAAGATATTGAGAGAACAACCTTGTGCATATTATGTTCATTGCTTTGCTCATCAACTTCAACTAGCTCTTGTTGCCGTAGCAAAGAAGAATATAGACATTGCCTCTTTTTTTGCAACGGCTAATAGTGTGGTTAATCATGTTGGAGGATCTTGTAAGCGGCGTGATTTACTTAGAGGGCAACTTCAAGAAGAGCTTGTGATAGCCTTTGAAAATAATTGTCTTATAACGGGGCGAGGCTTAAATCAAGAAACAAGTCTAAAACGTGCCGGTGACACATGATGGAACTCACACTATGGTACCTTGATTAGCATAATTTCTATGTTTTCATCTGTGGTTCATGTGCTTCAAATGGTTATTGATGATAATCCCAATGAAAGTGTGGGTGAAGCAAATAAGTTAATGAGAGAAATACGTACTTTTGAGTTTGTGTTTCACCTTTTCTTGATGAAAGTCATATTGGGACTCACAAATGATTTGTCACAAGCATTGCAAAGGAAAGATCAAGAAATTGTGAATGCAATGGCTTTAGTGAAATCATGCAAGGAAAAGCTACATTGGATGAGGAATAATGGGTTCAATGCATTGGTTGATGAAGTGTCTTCTTTTTGTGAAAAACATCATATTGATGTTCCTAACATGGAAGATGCATTTATACTTCCAGGGAGGTCAAGGCGTAATGCTCCAATAAAGACAAATCGTCATCATTATCGTGTTGAGCTCTTTATTTATGTCATTGATGAGCAAATTACGGAGTTAGAGGATCCCTTTAATGAGGTAAATACCGAGTTGCTTATTTGTTTGGCATGTTTGAGTCCGAAAGATTCATTTGTAGCTTTTGATAAACCAAAGTTACTTCGTCTTGCTCAATTTTATCCTCAAGACTTTTCGGATGAGGATCGTTTGGCACTTAAAGATCAACTTGAGATTTATATTCATTATGTGCGTTCCAGTAGCGATTTCTCTCAATTGGAAAGGATTGGTGATCTTGCAAAAAAAATGGTGGAGACAAGGATGCATCAAGTATTCAATTATGTATACTTGCTCATTACATTGTCTTTAGTTTTACCAGTTGCAACTGCTTTAGTGGAGAGAGCATTTTCTGTCATGAATATTGTTAAGGGTCCACTTAGGAACAAAATGGGAGATGAATGGTTGAGTGATAGCTTGCTTGTTTATATTGAGAGAGATATTTTTGCTTGTATTGAAAATGAAGCTATAATGCTTCGTTTTCAAAATATGAAACCTCGTCGTGGACAATTATAGCTTGTAATATTGTTTCTGTTATGAATTATGAATGAAAGTACTATGATTTCATTTTCAATATGTTTTTCCATCCAAAATTTTTATTTGGACTTTTACACTATGACCCATTGTGGTAAGATTCCTGGCTCCGCCACTGCATCCAACCACTCATTCCCATGCCTGACTTACAACCCGGGCACATAGTTCTGCAACAAAACCGTTATAATCCCAGGATCAGTATGTGCCGTAATCCCCACCGTCGGATCAGGCTGGGGACAATAAGGATAACAATGCCTCACAAGCACCCTAGCATCTGAAAAGGTGAGCTCCTTAAACCTCCTTCCCTCTAACCCTAACCCTTCTGAAAGCAACTCCATCACGTCCCTTGCCACCTTGGTTACATGTAAATCCCATGCAACCACCTCTTCCCTACAAGCCTCCGTTATCTCCTCCACCTCCAGCCTCTCTGGACTCATCCACACTTGTAACGAGTCATGCCAGCTGGCAGCCGTCGTGCGGTACAAGTCGTTATTGCTAGCATACATGACCCCCTTTCCCTCCTCTCGCCTGTAGTACTTGGCTTTGACCTCATGGGGCTGGTCATGGAACGCTTTGATCGCGTTGACCGTTTCACCCAAAACAGAAACAGGCACCCCATGGTTGGTTACCTGGAAGAAACCGAAGTTTTTGGCGGCCGATTTCACTTGGTCAACGATTTTGGGGCGGTGGGCAGCGGAGTTGATGTGGGAAAGGTCGATCATGGGGATGGTGGTGGTGGTGCTTTTGTTCGAGGGTTTGAGATCGGACAAAGTTTGAGGGTCGTGGATGAAAAATTGAGGGATGGAAGTGATGCCAGAATCGGAGAGGCCCTTGACTCCCATCTTTGACTCGTCGAATTCTTTCACCACCTTCATGCGGTCGTACAAAGTTGTATCAATATTTTTGGCTGCCATTTTCTTAGTACAATTGGTAGAATGAGAACATTCAATCCAATATAACTATATATTTATGCGTCTCCAATTATTTCATCTAACAACATATAAAGGTGGGGATGCGTTTGGTGCTCTTTATTTTGAAAACTTTAACAAAAAAACTCCATATACTGTTCATTTTAATGAAAAATCACATTTTTTCACTAAAAAGTCAATTCTGGTACTATTTATTTTACCCTTTATTTTGTCTTTATCGTTAAAACTCAAAGTTTTCAAATAATTTTCATTAATTTTTCTTATTTTTAATCGTTTTAGTGCCAAAATCACAAGCTCATTGAAAGTTCTTGGTGCTCTTTATTTTTAATTGTTTTTTGGTGCCAAAGTTATGAGCTCATTGAAAGTTCTATTTAACTTATGAGCAGTTCCAGTGTTGCTAGACTCATTGGGTAATAGGTAATTCAATTCACAAGTAAATAGTAATTACCTTTAATAAACAGTAATTGTTCAAGTGCATCTTCATTCTCTAAACTAAACAACTTAGGCAATTCGTATTAAAATATTATTATTTTTTTATAAAATAAAAAATAATCATTTTATTTTTAAATTCGGATAATAATAAAAGATTGGTTGAAAATATTAAAAATATTGAGATTGCAGGTGCTCCTACAACTTGGAGAATTATCGAATTTTCAATAACAAAGGCTTACCCCACATTCAAAACTCAAAAATCAGAGATCCAAATTTCTAATAACAAAGAAAAAATTTTGATTATTACAAATAAAAAAAATACTTAAAAGACCCAATTAATTGTTAGTGCTCCTCTCGCACTCAGGTCTAATCCCTAAGCCCATGAATGTGGCTGAAGATAAACATCGAAGATGTCACATCCCGGCCCGGGCGCAGCCACCTCCCGGGCCCGCTCCACCACCGTAGCACGATATTGTCCGCTTTAGGCCCCAACCACGCCCTCACGGTTTTGTTTTTGGGAACTCACGAGCAACTTCCCAAGAGGTCACCCATCTTGGGATTGCTCTAGCACCCTTCTCGCTTAACTTCGGAGTTCCTACGGAACCCGAAGCCAGTGAGCTCCCAAAAGGCCTCGTGCTAGGTAGGGATGGGAATATACATTTAAGGATCACTCCCCTAGGCGATGTGAGATGTCACAATCCACCGCCCTTAGGGGCCCGACGTCCTCGTCGGCACACACGCGGCCAGAGTTTGGCTCTGATACCAATTTGTCACATCCCGGCCCGGGGCGGACCACTTCCCGAGCCCGCTCCACCACCGTAGCACGATATTGTCCGCTTTGGGCCCCGACCACGCCCTCACGGTTTTGTTTCTGGGAACTCACGAGCAACTTCCCAAGAGGTCACCCATCCTGGGATTGCTCTAGCACCCTTCTCGCTTAACTTCGGAGTTCCTACGGAACCCGAAGCCAGTGAGCTCTCAAAAAGCCTCGTGCTAGGTAGGGATGAGAATATACATTTAAGGATCACTCCCCTAAGCGATGTGGGATGTCACAGAAGAGGCTCTGTTAAGGCCATCCTTGAATAGCTGAGCTTGATCAGGCAAATAAATCGCGACAGTGTAGAACCGATTCGGTTTGAGATTTGCATCAGAGGCAACCTTGGGGAGGAAGTCATCTATAAATTTCCAATCCAATTAAGAAACATCCGAGTCGTGTAATTAGATAAATGACTTTTTGGACGACCTAACAGGGGAGAGACAGAGAGATGATGAACGACCTAACGAGTCGTGTAATTAGATAAATGACTCTTTGAAGCTAATAATATGTTGTCATGTGAAGAAAAAAAATTTACAAATTTTAATAGATTATTGAACCAAGATGCCACATCACAATCACCTCACTTAATGTGCTCTTGGAAGTGCTTAGAAATATCTGAAAACGCTTTAGGTAAAAATGGTTTTGTAACTAATCCTTGTTACAACTGAAGTGAATCATGGATGTACTTCTTGCAAAAAGCATTTTAAGTGCTTTTGAAACTTCAAAAATATTTTCTTTACAAATTTTTTCAGTTATTTTAGAAATACTTACAAACGAGTTATATGTCATTCTCGTGCTTTAACACTCCTGAGCTTATTTTTTAGCCCAATATCAGAAAACCAACATCAGCGGGCCAAAATAGGGCCCTAAATCAAAGAACCCATTTTAGAGCCCAACCCACAATCCACCACCTCGTTCCTTCTGCAACATAAATCCCCAAATGAACAAAATTAGGGTTCTCAATTCTCTCTGAGCCGCTTCGAGAGGGACCTGGCAAATTGGCAATTCATTGAAGCCCACATGAGTAAGCTCGAATTCTATTTTGGTTCAGTATTTTAGTGTTGAGTTTCCCCTTGCATCGCTGTATGATTGAAAATCCAATTTCTTCTGCAAAACCCACAATTTACATTTCATGGAACACAATCATAATTTAATGGCGACTGCAAGTTCTGAAGGAGAAGGTGTAGAATCTTGGACGGGAAGTTTGATGGACAGGTTCAATAATCTTCCAAAGGAAGTTGCCCATCACATTCTTTCATTCATTGATATGAAAACCCTCGCTTGTTTTGGTTGTGTATCGAAAAGATGCAGGGACCTTTCCCTGTCATCTCCGTCATTGATTTTTTGTGGATTTTCATCGGCGGAGACAGACACATGTGAGCTTAGGTTGAAGCTGTTGAATTCATTGGATAGGTTCTTGTTTCGCCGGGGGGATAATAAGATAAGAGTCCTTTCATCTTTACTGGGACAATCACAATGTAGAAGACAGTGATGAAGCACCGTGCTTCTGTGTTACTGAGAATTTTCGAATTGTCTCGTGGATCCACAATGCTGTGAGGTGTAATGTTGAAGATATTAGTATTTTAATGAACAGTACAGGGCCATATTTGCCTTCGTCTCCAACCGAGGGCCATAGGGCCATACATAATTTATTATTTAAAAAATACAACTTAAATTCAAATCCAACGGCTAAGTAATGTTGTTTCATGTTACTTAATTTAATTTAATGTTGTATAATGGCTTAGGAAGTTATAGGAAAAAAAATATAATTTAAAAAAAAATATGAAACAAATTTTGTGAAATAGAAGTTATAGGAAAAAAATAGAATTTAAAATAAAATGAAACAAATTTTGTGAAATAAAAGTTTTAGGAAAAAAAAGAATTTAAAATAAAATGAAACAAATTTTGTGAAATAAAATTTTTAGGAAAAAAAAAAGAATTTAAAATGAAATGAAATAAATTTTGTGAAATAGAAGTTATAGGAAAAAATGGAATTTAAAAAAAATATAAAACAAATTTTGTAAAATAAAAGTTATAGGAAAAAATAGAAGTTATATAAAAAAATTTGTAAATAAAAAAATTAATAAAACTGTTAAAAAAATTTCAAATACAGGTACTAGCCGTTGCATTTGAATTATTTCTTAAGAATTCCTGTCGATTATAGCCGACAGGAATTCCGACAGATTAAAAAAAAATAGCCAGCCCAAGGCTGGCTGGCTAGAAATGGCCAACCATCTAGCCCTCTCCGATTCCGTGGGACCCTCCCAGATTCCAGAGCCCTCTGGCCTAGCCCTCGGTTGGAGACCGTTTTTGGGCTATTTTCGGCCCTCTGGCCCTCTGGACCCTTCAGTTGGAGATGGTCTCATTCGACCCGCGTGACGATCGACAGCCTCAAACGTTGGATTTTCAAACATTCACCAAAATGACTCAAATTTTACTAGGAAACAGATCACAACGAGGGGAGAAATTTTCATAAATTCACCGGGTCCAGAATTGCTCAGAGGACGGTGGAAATCAGTGTCAAAGTCGTGGATCGCCGGATGATGTAGCTTAGTCGCATCGCCAATGATGCTCCGATGGCCAATCAGAAACCAAGGTAATTTTCCTAGGGTTGACAGTTCTCGATTAAGGGTGGTGGTTGGCTTAAAGGTGGATGGAGATGGAGAGTATGCCATTGAGGAGCTCTGGGACCAAGAGCTCAATTTTCTATGAAACGGAGGTCAAGCGGGGTGAACTTGGGTAAGTTGTGATCATGGGTAGGAGGAAAGTCATGTGGTAGTAGTGGGCGTTGTCGGCGAAAGTCAAAATTTGCCTGGAATCGTTGCCCAGTCCCAACTCTCCCGCTGCGGGTCATTAGGCCTGAAAGAAATCCCCTTAGGCCATCTCTAACCGATGGGTCTATGTTTAGGCTTCGTCCATATTATAACCTTGCAAGAAATTATTTTTTAATGAACAATTCTAGACTATATTTATATACCATTTCTAACCGAATGGGGCTATTTTTTAGTCCCCTCAATAATTTATTATTTTAAGTTTATCTTTTAATATTATTGGTTAATTGAATTAAACTACCATATTAAAATAAAGTTTCCGAACATATTATGAGTGCCACTTGAAGATGTGAGCATTTGAAAAAATTAAAGAAAAGATTATTGGAAGAGGTAAGAGAGGGGTGTGTATGAAAAGAGTGTTTGAGGTGAATAATGTGAAGAATTAAAATAAAATAAGGTAAGATAGTATGGGTGACACACCCCGACCCGGAATGTCCATTAAGACTCCGAATCGAGCTATGCTGGCCGACACCTGGAAGGTGACAAAGCCATAAAGTGTGGTGATGTGAAAAATGTGAAGAAATTTAAACCCAATAGTGCCTAAATATCAAAGTACGCTGGTGAGCAGGAGTGAACTCATCTCACACATGACGTCAGAGCATAAGTAAAATACAGTAAAGTGGGTAAGAAGTATACCCTCAGAGGTAACCACCAATTCTGAGATTTGCCAGTAATCCTCATCAAGACAAATGTTCATTAACTAAAACCTGGAGGGGCACAAAACAGAACATGTGAGTAGGTAAAACAAAACTTTGAAAACATCTTTCTTTTTAGAACGGCAATAACCCCTCAGTAAAATCCGTATAATTCCCCAAAAATAACAATACATATGTATATAAAAATCATGCTGAAGAACGGTAAAAACCAAGGTATGCCATGTCGAAGTATCTCAGTAACAACCATATAAGCAAGATGAAATAAATCAATATAAAATGAATGTCAGCTGGAGTCATCCATAGTGACCTGTATGACTCATCCATTTCTCATCAGTCAATGCTAGCACATAAGTCAGAGTCACTTATAGTGACCTGTACGACTCATCCATATCTCATCAGTCAATGCTAGCACATAAGTCGAAGTCATCTATAGTGACCTATACTACTTATCTATATCTCATCAGTCAATGCTAGCACATAAGTTGGAGTCACCTATATTGACCTGTACGATTCATCCATATCTCATCAGTCAATGCTGGCACATAAGTCAGAATCACCTATAGTGATGTGGTCTGTACGACAAGCTAGGTGTAAATAAATACGCTCTCAAGTGCTACGATCACGCAAAGACTGTGCGAAGTATCGCAAGTCACCTACGAGTCAGAACCACCTAATATGGTCTATACGACAGGCTGGCACCTACCTTGGAATCCAAGGTGAGCGTAAGGTGCGGGAGGTGAATGATCACGTGAAGGCTAGGCCTTGGCCTCGAGCGGAGCACTTACACCGGGGTGCAGGACAATGAATTCTACTCAAATCCATTCATCACTAATAACCATTCAATAATACCAACATTATATACTCACCTGAACTTACCTTGTACTAAATTACATACTAAAATGTAAACTAATTATGGTATGACATTTATAAAACGTAAAACCACAATTTCTTTTTTCCTCACACAATGATTTGTAACCAACATTAAAATCACCAAATCATAGGGTTAAAATCTCATATTTTTCACCAAATTCCTTCACATTGCTCAATTTTCCAAACAAAACTTTTGTCTCAATTATTTAATCTCACTTATTACATGGTTGCATCTAACATCTCGTTAGACTACCTACGTACCCTAAGTAGCGATCAAGCCAATCGTAGTTCACAATAATTATTTGTAGGTAATAAGCATATGGATATATCATGATATAATTTAAACTCAACCATCTCATAGTACTTTATAACATATAAATATATATGACATGGCATAAATTTCTTAGTTCAATTTCAAAGCATTAGTGGAATTGTCACACACACACACACACACACACACACACACACACACACACACACACACACACACACACACACACATACACACACACACACACACACACACACATATGATAAGAAGGAAAAGATCCACTCACCTGAAGTCTACGCTACAATTCTTTAACTCGAAAATCTAGGTGTCACGAACCATCGTCGCCTAGAATAATTATCAAATAACGTCTCAAAATTATTATCGATACAACACGTAACTTATATAAAACACATCCCCAAGGACGATCTAGAATGATTTAAGACCCATTGACCAAAAGTCAACCGTCAGTCAAAGATCGATGCTATAATCCACAACCCTACGTAACTCGATCCAGAAGATCCACATCACATATTTCCGATCCGTAATTTCCAAAGATCCACATTAAACTTTTAGAACAATATCCTAAAGTTTTAGAATGATCCAATGGTTAGATCTTCGCCAATTGTCAAAAACCAAGTGGCGGTTAACGTTTTATTTACGAATTTATAATTCCAATTTCCGAAGATCCGTACAACGGATTCCCGATCCGTAAATTCCTACGTTCCTCAACTATTATGAATAACAACCTATTAAAGTTTGGTGACAATCCAATGGTTGGATTGTTGGTTCATACAATGACCTATTAACGTATCGTAGCGAATCTAGGTTCTAACGATCAATTTACGTCAATCCATTCTCAAAACTGAACTCAAGAAATTTAATATAGTCTAGAAATAGCATTGACGGCCTTTTAGCCACACGCCGCCGTGGGTGGCGGTCGGCCGCCCCGACTAGCCAGAAAAATCAACTATCTCCAAAAATTCTCAAAATTTACAGAATTGAAGATCTCAATGAGTAGAGCAACTTACGTGCCTGTGACCAAGGCCAATTTGTCCTAGAAAGGCTCCAATTTCAACAAAACCCGTCGGAACCCTAGAATTGGGTGTGCTCCCATTCGACCTTCATACTTACTCTGACGCCTCCACCACTGCATGGGCTTTGTTCTTGAGTTCTAGAGGAGTGTTCTAGTGGTGTTAATTGAAGGAAATGATTTCACGATTAGTGGATCCCGAGTAAGGGTCTCACGACACCCCCCATCGGTTTATTGGGTAATTCACAACCAAATCCCTTCCAAATTTAGGTGAAATGGAAGAGGAAATGACTAGGGAATAATTGGGAATGGTTTCTTGGTCCAATTCGTGGGAAACACGGTGGAAAACCATCAGAAAATATGGAGAAACGGATTGGGTTTACACGGGTCACGCAGGTTGGGTACCTGTTTCTCTTTTCCCCCATTCTTTTATCTCCCTTCTTTCCCTCCTTGCTTCTGTTTCTGATTGGGCAGTGCCCATCTCTCTCTCTCCTTTCTTTTCTTAGCTATCCATCCTGACTACACAAGTGGCATCACCAGATTTTTATTCTAAAAATCTGGAGCCTTCCAAAATATTTAAATAACCATTTCGTCCCTAACTTCGATCATTAATAACTTCTTCGTTATAGCTCCAAATTACGTTCCGTCTGCGTCCACGCGTCCGTAGCGACAAGTACTACAAGGATATGCCAAGAAAATTAACCTTACGTGACACCACACGACAGTCAACAAAGGTCAACGCACTTGCCTCAAAGGGCATTTTCGTAAACTCACTTATATTAAAATTATAAAAATCATAACTTTTAAGGACGGGCTATTACAATGGGAGGATGAAAATGATGTGAAGAATGGTATAGACATGTCTTAGGTATTTATAGGAAAAAAATTAGAATTTTTAATTTTTTTTTAATTTCATCTTAAAAAAATCCACTAGGCCCAACTGAACGGGCTGGCTGGGTGGCTGGCTAAGGAACTAGCCATATGGCTGGATTTTGGCTTGGTGGGTCCTAAGGGTTTTTGGCCCAGACCTCCATTGGAGATGGGTTTTGTGTCAAAAAGGGTTATCCTTTGGCCTTTGGCCCTATGACAGAACTGGTTGGAGATAGCCTTATTCCTTTCCCATGTACCTGGCCTTTTCCCTTTCTCCATGTTGCCATCTAGCAGCTTTTAGCCTTTTCATGTTTTTTTTTCCCAGTTATAAAAAATGGTCAGATGACCAAAATATCTTCCAACTAAAACATTTCTAATTTCTTCGTTTCAACTCCAATTCACAAACGGTTTTCACCTATGCACTCTTGGGACTAGGCTCTATCCAAAAATACTAAGAGTGACCCGAAATTCCACGAATTTTTAATGACTAATTACGAAAAATCGAACTTTGTAATTAACTAACTAAAATTAAAAAAAAATTAACAAAAACAAAATAAACTCGTATAAGATATAAAAATATAAATACTGAAATCTTGGGACGAGATTTCACACCGTCCTTCAAAACACAATCATCAAAATCGGAGCTAAAAGGACAGTTAATCTTGATTTTTCATTTCTAACCGTCAAATGATTTCATCGCGTTACCTAATCTTTGAACGTTTGTTTTTGGTATTTTTGGCAGATGAGATCTTGGAATATATACAAACAAGTTTGACAGTTAGATCGTGGAAACTAGTTTGTAGAATACATATCCTGTCAAATCAATATATTCAACAAACACTTAAAGTTTATTCTATACTTCCATTAAGTAGAACGTAAGCTTTTGTTGTATAAACAAGTGTAAATTTTTTAAATTGATGATCGGGTTCATTCATTGTATTCTTTTAGGATCAAAAAGTGTATTTATAAAAATAAAAAAAATCATCAAAACCAAAGCTAAAATGACTGTTGAATCGTGATTTTTCATTTCTAACCATAGACATATTTCATCCCGTTACCTAATCTCCGAATGTTTGGTTTGTGGTGATTTTGACTGCATTATATCTCGAATTATATACAAACAAGTATGACGGTTGGATTGTGGAAACTAATTTCGTAGAATGCAAAAATCTTTGAAGGGATTTAATATGCCAACCATCTCTCTCACTTTGCCTGACGAATATATCAACATATCCGACGAAACAAAACCTTAAATCCTAAAACCTCAAACCTAACCAAGCCCTTGATCGACTGAACTTTTATGGTTCATCACGCAAGATTTTTCAAATTAAGCGCCATTTTTTGCTCTTGGTGCCAAATGTTTGCCCAACGAATGGCTTCTTGCCCTTAAAATGTGTCTGTCTCGCAAATCCTCTGGTAAAATCCTAAATGTTGACCATTTTTGCCTGACCAACTGAAATTTTCATTGGATAAAACCACTTGATCGAGTGAATTTTATTTCGTCGGACCAAATATTGTAGCGCAAATAATATTTTATGGTAGTGTACGTCTAACTATATATAAATTTATGAGAAGGAGAAGACCAGCTCAAAATCACAAAATTTCACTCTTGTTCTCTTTGTTTTCTATTTTAGTTTCAACATACATACATACATACATACATATATATATATATATATATATATATATATATATATATATATATATATATTAATCTCTAATATTACAAAGTGAGGGGAAAGTGAGAAGTCAAGTTTGGTGTCTCAATGCTTCACCAAAAATAATTGGACTATAAAGTCCCTCAAATAAAAAAATCTACAACTAGCTGAAAATAGTATAAACAAAATAGCAGGGATAATTTTGTTATAAAAAATAAATAAAAAAAACTTTTTTTTTTCGAAGTACAACAATACATTTTACACTAAATTAACAAAATAATAGAAGTAATTTAAAGAAAAATTAATTTTTTAAAAAAACATTAAATTAACAAAATAGTAGAAGCAATTTTCCTGCCACTATCTCACGAGAAGAACCCACGTAATGGACGGAAAAGAAACCGTCGTCGCCCCACACAATTGAAAATCAGTGGATAGTTAATTTTGCATTCATTCATTCCCACTATATTGCGAGAAGCTTGCGCAGTTTATAATTTCTTTCAGTTGGTTTGTATTAAAGTGTGATTTTCTAATGCTATTCTATTGCACACAACACCTTTGAAACCAGAACCGAATGTGTTGCAGGAAGAACTCTTTTGCATAGGGAATCAGAAAGAATAGAAAATGTGGTGAGAAAATTGTTGCGGCAAAAGGAAGAATCAGGATCCAAGTTCGATCAGAATCGAATGTTTGAGTGGGTTGATGGTTCAATCAGCATGTATAGGTTTGGAAGTTTGTATTCCTAACAATTTTGAAAATTATCTTTTATTTTAAAGGTTTTCATAATGTTGGAAGATAAAAGTGGAATCAGTCTTATTCTCATTGGTAGTTTCTTAACTTGCTTGCTAATTTTTATGGTATATTTGCAACATTACTTATTTAGATTCAGGGAATTTTATTCTCGTTGGAGTATGCATGATTCCTTTGTTCATATCTCACATGCGAAAAATTCCACTTCACAACATGATACGCATGACGAGGAGAAAAACTTGAAATATCTTTTTTAATTGACAATTAGGTCATCATTCGTTTAGTCTATTCACAAATACAAATTCTCTACATCACACTCATAGCGCATTGTGATTATAAAAAAAAAGTCTTTCACACATACGTAAGCGCGTGTAAAAAGGGTAGTATACACAAATCAAGGATATTCAAGTGTAAGAAATAGGGGCTATAGCCACTATACAGCCCAAACCACAACACACAAAACTAACATAAGCCTCTAGGCCTTATCACACTCAGACAATATTCTCACAAGACAATCTGCCAATAACCCAAATTCAGGAGTAAATTATTGAAATGCTTAATCCTAATACAAGAATAAAACAAGCAAGCTCTGGCCGGATAAAACCACGTGGGAAAAATTCCGGTGAAAAGAAATGAGTCACACATACCACCACAACACACAAATAACAAAAGGCTCTAGGCCCGTATCACACACACTTACAAGGTTCCCAGCGAATAAACCAAAGACAAGAACAGTACAAGCGGCTTTACCCGCATGCATTCGTTCAATTCTTTCGACGGTCGTTTATGTAGCTCGCGATAGACATAACAACTTGGCCACCAGTTAAAACAAGAAGGATGAGAGCGTAGGAAACTGAGATGAAGGACCATGGCTTGCTAAAATAATTTCGGATGAAAATAGCCACGGACAGAGCCAATGAAGTAATTTGTTGGTTAAGCTGCATACTGCAATTATAGATATACACATGTTATCCTTGAAGAAAATATGTGTCTAATATCAAGTATACCTTCATACTACTTCTACTCTATATCAAATATAATATGAGCAAAAGTGATCTTGTTCTGTCATTCAAACTGAAAAACCCCTCCGCCTCTCATGTGTTAATATTTTTCTCATCAATTTGCCACTTTCCACTACTACTGAAATTTTTGTAACATTGCAGAGTTGTAAACATCGTCATTTGAAATCATTCCCATTATCATTTGGTTATAAACCATACTATAATAAGGTCTTCTTAGTGTTTTTCAGGCTGCCCCCACTAAAAGAAATTTCTAGCTCCGTCCCTGAAAATAGTCCTATGGCTGCTGTAATATGCCTCCACATCTCTGAATTGCTGGGAGAGGTAGCAATCTCTTATTTTGAAGCTAACTTTCTACCCCAACTTTTTGAACAGCTCTGCTACGTTTTGGTCGTTTTGTAAGAAGCCAGTATTGATGATCCCATCTGAACAAAGGAATGTGACGTCTCTAGCTGAGTTGACGAGACAGCTCATGAAGGCGATATAAGTTGTGAACCATGTACTCTCGTATTCACGACATTGTTCCAAGGCCATGCAATTGATGAAGAAAGTAATGGTGAAGTCATTGATAGTTATAGGTGGGATTTGTAGTACCTTATTTTGGAAATTGATCTCCAAGAAGCTGTTGGGTTTGTATGCCTTGAACTCAACCCCAGAGGATCGCAGTTGTGTGGTACACTGGATTGCCTCGGAGGATGGGCGGTACTTTGGAGAAGGGTCGTCTGGACTTGGTTTTGTGGGGCGGAAGCTTAAGTGAAACAAGTCAAGCAAGTGCATGCCCTCTGACATATTTAAGCTTTTAAGGAATTCAATAGGCCTAGGCAATGAAATATTGAAAAACTTCAATGCAAGAAGGAATAGACGATCCTTACCATTTTTATGATCCATGGAGATCTCATATAGTTCTTGGACAACGGAGAAAGGGAGTTGGTTTTCAAGCTTGAGAAGGTCCCTACTGAGAACTGGAATCAGCCACAGCATCGATAAGATGGGGTCGTCCTTACGATCATTTTCATCATGATCATCGTAAATATAATTACGAGCATGACGAAAAAGCTCAATGATAAAGCACCCATCAAGCACCATCATTTCAACAAAGTCATCTACGCTCAACGAGGAGAGGAGATTGTCATGATCAGCGTAACAGCCTCTTGTGGGTTCCTCCAATCTGAACATGGCGTCCATGTATTCTTGTAGCTCAGACTTTATTCGAGTAAGAAGGCCATCAAGAAATGATGAAAATAAGTTTTGATATATTTCCAAAAATGATGATGGAAAGTGTTTATAGCAAGCATAATATAAAGTAGCAAAACAAAAAAGCTAGAAGAAGTGACACGCCACCTTCTCCTTGAATTAAGGAGATTTACATCAACAAGTCACCTAAAAACCTTGTTTCAAGGAGCAGCAGCATGCTGCAGCAGAAAGTAGATGGCAGAAAGTATGATGCTTGCAGAAAGACAGCAGGAAGTATGATGATGCAGAAAGTTTCTGACAGAACCGGATGGGTTGACCTAATACAGTTATGAAGTAATATTCAGTCGACCTAAAGTTTCTGTGCTAAATGGCTCAAGCCATTTTTAATATACCGCATTGGTCGACCAAATGCAGTTATGAAGTAACATTCAGTCGACCTTTCCGCATAAGTTGACCAATGCAGTTATGAAGTAGCATTCAGTCGACCATTTTCGTTCAAGACTCCCCCTTAAGCTGGATCCATAAGATTAATGGAGCCAAGCTTGCCAAGAAGGTGCTGAAAATGAGTAGCTGGCAGTGCCTTGGTAAACAAATCAGCCAACTGATCATGGCTACGAGTAAAAAGAGTTTGAATAACTTTGGACTGAACTTGAGCTCGCACATAATGGCAATCTACCTCAATATGCTTAGTACGTTCATGGAAGACCGGATTGGATGCAATGTGCATCATGGCTTGGTTGTCGCACATGAGGGACATCGGTGCATTGTTAGGGAATCTCAAGTCAAAAAGAAGACTTTTGAGCCATATAAGTTCACACACAGTGGAAGCCATTGCACGATATTCCGCCTCAGCACTAGATCGAGAAATGACGTTCAGTTTTTTGCTTTTCCAAGTGACCAAATTTCCACCCACGAAGGTACAATAACCCGTGGTTAACTTGCAATCGAGAACATTACCAGCCCAATCTGCGTTCGTATAGCCTTGTATTTGGGTGGAACCATTATTTCTCATGAGAATACCACGCCCAATGGACCCCTTGAGATACCGTAGTATCCTCTTAACAACATGTAGATGAGTAACAGTAGGGGCATGCATAAACTGGCTAACAAGACTCACAGCATAAGTAATATCAGGCCGTGTAATAGTAAGATAAATGAGTTTACCAACTAATCGTTGATAGTAACTTACGTGAGTGAGAAGTTCCCCAACTGTGTCTAACTTGAGCTTGCAATCCAACGGAGTAGTGACTGGTTTACTATTAAGCATATCTACCTCTCGAAGAAGATCCAACACATACTTTCTTTGATTTAAAAACAGTCCTTTTTGGGAAGTTGCCATCTCAATGCCGAGAAAGTAGTTTAGCTTACCAAGATCCTTGATAGCAAACTTCTGATGAAGAGACCGTTTGAGAGACACAATCTCATCCATATTATCACCAGTTATGATAAGATCATCAACGTAAATTAATACCACCAATTTACCCAGTGAACCTATGCGAACAAACAAGGATGAATTTGCATTACTCCTCGAGAATCCTACCTCTTCCAACACCGAGCTTAACTTAGCGTACCATGCTCGAGGGGACTGTTTTAACCCATAAATGGCTTTGTGGAGTTTACAAACAAGGCCATTTTGGGAGGCTTGAGGGTGTCCAGGAGGTAGTTGCATGTATACTTCTTCTTCAAGTTCCCCATGCAAGAATTCATTTTTAACGTCCATTTGGAATAAGAACCAACCTTGGTTGATAGCCACATACAGAAGGACCCGAACTGTATTCATCTTGGCCATAGGCGCAAAAGTCTCCTTGTAGTCCACCCCATACGTTTAAGTAAAACCCCGAGCCACAAATAGTGCTTTATAATGCTCAATAGAACCACCAAAATGGAATTTGAGCTTGTAAACCCACTTACTGCCTACGGCTTTCTTGCCAAAAGGGAGTTAAACAAGACTCCAAGTGTGGTTGTCGTTAAGAGCTCGCAGTTCCTCATCCATAGCTTGTCTCCATGTGGTATGAAGGTTGGCTTCCTGAAACGTACTGGGTTCATGGTGTTTTGAGATAGCACTAAGAAAAGCTGCATGGGAAGGTGAGTAGCGATGATATGCAAGAGTGATTGGATGTCGTGCTGTATAGGTAACATAATCCAGCAGTTTAGATGGGGGTTGGCGTGCTCTTGGAGGATTTCTTCTAACTGGAATTGGATCAACCTCTTCATGGCTGGGAGATGTATCAGAAGCAAGAGAATAAAAGACATCAACTTAATCAACCTCTTGATGACTTGAAGAATCAGGAGGATGAGAGGCATCAGAAGCAGGGCCATGAGTGACATCAACTTGAGGATAGTCCAAGTTAATATCCCCAATATGATTAGGCAGTGGAATCAAATCCTCCCAAGTCTCCCCCTTATTTGAATCTGTGATTCCTTTGTGAAAATAAGGAATGGGCTCCTCAAATTTTACATCTCGACACACCACAATCTTGTTAGTAACAGGATTAAAACATTTATACCCTTTCTGAGTTGAAGAGTAGCCCAAAAACACACACTTAATAGAACGAGGATCCAACTTATCACGATGAGATGCTTGAACATGCACAAAACAAGTACATCCAAACACTTTTAAATGTGACAGATCTATAGGCCGATTTTTAAGGACTTCATAAGGTGATTTAAACCCCAAAATTCGACTTGGAAGCTTGTTTATCAAGTATGTGGTAGTGAGCACACCTTGTGACCAAAACTTCTTAGGAATGTTCATGTGAAGCATCAGAGAACGAGTCTTCTCGAGGAGGTCTCTATTCTTCCTCTCGGCCACCCCATTTTGTTGGGGTGTCCCAACACAACTTGTTTGATGAAATATGCCACGCATGCTCAAATATTGTGTCATGTTGTTAGACATGTATTCGGTGCCATTATCCGACCTTAATGTTTGAAGGTTGGACTCAAAATGAGTAGTAACAAGATTGTGAAAGTCTTTAAACATAGTAAACACTTCCCCTTTGAATTTCAAGAGATATATCCAAATAATTCTTGTGAAATCATCAACAAATGTCACAAAATATTTGTAGCCATCAAATGATTCATTAATTGGACCCCAAATATCCGAGTGTACAATTTCAAAAGGCTTGCTAGCTTTAGATGAGGAGGAATTGAAAGGTAATCTAGCGAATTTGGAGAAATTACAAGTGTCACAATTGATAAGAGTTTGACACATAGTAGGAAATAGCATAGACATCCATGCTGGCTCCGCCATTGATTAAAAGTCTTTCTACATATATAAAGTTATAATTTGCTTATCTGGATTTTCAATCTTGCATTAATAATTGCTCTAAGAGGATGCCAGCACAATTAGGAATACAAAAATGAAAACTAAACCCCACAAAAGTTATATAAATAAAATCTTACCTAGTACATTAGATTCATTGAACTGCAATTCAAGTAAATCGAGTGGTAGGATGAGATTATTAGACGGAAAATACTTTCATCCATTCCATGCATGGTGTGCACCACTTTCTCCATTAATTTGTTATTAGCATGTCGCATAAACTTTATAATTAGAATTGTACAAATTTTTTTTTTTTTTTGCAAACGGTTTATTTTGTTAAATATTCTATAATGATATTTATCTACAGGGTGGATGAATGTGCTAGGCGTTGGTGCCATAAATGTGGATCTTGGGGTTGTTTTGAACTTGATGCTGCACTAACTTGGAGACCTTTGGACAGAGAGCTGTTTCTTGGCAAATAGTAAAGACCATTGAGGAAGAAACCTTTACCAATCGTCTTCTCGGTGACTAGATCCTGAAAAATCACATCTTTTGGTGAGAAAATAGCATGACAGTTTAAGGTTTTGGTAATTTTTCCAATGGAAATAAGTTGAAAAGGGAAGGCAGAGACATATAGGGTAGTGGACTCAACGCGGTTCGAAATTAACCTAATTTTTCCTCTACCCATAACGGAGACTCCTTTTCCGTTAGCAACAGATACTTGAGATGACATTTTTTGAAATTCATGCAAGTTTGTTCTTTGGTTTGTCATGTGATCAGTGGCACCCGAATCTATGATCCAACAATCATGCACACAACTATTATTTAGAGCAGTGGAAAAAGCATGGAAAATACCTGGGGCAGCTTCATGTGATACACCTTCAGCCTCTACTAGAAACCCCGCAAACTTGCCAAGCATTGCAAAATGATTCTCGGATTCAGTCACTGCTGCCTCTTTAACATTTCCATTCCCTTTCTTTTGTTCAAGAAATGACGCAAATTCATTTATTAGAGCAACGGGACTTGAAGTGAAATTCAACAGCCCATCAGTAGCAACATGATTTGAAGTGGACTCTACTAGGTTTGCCATATGATTGACTTTGTAGGGTGAACTAGTAGCGACCTTGTATGGTCCTTTACTATCCTTGTTGAACTTTGGTTTCAACTCGAGATGAAGTATCCAGCACCGATCCTTGGTGTGACCAATCCCGCGATAGCCAATTCCAAGACAGTGATCACAATTCAAGTCGGGGCGTTTACCTTTGTAAACCCTCTCCTCAGGTGATTGATAATTCGAGGCGTATGCTCGAGATTCTCACGTGGAAACTTTGGTGTCTAACCCCATGACCTGTCTTCTGACCTCTTCGCGTTGAATGGTGGCACACACGCTCAAGAAAGACGGAAGCTCTGAAGTCATCAAAATGTGACTTCTCAAATCTTCATACTCCGAGCTTAAGTTTGCTAGTAGTTGAAAAAAAATTTCCTCCTCGGCTCTTTTTAGCAACACTGTTGCATCTGTGGTGTGAGGTCGATAGATATCAAGCTCATTCCACATAGTGGTAAGGTTGCCAAGATGTTGCATGAAGGACTTGTTTTCTTGATGAAGAGCTGCAACGTCTCTCTTGAGTTGAAAGACACGGGCCAAGTTGTTTTGGTTTCCATACATTTCCTTCACTTGGTTCCATAGATGTTGTGATGAATTAGAATAGCTGAAAATTTCAGCAATTTTCCTCTCCATAGAATTTAGCAACCAAGACATAACTAATTGATCTTTGCACAGCCATGCTTCATAATTTGGAGACGAAGTTTTTGGTGCTTTAATGACTCCATTGATGAAGCCAAGTTCTGCCCTTCCACCAAGAGCCAAAGAGACTGCCCTTGACCAAGGAAGATAATTAAACTCATTCAGCAAAACTGAACTGAGCCTTTGATTTGGGTTGATATCAATCTCAGAGAAATTTGTGGCCGGGGAGGCAAGAGAGCTTTCAGCTTGTTGAATTTCTTCTGCCATTGTTGGCTGGGAAGAGTGAAAAATCACGGCAAAAAATTGCGGAGTCAGGCCTAAGAAGGGCACTGCTCTGATACCATGATGAAAATAAGTTTTGATATATTTCCAAAAATGATGATGGAAAGTGTTTACAGCAAGCATAATATAAGGTAGCAAAACAAAAAAGCTAGAAGAAGTGACACGCCACCTTCTCCTTGAATTAAGGAGATTTACATCAACAAGTCACCTAAAAACCTAGTTTCAAGGAGCAGCTGCATGCTGCAGTAGAAAGTAGATGGCAGAAAGTATGATGCTTGCAGAAAGAAAACAGGAAGTATGATGATGCAGAAAGTTTCTGACATAACCGGATGGGTTGACCTAATACAGTTATGAAGTAATATTCAGTCGACCTAAAGTTTTTGTGCTAAATGGCTCAAGTCATTTTTAACAGACCGCATGGGTCGACCAAATGCAGTTATGAAGTAACATTCAGTCGACCTTTCCGCATGAGTCGACCAATGCAGTTATGAAGTAGCATTCAGTCGACCCTTTTCGTTCAAGAAGAAACAACCATTTGTAGCTTTCAAATTTCAATAACTTTGCCTGGCCACGGTGATATGGTTCGATGGAGACGATTTCAGGCTCTATGGCTTTTGGACTGATTCCGGTGAGGCTGGCAGGAAATTTATACATCCACTTCGAGCTCCTAGTTGTTGTTGTTGTTTTGAATTCTCTTCTTTTTTCCTCCAGCTTACTTTGCATACTTGCGACAGAGCTACTTTGCATACTTGCGACAGAGCTAGACTCAGGAATATCTACAACTGTGATACCTTCAGAATCAGCCATATGTACTCTCTCACACACTAAACACACTGATCATACACAACGGCTAATGAGCCGATAAAAGAGATGATCACCAACTAACCCTAGCACTCTTTCTTTCTAATGTAGCGAATAAGAAAATTTGGGTGAGTACGTTATATAAACTTGAACTCTTTCAATATTGCAATTAGTTTTTTGGGTGAATAAAATAAAAAGTATGGAGGCAGTTAGATCAAAGTCCAAAAATAGGCCTGTTTGGTAGTGTACTTGAATCCAATTTTGTTAAACTCAAAAACAGTTTTCAAGTTTTCGGTCTTAAAAACTTGTTTGGTATGACTATTTTTAAAAACTGAACTCAAGACTAACTCAAAAATATAGTCTATTCCTTAAAAACATTAAAAAGTGAATTTTTAGAGTTTTTAAACTTAAACTCGCTCATTTTTTTTCTCTCCCTCCTCCCCTCTCACTCCAAATATATCTCTCTCTTTTCTTCTTTCTTTCTACTCTTTTTTTTTTTTTTTACTTTTTTCGTCTCTACTTCAATCCAATCAAGTTTAAATCGTAAGATTTAAAATTTTTAAATCACAAACCAATCAAGTTTTTGAGTCTTAAAGAAAATTGTTTTCAAGAAATGTTCTTAAGAAATGTTTTGAGAAATGATAAAAAAATTCAAATAAGATACCAAACAGACCCTAAGTTGTTTTTTAGATTTTCTGAAGTTGTTGTAACATACATATATCATACGAAGACTACAAAATAATTATGAAAGAAGTAGATTACAAGAAAAGAAAATTCTGTAATATAGGTAGCTAAAAATGAATTAGATGTGATATGGGTAAATTATTGACAAAAAAAAAACATGTGATATAGTTTTTTTTTTTTTTTAACAAAAAATATTATCTACACTAAGGAATAATATTCGGACCTATTTTAAATGATAGATGAACTAATCCTAATAGCTCACAAAATTAGATTTACATTGAGTTTTCTCTCGATTGCCTTGAGGGATGATTCACCATTTATCTATTTACGTATTGACTGAGTCTTCACCTATGTATAACCTGCCTACTTGGTTGGAATTTCGAACGCATACAAACACTCTTTGAATCTTGACATGGACTATAACAAAATGACTTTTCACACAGGACTTGGAAATGCTAGTGGCCTGTGTCAGTTTGCAAAGATGGTGACTCGGACGTTGGCCTCTTTCAATCGAGACGAAGACTTCCGGTCTACGAAGTTGCTGTTTTGTTGCGATGCTGTTGACCGTCACAATTATGAGAAAGAATACTTTGTATTACTTTCCGTAATGAGGAAGAGATTACATCTCAGTATATATACGCTTTACAAATAAATCTTAGTAGCTAATCACATCTAATTAACTCACTAAACTAGGATAATTAGTTACATTATACATAGGTGAACGCCCAAGGTTTAGTGATCCTGAATCAGATGTAAGTTAAGTCTATGTTTTTCTTTTTCAGTATTTTATTTGGTTTCCATTTTTCTTTTTTCTTTTTTCTTTTTTTGGAAATTTCAATTGGGTTGCTTGTTGACTTCTTGCTTTTGCAGGCATCTGGGTTTCATATGGAATACCGGAACCTAGAACAAATGGTCATAAATCATTTACCCGAGCAATCTGATGTTAGACAGATGCTAAATGAAAGTAAGATGATGATGATGATGAGGTCCAAGGCCACAATCATCTTCTAGGAAAATCAGAGATAGATTGAAGAAAGGAAACTTTAACGAAAAGTTTTCGGTATTGATCACTTTAACAAAAAAACCACATTTTTACACTAAAATGTCAATCATGATACTATTCATTTTACCCTTTATTTTGTCCTTATCATTAAAACTCAAAGTTTTAAAGTCATTTTCATTAGTTTTCCTTTAAAGAAATGCACTTTTTTTTTTAATATTTAGAGTGTTTAGTTATGTTATAATATCGAAACCGTACCTTTATACTAAGGTTTTGATATTCGAGATTCAAGATTGAACATGTTATTGAGAAGTAAATTTTGTTGTTGATTTGTATTTAGTTTTGTAATTCTCACAAGGTTCTATTACTTAATTTATCGTTTGATAATGAACAATTAGGACTCCCTAAGGGATGCACTTCGTAAGTTTTGTATATCTCTCACAAATAAAAACTTTGTTCCACAAAAATAATCTCCATTATCTCAACATTTTTTTTCAATTAACAAGGAAAAAAAACTGCAACTTGCAAGCTTTCACAACATGACCGTGAACATCTAGCTAGAATTAGAGACATTTATATAGAACGGATTCACTATTACTTTAACGCCCTAACCTAATAATATGTTGTCATGTGGAGAAAAATTACACATTTTAATGCATTGTTGAATCAAAATACCACATCGCAGTCCCTCGTTTAAATGTGCTCTTGGAAGTGCTTTGAAAATAGTTAAAATCGCTTTTGGTTTTGTAAAAAATCCTTGTTGCAAATGAAGTGAATCTAGAATGTGCTTCTTACAGGCACTTCAAATGCTTTTAGAACTTATAAAAAAATTCTCTAAAATCGTTTTCAAATATTTTTACAAATACTTTCAAGCAAATTACAACTGATTCTGGTTCTCTTACGTTCAGAAGCTTATTTTTTGAGCCCAACCATCATCAGTGGGCCAAAATACGGCTCCAAATCAAGGGAACCCATTTTAGAGCCAACCCACAATCCACTCCCTCGTTCCTTCAGCAATATAAACCCCCAATTGAACAAAATTAGGGTTCTCAATTCTCTCTGAGCCGCTTCGAGAGCGACCTGGCAAATTGGCAATTCATTGAAGTCCACATGAGTAAGCTCGAATTCTATTTTGTTTCAGTATTTCAGTGTTGAATTTCCCCTTGCATTGCTGTATGATTGAAAAAACAATTTCTTCTGCAAAACCCACAATTTGGATTTCATGGAACACAAGAAGGCCAAGGTGTAGGATCTTGTGCTGAGAATTTGATGGACAGGTTCACTAATCTTCCAACGGAAGTTGCCCATCACATTCTTTCATTCATTAGTATGAAAACCCTCGCTTGTTTTGGTTGCGTATCGAAAAGATGCAGAGATCTTTCCCTGTCAACTCCGTCATTGGATTTTTGTTTATATTCATCGGAGACAGCCACATGTGAGCTTAGGTTGAAGCTGTTGAATTCATTGGATAGGTTCTTGTTTCGCCGTGGGGATAATAAGATAAAATCCTTTCATCTTTACTGGGACAGTCACTATGCAGAAGACAGTGACGAAGCACCGTGCTTCTGTGTTAACGAGAATTTTCGAATTGTCTCGTGGATCCACAATGCTGTGAGGTGTAATGTTGAAGAGCTTTTTCTTCACATCTCTTTGAATGCTTTGGAGGATGAAGGTTTAACTTTTCCCTCTTGCGTCTTTCTTTGTGCATCTTTGACAACTTTAACCGTGATGGAAATGAGCGGTTTGATTATTAAAACACCCTCTGTTGCCTTTTCCTCTAATCTCGATTCCTTGTTTTTGGCAAATGTTGATATAGAAGATGAGGGGTTTTTCAAATGGATTTCATGCTCCTGCAAGTGTATCAAGAAATTATCTGTTATCAAAGTTAAACAAATAAAAAGTATCACCATCGAAAGCCCGTCTTTGGAATATTTGAAGTTTAAGTATCAAGGTTGGAATGAAATCTGCCAACTTAAGATCTCAGGAGAGAAACTTGAAGACATAAGTGTCGACTGGGGATTGTCTTTGCATAGTAACTGCTCGTTAGATATTTTTGCCCCAAATCTGAAATATTTGCATTGGGCCGGGGCTGTCATAAATCATTCAAACCTTGGAGAATTTGAATGTTTGGAGGGAGCATCAATTCTACTGGAGCCTAAAGTAGATGACTTTGAAAGCACATTTGAGGTTCTCCGCAGTTTGCGCAGGGTTGAAGATCTTAGTCTAAATGAAGCAACCGTTAAGGTAAAGATAATCAGGCCCTCCAAACTCAATTTCTATTTTGGGGCAAAAACTAGAAATATTGCAATTTTTTAACCATGTTCGAAGCTTTCTGCTGTGATTAACATTATCAAATCTATGCTTAAAGTTTAGTTAAGAAGACTGAGAAGTAGATTAATAGGTTTTGCCTTTATCACGTCGCAGGCTCTGTTCAGGGAAGGATCCATGCCAGTTCAACTGGATGATATATGGTATTTGAGCATGTATATTTGGAGCATGAATGACGAGCTAGTCCCATCAATGGTATCCCTGTTACGAGGAATGCCCAATCTGTGTTCTTTAAACATTGAGTGTGACCGGCATGTTTACGGTCATTTGAAGAATCGTGAACGTATTTCTCAGGCCCTTAAAGTAATGTAGTCTTCCTTTCTTTATATTTCATATGGCCTTTTTCTTTCTTTCATTTTTTCCGGAAATTTTCAATTGAGTTGCTTGTTGTCTTCTTGCTTTTCCAGGTCCCCGCATCTGGGTTTGATAAGGAATACTGGAAGTTGCAGAACCTGGATTTTGTAAATCAGCTTGAGGAGGTTAGCATAGAGCTTTCAGACGGGTCTAACGGAATTGAGTTTGCAAGGTATCTACTCGAGCATTCCGAGACTCTGGAAAAAATGGTCATCGTTTATTTACCCCAGCAGTCTGATGTTATAGAGAACCTAAAGAAAAGTAAGAAGATTTCCAAGGCAGCAGTTACCTTCAAGGAAAATTAAAGACAGACAAATAAACGAAAAAGTAGAAGCTTGTTTAGTATTTCTATGGGTTTATTTCTTGTGTAAATTGGTTTTAGAGTATGCGGTGCCCCAAAAATTTGAACTTATGTTTTTTAATCTAGTATAATTTGGTTTTGGATTATGGAGACTTAGCTAAGAAATATCTTTTACGTTTTTCACTAGAGAGGAGTGCAGAATGACTTTTTGAAGTTTTAATTTCTCTCTCTCTCCCTTCTATGGCGATCATCAGGGTCGGGTGACCCTGATGGTTGCTAGTGTGAGGGAGTAATGACTAAGGGAGTGGAGGGGAGTGTTTGGATGTGAAGAGGATGGGGAAAATGTGGCAAAGAAGATTTGTGGAGTACGCCGACCTCAACGGCCTTCAAAATGGCAATGTCGTATCTCTTTTTCTTTACGTGATCTTTCTTAAAATGAGTAAGAACAGCGTTGCATCAGATAAAATTTCGTGTAAAAAAATTGTGAAAATATATGTTGTCAAATAATGATGATATTAAATACATATAAGCATTGTAAATAATTTCACTTCTACATTTGATCCGCTAAACCTTCAACAATACAAGTCATGATCCGTATTTCCATTTGGGCTAACCCGAGAACCATGCACACTAATTCAGTAGTTTTAGAACAAAGTAAGGGCTACGGCTTCGCATCCATTAATTTTCAAACACGTATAATTCAAACATATACACACCTTCACACTACTTAGCCTTGCAAGAAGCTTATTTGAACAGTGTTCTACTATATTCCTGATTTTCTTCATTACACAGTGTTTATCCTAAAAAACTACTTAGCTTACGTGGCGCGCAGGCCGAGTAATCAATAAGCTAACTACGTTCTTCGGTTGTGCGCAGGGCGTGCCACCTCGTCAGCCGAGCTCGGCCGAGGAGTAAAATATGTTGATGTGTTGTGTTGATGCGCACGGCTGACTTCTTAGTCTTGCGACTGCGGCCGAGGAAGGAACACGTCTCGGCCTTTGGGTTCTAGAGCCTAAAGACAATGCTGCTATTTCTGTGAAGTTCAATATCAATTTCGGCTTTCAATGTGCTGAATGTAGTAACCTGGTAACACCTCACTTCGCCGAAAAGGCTAATGAGATGACCTCCGCCAATAAAGACTAGAAAATCCTTCTTGACCGAGACTTGGATAGATAATCAGTCGGCTTCAACGCAGTGCTGTTTATTCAAACTGAAGGTGCTCCGAGGTCGGCTGATTCTACGGCGATAGTGTTGTTTATCCAAACTGAAGATATCACTAGTTGCCTTCACAGTGTTGTTTATCCAAACTGAAGGTGTGTCGGCGAAAAAAAAAATAAAAATCTCAAGATTGTTGAAAGGTTTCGCGTAGAGCGAAGGTTTGTGCAGGGCAAATTTGTGTGTTGAATTGAAGGTCCCTGAATGGTGCACCCCAACTATATATTTATAATGACTGTAAACCCATTGAATGTCGTGTTAGCCTAACCAACACTCCGTCTCCCGAATCGTATGCGCAGATGCCTCTATGCAATTCTGTAAAGAATTGCCATTCAAATACACTTCAACCCATCATCTGGTGGCTCATGCATCTTTACCCTCAACCAAAATATATGATGAAGCCACGTGCTTGCTTGATGAGATATATTCAAACTCAAACGGAACTCTAGGCCACGTGGGCTTCTCTGTCAAAATGTTGCATACATGCTCCATGCAATCTCCCTTAACTCAAATGGATAATCACAAACCAACCCAATCTCCACGTACCGCATGCTTTTCAAATTAGATATGACTAGCTTAATCCCTTATCCAAGCAAAAAAGCATGACTTTGTAGACTTCTCGCACCATGTTAATCCTATTTCATCCCGATATCCTCAGACTCAAAAAATCTCTTAAGATAATTACCATAATTAAAATTAATAGTAATATCAAGAAAAATCAGTTTAGTCTTGGAGTTATCTAATGGTTTCAACGCAATAGACCAATAGCGTAAAATCGGATCCAAACACATAGATATGGCAGTGGCTCCAGCACCAGCTCGCACCAACTTATGTAAGTTTGTGTTTGTTATTTACTTTCACCATAGTTGTTGCTAGCACAAATGATTACATTGATAGGTTATTGAGTGCCTAAGTTTTCACCTACACACACTTTCACCATAGTTGTTGTTAATACAGGATGCCTACATTAATGGGTCAAGTGCACCTTTGCAGGCCTTTCTAGACCATGTAGGGTTGGGATTTTTTTGTTAGCTGTAGCATGACTTGCGGGTAGATAGGACTATGATAAACAGCTTCATTCGATACTACAATTCAGATCAAGCTTGTTCTTTATCTAATAGGCATTCTTGTTTCTTCAACTTAGTGGATGTCCATATAATATCAAGCTTGTGGGTATTTGGCAAGCCTATAGTGGGTAGAATGGAAAAGTATGTGAATCTATTTGACGATACTTTTGAAAGGTACCCTTAACATGATACTTTTTTCAAAAGGGAAAATACAGTTACACTAACTTAGGAAAATCTTCTCCTAGTTACAGTTAGATAAGGGTAATCCTTGTTGGGGAAAATACTTTAGGGCCTATTTCCTGTACGTTATTGAGTCTTATATAATACCCGATATAAACATAGGAATAATGCATTGTCACTATTATCTCTAATGGAAGACATGGACACGATTGGCAAGTATGCATGGGAACAACTGTGCGGCCCACTATGCATGGCAACTTGTCAAGAGAGAAAATGGATGGTCAATCATATGCTTTAATGGTACAAATTATAAATATAGTTTGCATAGTTTGTTGTTTCTTTGTTAATATATATATATATATATATATATATATATATATATAAATATATATTTATAACTTACATTCTCCTTTTGTAGGTATTTGCCATAGAGCATATACAATTCCGTGAGTTTGTGACGGAGTTGACATGAGCTCGTCACTGTCACGGAGTAGTCGTATATGCTATATGACAAATACCTACAAAAAAAAGATATAGTATATATATAAAAAATTATATATATACACATAAATTATATATATATACACATAAATTAAAAACAAAGTATAAAAAATCTATTTATAATTCTTATCATTAGAGAATATTATAGGTTGTTTATTTTTCCTTTCGACAGTTGTAATGCATAGTGTTACACTCAGCTGCTCCTCATGCATACTCGCCAATAATTTCCATGTTTTCCATGAGGGATAAATAGTCATTGTGCACTAAACATGTGCCCTTCTTATATAAGACCAAGTAACATGCAAGAAGTAGGCCTAAGGTATTGTCTTAACGAGAATCAACCTCACATAAGATAAGGTTTTCCTAAACCAATTTAACCGTATTTTCCCTTATGAAGAAGTATTATGGTCAGGTTGTATCTCCGAAGCATCTGCCAAATAGTTTCATATGCTTTCCAATTCTACCCAATTTAGGCATTTCATCTAGCTGTAAGCCTGGTATTATATGAACATCCACTAAGTTGAAGTAGCAGGAATGTCCATTTAATATAAAACAAGCTTAATCTCCAAATTATAATTTGAACCAAGTTGTTTACCATAATCTTATCTACCTCAAGTCATATTGAAATTGACTAAAAAATTCTAACACTACACGGTTTAAAAGGCTTGCAAAGTGGAGTTATGGGCCACTTGTTTGGGTTCAGGTTATTATCGGCTCAACAATAGCTTTAAAAAAATTTAAATAAATATCAGACACAAACTAGAGGACACACACTATAAAGGTGACAACCTAGGCACTCAAGAACTCATCGATGTAGTTATCCCAATGCTTGCAACAACGATGGTCAAAATGGGTGTATCACAACTCAAATAGTTATTCGTTATGCAACAAATACAGTAACAGTAGTAAAATTGACAACCTAGGCACTTAAGGACACATTAATGTAGGCATCTCAGTACTAACAACAACTATAATAACAAATACAGACTTAATACAAACTTACATAAGGCGTTGCGCGAGATGGTGCTGTTGATGGAGCTGCTACCATATGTCTGTATGGAAAAAGTTAGGAATACATTTCAAATGAGCCTCTTACAAGCAAATTGAGAAAATACAGATTAGAACACAAAAATAGCACTAATGAATGTAGGATGTGGGCATCAGAGTGCTAGGTGATCATGATGTAGAAATGTAGAATTATCAGAGAGACGGGCCGAAGGTCCACTTCCAAAAATACTGATATTGTCCCTAACTTAGTAATTATCACCTGCACAATTCGCCAGGTGTGGGGTTTTATCACAAAAGACATTGGTGTTAGTTAGAGTGAGGTTAGGACATTTAAACTATTACTTTTCTTTTTGTATGGCCGATGTGAGATTCAACACATGAATCATTCTAAACTTATCATGTGATTGTGCTTGAAATTCGCAGTATGTAACCTAAGTAACAGAAACTATGAATGAATAAGCAAATATTTGAATGATAAAAACATTTTCATTTAAATGAATTTCCAAGTTCCTAACAACTGCAAAATTATTGCAAGTTACTATTATAGCCTGTTGGAAGACTTGTAAAGAAGAACTTGACGGTATGTTGTTCCCTCGCATTTGGAATATTGCACAGTTGCAAGAACAACAAAAGACATGCAAGAAGAGAAATTAGTAGCATAAATAAAGGCCACCTAAACCCAAAACGCACAAATGCAAGAACAACAAAGGACATGCAAGGAGGGAGAGAGAGAGAGAGAGAGAGAGAGAGAGAGAGAGAGAGAGAGAGAGAGAGAGAGGCGTTACCCATTTTGTAGAGAAGTGGATGTTGTTTAGTCGGACGGCCAGGTGGAGTACTCCACCTCCATAGAAGAACGTTGGTGGTGTGGATCTCAATGGTTCTAACCACTAAACCGAATGTGGGTCTGCAGATTTCTCTTTTGCGGATCGCTTCAATTTCCGCGGTGGTGGTGATGGTTGGCGTGGTAATAGGGGCCGGCGGCAAAGGAGGAGCGGGCGGATGAGGAAGAAGAGGGGGAGGGAATTGGCCCGATTTGAGAGCTTCCTCCCAATCAATCCATCTCTTGGTTCAACCTTTTCGCAATGCTCTACAGATCGGATAATGATTTTGGAAGGAAAGTGACTGTCATACGATTCGCGTGAGTTAACAAGCAATGTGCTTCATTACTACATACGACTCGCTTGAGTTGACGAGCAATGTGCTTCATTACTATTGAGGTGATACCCAAGATGAACTTTCTGGACTAGTTGATTTCACTGTGGAGAGGGCAAACATGAATGTGTGAGAATTTTAACCAACATCCAGCCAATTTATTAACATTGAAAGTTGAGAGTAAGAAGTGTCACATGAAAATGAATTTTATCTGAAATTTGCATAACCAATTACATATTGACACGTGTCACTCAAAATCTTATCCGATAAATTATTAAGATTACATAAAGATAAGAAATTTGGAGACTTACTCATTTATTAACATTGAAAGCTGAAGATAAGAACTGTCATGTGAACATGAATTTTATCTGAAATTTGTATAACCAATTACATATCGACACATGTTAGTCAAAGTTTTATCCAAAAAATTATTAAGATTACATAGAGATAAAAAAACATCTGGAGACTTACTCATTTACTAACATTGAAAGCTGAAGATAAGAACTGCCACATGGGCATGAATTTTATTTGAAATTTACATAACCAATTACATCTCGACACGTGTCACTCAAAATCTTATTCGAAAAGTTATTAAGATTACATCAAGATAAGAAATTTAATAGTTTCAACGATAGCTTTAAAAAATGTAGTTATGGGCCACTTGTTTGGGTTCAGGTTATTATCGGCTCAACAATAGCTTTAAAAAATTTAAATAAATATCAGACACAAACTAGAGGACACACACTATAAAGGTGACAACCTAGGCACTCAAGGACTCATCAATGTAGTTATCCCAATGCTTGCAACAACGATGGTCAAAATGGGTGTATCACAACTCAAACAGTTATTCGTTATGCAACAAATACAGTAACGATCGTAAAATTGACAACCTAGGCACTTAAGGACACATTAGGCATCTCAGTACTAACAACAACTATAATAACAAATACAGACTTAATACAAACTTACATAAGGCGTTGCGCGAGATGGTGCTGTTGATGGACCTGCTGTCATATGTCTGTATGGAAAAAGTTAGGAATACATTTCAAATGAGCCTCTTACAAGCAAATTGAGAAAATACAGATTAGAACACAAAAAATAGCACTAATGAATGTAGGATGTGGGCATCAGAGTGCTAGGTGATCATGATGTAGAAATGTAGAATTATCAGAGAGACGGGCCGAAGGTCCACTTCCAAAAATACTGATATTGTCCCTAACTTGGTAATTACCACCTGCACAATTCGCCAGGTGTGGGGTTTTATCACAAAAGACATTGGTGTTAGTTAGAGTGAGGTTAGGACATTTAAACTATTACTTTTCTTTTTGTATGGCTGATGTGGGATTCAACACATGAATCATTCTAAACTTATCATGTGATTGTGCTTGATATTCGCAGTATGTAACCTAAGTAACAGAAACTATGAATGAATAAGCAAATATTTGAATGATAAAAACATTTTCATTTAAATGAATTTCCAAGTTCCTAACAACTGCAAAATTATTGCAAGTTACTATCCAATATCCTTGGCCTTTGAATGCTATAAACATTTTCCTTTTAAATGAACTTCCATGTTCCTGAAAACGGCAAGTTATTATCCAATTTCCTTTTTCTTTTTAACTTTCCAATCAAAGAAGCAACCCCAAAAAACTACCACCCTCAAACTACAAAAAACGGAATATCAAGAACACAAGGAACAAAACAACACCCTTCCTAACAGAAAACAGAAAATTATAGCCTGTTGGAAGACTTGTAAAGAAGAACTTGACGGTATGTTGTTCCCTCGCATTTGGAATATTGCACAGATGCAAGAACAACAAAAGACATGCAAGAAGAGAAATTAGTAGCATAAATAAAGGCCACCTAAACCCAAAACGCACAAATGCAAGAACAACAAAAGACATGCAAGAGGCGTTAACCATTTTGTAGAGAAGTGGATGTTGTTTAGTCGGACGGCCAGGTGGAGTACTCCACCTCCATAGAAGAAAGTTGGTGGTGTGGATCTCAATGGTTCTAAAGGTCTAAAATATCCATAATATCCCGATATTTTCATCGAAATTTCCGTGTTTTTGGACTACCGATATTTCCGATGTCATCGATATTTCCATCGAAATTTCCGTGTTTTTTAAATTTCTATATTTAAAAAAAAACAAGAGGATTTGAACCCTTCCCATTTTATTCCTTCAACACATTGATCACCATATCACTTATGTTTTTTGTGAAAATATGCTAAAATATTTATATATTTTCTACCCTCACAATGTTTGCCAGCTTGTTATATAATCAACTTAAATCAGTTAAATCCATCATGCAATGCATTTCCTTCCAATTTTTTGTGATAAACTAATAGATAATTGACTAAATAAACATCCTGCAAAGTTTCAATAAAAATTTTCAAGTTTTTCTCACAATTTCCGTGGTTTTTATTCAATTTTTATCGATATCGATAATATCCCGATATTTCCATCGAAATTTCCGTGTTTTTGACTACCAATATTTCCGATATCATCGATATTTAATACCTTCTAACCACTAAACCGAATGTGGGTCAGCAGATTTCTCTTTTGCGGATTGCTTCAATTTCCGCGGTGGTGGTGATGGTTGGCGTGGTAATAGGGGCCGGCGGCAAAAGAGGAGCGGGCGGATGAGGAATAAGAGGGGGAGGGAATTGGCTCGATTTGAGAGCTTCCTCCCAATCAATCCATCTCTAGGTTCAACATTTTCGCAATGCTCTACAGATCGGATAATGATTTTGGAAGGAAAGTGATTGTCATACGATTCACGTGAGTTAACAAGCAATGTGCTTCATTACTACATACGACTCGCTTGAGTTGACGAGCAATGTGCTTCATTACTATTGAGGTGATACCCAAGATGAACTTTCTGGACTAGTTGATTTCATTGTGGAGAGGGCAAACATGAATGTGTGAGAATTTTAACCAACATCCAGCCAATTTATTAACATTGAAAGTTGAGAGTAAGTAGTGTCACATGAAAATGAATTTTATCTGAAATTTGCATAACCAACTACATATTGACACGTGTCACTCAAAATCTTATCCGATAAATTATTAAGATTGCATAAAGATAAGAAATTTGGAGACTTACTCATTTATTAACATTGAAAGCTGAAGATAAGAACTGCCATGTGGACATGAATTTTATCTGAAATTTGTATAACCAATTACATATCGACACATGTTAGTCAAAGTCTTATCCAAAAAATTATTAAGATTACATAGAGATAAAAAAAAAATATGGAGACTTACTCATTTACTAACATTGAAAGCTGAAGATAAGAACTGTCACATGGACATGAATTTTATCTGAAATTTACATAACCAATTACATCTCGACACGTGTCACTCAAAATCTTATTCGAAAAATTATTAAGATTACACAAAGATAAGAAATTTGGAGACTTACTCATTTATTAACATTGAAAGTTGAAGATAAGAACTGCCATGTGGACATGAATTTTATCTGAAATTTGCATAACCAATTACATCTTGACTCGTGTTAGTCAAAGGCTTATCCAAAAAATTATTAAGATTACATAGAGATAAAAAAATCTGAAGACTTACCCATTTATTAACATTAAAAACTAAAGATAAAAACTGCCACGTGGACTTTAATTTTATCTGAAATTTGCATAACCAATTACATCTCGACACGTGTCAATCAAAATGATATCCGAAAAATTATTAAGATTACATATAGATAAGAAATCTGGAGACTTACTCATTTATGAACATTAAAAGCTGAAAATTTTGCATAACCAATTACATCTTGACAAGTGTCACTAAAAATTTTATTCAAAATTTTCTAAGGTAGAAATAAGAAATCTAGAGACCCACTCATTTAGCTACATGTGTCACTCCAAAATCTTATTCCAAAAATTGTTAAAATCATATAAAGATAAGAAATCTAGAGAGTTAATCATTTAGCGACAAGTGTCTTTCGAAAATCCTAGTCGAAGAATTGTTGAGATCATATAAATATAAAAAATCTAGAGAGTTATTTATTTAGCAACAAGTGTCATTCAAAAATCATGTCTAGATAAACCTTATTTTAATATAGTAGTTTAATTTAATTAACAAATAAATTTAATGAATAAATTTACAATTAATAAATTATTAAGAGAATATGAATATAGTCTGAAACTGTTCATCTAAAAGAATATTTTGCAGCAAGTGGCTCTTTACCACAATGGTAGAAAAGTGTTGACTCCTTGCATGATGGCGTGGGGTGGCTAATTTAACATCTAATCTAACGAAATCTATCATTTGACAAACAAAAAAAAACAATAAAAGTAATATTTTGTAAAGCTATAATTGTGGACGTGACATGTTTAGCCTCTTCAGTTAGAAATGGTATATGAATATATTTTAAAATTGTTCATTAAAAATAATATTTTGCAAAGCTATAATTGTGGACGGGCCATGTTTAACTTATTCAGTTAGAGAATACCTGATTCTCCTGATCTTGTAATGAATTTGTCTTGATTAGCTTTTACATGAACTAAGGAAGGAATCAAGAATTCGGCGACACTCATAGAATTATCATATCACATCTTTTCCAGTGGGCAGCTATATATGGAAAAAAATCATCTAAAATGCATAGGATTGAAATTTTTTCTCGAAAATTCCAAACCAAATAATAAAAATCTTGATCACATACCGAAAAATTCCCAAATCGATAATACCAAATTTTTTGGAATCTTTACCAAATCGATCCTGAACTTTTTGGTATGGAAATCGGGATTACTTATTTAATGGTTCGGGAATCCTGAACCAAATCAGAATATATATATGTTTATTTTGATTGCATGCATGTTGAATGTTAAATTTAAGTAGTTTGATGGTAAACTATATTAGAAATAGAAGTGTAGAATTAAGTAGTTTGGAAATTTGGAACATCAATTTGACTTGGTATGAAATTGGTACGAAATTTCAAATTGGTATGAAGTAAAAAAATTACCTAAATATGAAATTTGGGAACAAAATTTTAGGCCAAAATCCCAAAATTTAGTTCACATCCCAAAAATCTCAAATTTCAATTCAAAAGCCCAAAACCAAAAACCCAATCCCAATCCATTTCAAAATATCGAAAACATTTCAGAAATCCCAAAAACTGAGAATACCGAAATTTCGGTTCGGGGATTGGTCTTCAAATTTTTGTCCCGAAAAATTTTAGTTTGGAATTCAATATCCTATTTTTTATTTGGAATCCCATACCGAACCACTCATAAAGATACATGTATTAGTAGTCATATCAAAATCTATTAAAGTCTTAAACATAACAGATAAACGGAAGGAACCTCAAGCACTTTGTTGAAACCAAAAAACCCTTTGAATGATAGAACAATCCACATCAAACCAAGAATATAAAAAGAACACTTTTAAGTAACCTTGTTTTCAATTGAAGCTCCTTTACCTGGTGAAGAAACTTCTCCCTCTTTAGGGGTGGTTCGGTATGGAATTCTAAACTAAAAATAGAATCTCGAATCCCAAATCAAAAAATTTCAGAACAGGAGTTTGAATGGAAAAAAAAATAGTGTATTCAAATGAAAGAAATATTATAAAATCGTTAAAACCGTACTAGAAATTTTTTTCCTTTTATGTTTTACCTTCGCTAGGTCTACAGAAACACAAAGTTAAAATAAAAATTAAAAATTAAAAACCTTTGAAATGAGATAGACTTACACGAAGTTGAGAAGAGTAACAATAAAAACACATATCCAGAGCCTTGCATAATCCATGGGAACGAGATTATTTGGCTTCATGTTTTTATCTTCAATTCTTGGCTAGCTAGCTTTACATGCTTCTATTCTTGTTTCTCCTTTTTAAAGTAATTCTCTTCTTCAATGGAAGAAGTGGGTTAAATTTAAGTGATTATGACAAAGAAAAAGAAACATAATAACGATCGGTCAAATTAATGCAAACCCTAATATAAGTAAATTAACTAGCACACATGACTAGCTGTAACAACTCAATTGTTAAATGAAATATAAACTCAAGGATAAATTACTCTCTCAGTAAAACAAATTTCAGTTTCTAAAATTGTTTGTTATTAATTTGTTAACGGTGAAACAAAAGTGCACTAGACCTTCCCAAAACGGTTGTAAATCGAGTAATATTAGACATACTACATAATTAGTGTACCATGATCAGCCCAAAGACCAGGCATTCTTCTTGGAAGAGATATAAAAGAACTAGCCATTTCAAATACTTGAGATTTGTCACATAATACTACGATCTAGTGTTATTCCTCTTCACGTATAAGTGAGAGGTTTTAAGTTCAATTCTCGCCAAAAGCAAATTTGAACCACATTATTGCTAGCTCATTGTAAGGTACACTCCTTCATTCCCTTAATATAGATATGTCGTTTGTTCAAAAAAATATTTGAGATTTTTTTATTTTTGGTGAAATTTTACTTTATTAGCAACACAATATATTATATGAGAAGACCCAAATACTAATATACAAAGAAAAAAATGGACCTCCACAGTAACCACAGTAATCAAGAGCCCAAAATATAAAAAACAACAAAACAAACCCTAAATAATGAAGCAAACCCTAGAAGCATCAAACCACCAACTTGCCCACCAACAGAAACAAGGGTCCCCAGCATCACATACTTCAGATTTGGAGTAGAGAAAGGCTGAACACTTTGTGGCCATAATCAGCCCAATTGATTAAAAAAAATATTTCAAAAAGTTGCAGGTTCCATATTTGAATGTTCGGTTTTTCATTATTACAGTTGATTCATTATATGGTTTAAACCAAATTTATCATTATTTAAAGTAGAATATCGTTGTATATAGAAAAAAAAAAATTAATGAGACAAGCAGTGGGTAGGAACCCAGGAAGGGTTACAATCGGGTCCAATTTGATCCTAAAACATATAGCATAATACATTCTGCCCACTCATGCCGATCTTTGTTAAGGAGATGGATTGTCTGCCCTCCCCTTCCCATATCCTCTCCATGTCCTCTTATTTGTGCGGTCACGGTTGAGCCACGTTAACAATTTATATTCATATTGTTTTTTGTCTTATTATCTCTATTAAAAAATTAATATAAAATGTTAATGTGTTTTAACCGTGACTGCACAAAACAGAAGAGCATAGAGAGGATATGAGAAGGGGAGGGCAGACAATTCATCTCCCTTTGTTTTTACCTCTCTAGGTTGAAAAGTTTCTGTAGCTAATACTTTATAATTGACAATTCTATAAACAACCGGTTCGCGGTCTATCGGCGAGCCAGCTCTAAGTCAAACATCTTTCAAAATAAATTGAATTTTAAACCCTCCATATAAAAAACATGAAGTTTTAGAATCTAAGATGCGACTAAAATATTTAGCAACTTAAGATCATGTCTAATTTCGAAGTATTGGAAATAAAACTTAAATCAAAACCCGAATCTTTTTATTGAAGTTATTAAAACATCAGGGGGTGTTCATAAGTTGGGATTGTTTGAAGATTCGTTTGCGTGCATTTATGCTCATTGCAATGAACTATGGTATATGCTCATCATAAAAAGATTTTTCAGTGTGATCGTCACACAAGGCGGTACATCACGTGTTCCTATATAAATGGTGAGATATGTGTGTTAAAAGGTTAATAACTTAAAAATTAAAAAATTTCACCACTTACATAAAAACACGTGGTGTATCATTCGTGTTCTAGTCACAACTAAAAATTTCTCCTCTCCATGCCGGTCACATCCCGGCCCGGGGTCCACCACATCCCAGGCCCGACTTCCACTATAGCACGATATTGTCCGCTTTGAGCCCCGATCACGCCCTCACGGTTTTGTTTCTGGGAACTCACACGAGAACTTTCTAGTGGGTCACCTATCATAGGAGTGTTCTCGCGCGCTACTTGCTTAACTTCGGAGTTCTGATGAACTCCGAAGCTAGCGAGCTCCTAAAAGGCCTCGTACTAGGAAGAGGTGGGAATATATTTATAAGGCTTACATGATCCTTTCTCTTGGGCGATGTAGGATATTACAATCCACCCCCTTAGGGGCCCGACGTCCTCGTCTGCACACTTTCGGCCAGGGAGTGGCTCTGATACCAAATTGTCACATCCCGGCCCAGAGTCCACCACATCCTGGGTCCGACCTCCGTCGTAGCACGATATTGTCCGTTTTGGGCCCCGACCACGCCCTTACGGTTTTGTTTCTAAGAACTCACACAAGAACTCCCCAGTGGGTCATCCATCATGGGAGTGCTCTCGCACGCTACTCGCTTAACTTTGGAGTTTCGATAACTCCGAAGCCAGTGAGCTCTCAAAAGGTGTCGTGCTAGGAAGAGGTGAGAATATACTTAGAAGGCTTACATGATCTTCTCTCTTGGGCGATATGGGATATTACAATGCCCCTCGCCATTTAACACGTGTCATTTCACTTAAACATAGTTATTTTTTTTTTTTCAAAATTAGAAGAGAAAAAAGTATTTAATATTTAAGTTAACTATAATTAGTTAAAAAGACACATGTTAAATAATGAGATGTATGGTGAATACACACTATAATTATGGTGGTGAGGAAAATGCAAAGGAAAAAGAGAAATTGAGTGAGAAAATATTGTTGAGTTCGCAGAGGTCTTGAGGATTTAATATGGAGCATTGGAAGTTGCAACTTCTTTTATTTTATTTCTCAAATCAAGAAGGTTGCCATACTGTTCAGTTGGACCATGGACGTTATTGAGTTTCCCAAATCAACTAGATGGTGTGATGAATTATTCTAGAAGAGACAATATCCACTTTAGTTTTGGAAATAATTGCTCTATAGATTTAAAGAGGGCGAAAAAGACAACTGGGTCCTCTATTACAAAAATAAAATCTTAGGTAGGGATGTGATTTCGCAGAATTTAAATTGTTGTTTTATTTTCAACATCACCCACGTATTATTATAGCATTTTTAATTTTAAAAAATAAATAATTCCACATTATCTCTCTCCAACTTCTTTCTTTTATATATATATATATATATATATATATATATTTATTTATTTATTTTATATTCACACACATATAGTATATAGGCTTCATCTATTTATTTATTTATTAAGACATCAAATGCTTTTGAAAAAACAATTATTAAGAATTTTTGTGTTTCTTCATAAAACATAGTTATGAATGACAAAAAAAATTAAAATAATAAAACATAGTTATGATGTAGAAACTCTTTAATTTATTGTCAATCTTAATAAAAAATGTCTTTTGGTTATTGAAAAATACTTTCAATTATTACAACACGGAATTACTTTTTTCACACGTGCATTGTGGACGTTGAAACTCAATTCCTTGTTAACATATGTTGAAGGCAAAAATAATACCTCGAGTATGTGAATAAACACTCTTGAATGTAACCCGCTGTGAATTATCTCAGACTAAGTTTTTTTTCCTATTGAAATTCTGATTCTGCATGAGGCATGAGGTGAACTCTAAACCACTTTAATTACAAATATTTGCTAAACATTCTAGTCCAAAAATGATTAGAGTCAAATATATATTCAATCACATCAGCTCACAATGCTGTAAAACAATAATACATATGTGTTGTGCCTAGGCCCGTTCGTTAGTGTGGAACCGAGATTCAGATTACAACATCACCAAATCACACACAGTTGAACATAATAAAATACAAGAAATAAAGACATCGAGAAATTTACGAGGTTCGGCAAAAACCTGCCTACGTCATCGGAGAGATATTGCTCTTCACTGTGAGAATAACAGTACAAGTATACATGAGTTAAATCACCATAACTCAATCTCGAATCCCTTGTACACACACTCATAAAAAAATTTCCAAGAACCTCACTATACTCCAAGAGTTCTTTCACTAAAAACCTTTCACTCTAACTCTCTTGATTTCTTTCACCCGTGCCCATGCTTTCCCATGGGAGAGCCGAATGCTCTCCACACCTTGGATGCTCACTGATGCCCTCACATCCCACTCGGCAAGCATTGCTTCTGCATTTAAACCATGAAAAAAGGAATCAACCTTCCTTTCTTTTTCACAAGCATAATCATGATGCATCATGATGTTCCTACTTTCTGCTTTGCCTTTTGACCAAACCCAAAGCCACTCACGTGGCATTCCAATGTTGAGGAAAAAGGGCAAAGAGGAAAGAATACCAAGCAAACATGCTTCCAAAGTCAAAAAGCAAACCTAATTTTGCTTTTTCCTTTCTAGCACTCCACATGTGATATTTCCACCAAGAAGCAAACATACAAAGCCACTTAATTGTTGCCAGCTCAAAATACGAGCCAATCAAAACAATATGCACCATGATGCTAGTTTAATTATACCGATTTTTCTTCGTATCGATAATCATCTATTTAACTCACTAATCCTATCATTTATATATATATATATATATATAAATATATATATATATATATATAAATATATATAATTAATTCAGATTTAACTTTTCACATTGGAACTAATGAATATATATCATTTATTTAAAAAAATAATAATTACCCAAACGAGAAACTAATCCTCCACCACCCACCCCCCAAAAACGTCAGAACTATTTACCGTCTTAACACCCCACACTCATGAAACACTCGTCAATCAATGGCACCCCCAAATTAACAAAATTAGGGTTTACTGCGCCCTTCTTCGAATTCATCGAACTTCAGAATCTGTAGCACCAAGGAAGATGGAAGCACATTCACCCATTTGTGCTCGCACCCGCTCCTACTAACTACACTGCCAGAGTAAGCTCGAATTCATTTGGGTACAAGAATGGTACGCACTCTCTCGCAACTGCTTTTCTTCATTTGGGTTTAATCTTCAGTGTGTTCATTGATGTTTTCAGTGTTTAATTTCCAAATCCCGTAGTATTAATCAAAGCCGGCTTCAATTGAAAAACCCCAAAACACAAAATTTAGGTTTCATGGAACAGAAGCATAAGATATTGGATAGTTCAAGTTGTGAGGGTGAAGGAAGTTGTCTTAGTCGTAAGGAAGATAGATTCAGTGGTCTCCCCGATGGAGTTGCGTATCGTATTCTTTCGTTTCTTACTATAAAGGACGTCACTTGTTTCAGCATTGTGTCCAAAAGATGTAGAGAACTTTATCTGTCAACTCCGTCTTTGGATTTCGAATTCATGACTACGAGAACACCCTCGGGTGAGTATAAGAGATTCAGCGAGGTCACTTGTGAGGTTAGATTGAATTTGGTGAACTCATTGGATAGGTTCTTGCTTCAACGCGGGGATAACAAGATAGAGTACTTTCGTCTTGTGTGGGTGGGTCACCCTGTAGACGAAGAAGACAGTGACGACCAAAGGGATGAAGAGCCATGCTTCTGTGTTAATGAGCGTTTCCGGATAATGACATGGATTCATAATGCACTGAGGTGTAGTGTTGAAGTTCTTGATGTTAAGAGCGATGTAGATTATTTTGTGGGTGAACCGTACACATTATTTCCTTCTCGTGTCTTTCTCTGTGAAACTTTGACTTCTCTAGCAGTTGACATGAATCATACAATGGTTAAAACACCTTCCGTTGCCTTTTCCTCGAATCTTGTAGACCTGAAGTTATTAAATGTTAATATAGAAGATGAGGGTTTTTTCAAATGGATCTCGTGTTCCTGCAAATTCATCAAGGAAATATATCTTTGTGATATTAGTATAAGAGATAATATCATCATCGAGAGCTCATCTCTGGAAAAATTTGGATATATGAACGGTGCAGGGTTTACACCAAGCCATTTTAACATCTCAGGCGAGAAACTTGAAGTCATAAATATTACCTGGAGGTTTAATTTACCGGGTGACAAGTCGTTAAATATTTTTGCTCCAAGACTCAAAGATTTATGTTGGAGGGGATGTCGGGTGAATCAGGGAAACCTGGGACCGCTAGAATGTTTAGAAAAAGCTGTTATTTGCCTGGAGCCTAAAGCAGATGACTCTGACAAACTGATTAAGCATTTTTACAGTTTACGCAGGGTTGAACGTCTTGTTTTAAATGCAGCGACCTTTAAGGTAATGAGAACCACAACCCTTCATACTGAATATTACTTTTCGGTGAAAAAAAACTAGATAATTTGGTATCCAAAATAATTTAATTATTTTGTTCCTCTCTTTACATTTCAATTTAAACAGGATAACAATACTTTTACATTAAAATGGTAACACTTGCTATAACAAAATGAGAAACATGATATAGGTTTTGCCTCTATGACATTGCAGGCTTTGTTCAGGGAAGGATACACGCATGCCCAATTTGATCGTCTTTTTTATTTGGAATTGAATCTAAGGAGCTTTTCTGATGATATCTTTCCTGCAGTGGTCTCTCTGTTAAGAGTAATGCATAATTTGTGTACTTTATACATAACTTGTTTTGCTATCCCAAGTTCTACGGACCCTCAACCCGGTGTAAGTTAAGTCTATGATTTCCTTTCTTAATATCGTAAAACTTCTATCTACTCATGATAAAAAATTTGGTTCCAACTTGGGCTAGTTATAAGTATTATTAACCTCCATGTCGTATTACGTAATTATTTCTTTACATCTGCTATTAGCTTCGTTTCGTTTCTTATTTTGTGGAAAATTTCAAATTGGTTGCTTGTTGACTTGTTGCTGTTCCAGGTATCTGGTTTTGATAAGGAATACTGGAAGCTGCAGAATCTGGATTTTATTGATCAGATTAAGGAGGTTACCATAGAGCTGGATGGGTCGAGTAACGGGATTGAGTTTGCACGGTATATACTCGAGAATGCCAAGAACCTGGAGCAAATGCACACACACTGTTTATTGGATCTGTCTGATGATGCTATACAAAAGCTCAATGAAAGTGATATGTCCAGGGCAACAGTTTACTCTGAGGACGACTACGAGGAAGACTCTGAGGAAAACTTCGGAGAAGACTAACCGAGATAAACAAAGAAACGAGTTTTGATGTTTTGCAGTTGTTTTTTGCTATGATATTGAAACCGTTACACTATATTTGGATGAGGGAAATAAGTTTAGAAATTTGATAAAAGTCAGAATTTATAAATTAATACACTAATTCTCTTGTTTGGATTCATAAACGTAGAACTTTAGAATTGCGTGGGAAAAAAACTTGAAATTTGAGACTTTCAATTCCGAAGTTTAAATTTCATGTAAATAGGTGTTATTTTTTTAATTTTCATGAGTGAGAGTTTAAAAATAACAAATTTTGTTCAAATTTCATTGTTTTTTTAAATTAACCAAACAAAAAAATTTACAAATTTCAAAAAATAAAATTTTATTACTTCAATTTTCGTCATTTTAAATTTTTTTAGTAATGTTAAATTTCCTCATACAAACAAAGTATAATGTACATGATATAGCGTTGTTAATTTTTATCGTCGTATGAAAAAAATTATCTTGAATTAGAGAAAACTGAAATCAAGGAGAGAGAACCCATGGCCAAGTAGATCTTACTTCAATCTCATTTGGGTTTCTGAAACTTCATTTGCATCACTTTACACTTTGAAACTCAATTTTTGCATCACCTTGAAACTTAATTTGCATCACTTTAGACCGAAATCAAAGTAAATTGAATTTTAAGCCTTTCAAATCAAAACCATGAAGTTTTAGAATCATAAGATGTTGATTGAAATTTTTAGCAACTTAAGATAATGCTTAATTTCGAGTGCAATATTGAAAATAAAATTTAATCACATGCTGAAAAGTAATTATGTCTATATATTACTAGCATATGGACACACACAAAGTGTGTGTGAAATTTTTTGATTTTTGTTTTTGAAATAGAATGAGAGAAGAAGAGAGTGATGGTGAACGTAGGAGGAGTGGGAACTTTTTTTTTTAAAATTTTAATTTTAATTAGAGATATGGTAGGATTACATGTAGGTGGGGCTTTGAAAAAAAAAACAAAATTTAGTTGTGTGAAATTACATTTCTACCCATTTTCTTATCCATGTTCTGTTTTGGTTAGAGGATTAAACTGATAATTTCGTAATATTTTGGTTGACGATAAATATTTTATTAATTAATAGAGATAATACCAGTTTGATTTTCACTTATATAGTATACCGAATCAAATTTAACCTTTCACATTGGAAGTAATGAAAGAGTTATATTTTGACCCAAACGAGAATCGACACCCCGAATCCAAGAGTTAAACCCATTTACCGTCTGAAACACCAGTCAATCAACGCCACTCCCACATTAACAAAACTGGGGTTTACTGCGCCCTTCTTCGAATTCATCGAACTCCAGAACCTGTAGCACCAAGGAAGATGGAGGCACATTCACCCATTTGTGTTCGCACCCGCTCCTACCTACTGCACTGCCAGAAGTAAGCTCGAACTCATTTGGGTACAAGAATGGTACACACTCTCTCGCAACTGATTTTCTTTATTTCGGTTCAATCTTCAGTGTGTTAATTGATTTTTCAGGGTTTGGTTTTCAAATCCCCGTAGTATTAATCGAAACCGGGTTCAATTGAAAAACCCCAAAACACAAAATTTAGGTTCCATGGAACAGAAGCATGAGACATTGGCTAGTTCAAGTTGTGAGGGTGAAGGAAGTAGTCGTAGTCGTGAGGAAGATAGATTCAGCGGTCTCCCCAACAGAATTGCTTATCGAATTCTTTCGTTTCTTACTATAAAGGACGTCGCTTGTTTCAGCATTGTGTCCAAAAGATGCAGAGAACTTTATCTGTCAACTCCGTCATTGAATTTCGAATTCATGACTACAGGAGCACCCTCGGATATGTGGAAGTGTTTCTGCGAGGCCCCGTGTGAGGTTAGGTTGAAGTTGGTGAACTCATTGGATAGGTTCTTGCTTCAACGCGGGGATAATAAGATAGAGCACTTTCGTCTTGTGTGGAAGAGTCACACTGTATACGAAGAAAACGAAGAAAATGATGAAGCACCATGCTTCTGTGTTAATGAGCATTTTCGAATAATGACTTGGATTCACAATGCAGTGAGGTGTAATGTTGAAGTTCTTAATGTTAAGAACCGTGTAGTTGATTTTGAGGATGAATTGTACTCATTATTTCCTTCTTGTGTCTTTCTCTGTGCAACTTTGACTTCTCTAGCGGTTAACATGGATTTTACAATGGTTAAAACACCTTCCGTTGCCTTTTCCTCGAATCTTGTAGACCTCAAGTTATTAAATGTTAAAATAGAAGATGAGGGGTTTTTCAAATGGATCTCATGTTCCTGCAAATTCATCAAAGAAATATTTCTTTTTGGTATTAGTGTAAGAGGTAGTATCATCATCAAGAGCTCTTCTCTGGAAAAATTTGGATATGTGGGCGGTGGCAGCTCTACACTGAGCCATCTTAACATCTCAGGCAAGAAACTTGAAGTCATAAATATTACCTGGAGGTTTAATTCACCTGATGACAAGTCGTTGAATATTTTTGCTCCAAGACTCAAAGATTTATGTTGGAGGGGGAGCCTGGTGAATCAGGCAAACCTGGGAGAGCTAGAATGTTTAGAAGAAGCTGTTATTTGCCTGGAGCCTAAATCAGACGACTCTGACAAACTGATTAAGCATTTTTACAGTTTACACAGGGTTGAATATCTTGTTTTAAATGCAGAGACCTTTAAGGTAATGAGAACCACAACCCTTCATACTTAATACTACTTTCCGGTGAAAAAAACTAGATATTTTGTCATCTGAAATAATTTATTTATTTGGTTTTCTCTTTACATTTCAGTTTAAACAGGATAGCGATGCTTTACATTAAAATGGTTCACATGTTGTAACAAAATGAGAAACATGGTATAGGTTTTGCCTTTATGACATTGCAGGCTTTGTTCAAGGAAGGATACACGCATGCTCAATTTGATCGTCTTTTTTATTTGCAATTGAATCTAAGAAGCTTTTCTGATGATATCTTTCCTGAAGTGGTCTCTCTATTAAGAGGATTGCATAATTTGTGTACTTTATGCATAACTTGTTTTGTTGTCCCAAGTTCTATGGACCCTCAACCCAATGTAAGTTAAGTCTATGATTTCCTTTCTTAATATCATAAAACCTCCATCTACTCATGAGAAAAAATGATCCCAACTTGAGCTAGTCATAAATATTATTAACCTCCATGTCATAAATACGTAACAATTTCTTTACATCTGTTTCAAGAGACTTGTCTCCACATTGTAAAAGTTGTCAAAACAACCAAAATATGAAGTGTTACAATTTAAGTTTTAAGATGAAATCAAATAATTCTCCAAAGTACACAGTGTCCCAATGTTTAATTAGGTCCCGTTTTAAGATAAACTTGTCAACACATTGTAAAAATTGTCGAGAATAATTTATTTTTTAGTGTTTTTGTCACGTCATTGAGCTTGCGAATGCGTTATAACTCATCAACATGGACACCTTGTTGGTGAAGCCAAGCTGTTACTAGCTTCTTAGGCATGCTTATATCTTCTTGTGATGAAACTTCTGGCATTTGATTCTGTATTTTGGAAATTGAAATGCTCCTTATATTAGTAGAATTGGTTTTAGGGTATTTCATTTGGTTTCTTATTTTGGGGAAAATTTCAAATTGGTTGCTTGTTGACTTGTTGCTGTTGCAGGTATCTGGGTTTGATAAGGAATACTGGAAGCTACAGAATCTGGATTTTATTGATCAGATTAAGGAGGTTACCATAGAGCTGGATGGGTCTAATAATGGGATTGAGTTTGCACGGTATATACTCGAGCATGCCAAGAACCTGGAGCAAATGTGCATACAACATTTTTTGGATCTGTCTGATGATGCTACACTGAAGCTAAATGATAGCAAGAAGATGACCAAGGCCACAGTTATCTTTGAGGTAGGCTACCTTAGTAGGCCACAGTTTGATTTCGACTGGGACGAAGACTAAGGAAAACTTCGAAGAAGCATACGAGGAATACTAAACGAGATAAACAGAGAAAGCAAATTTGATGTTCTTCAGAAGTTGTGTTTTGCTATAATATTGAAACCCTAATGCACATGTTGATATAGCGTTGGTAAAATTTATTGTTGAATGGAAAAAAATTTCTCGAATTAGAGAAAGTCGAAATGTGGGAGAAAAAGAATCCACCCCCAAGTTGATCTTAAATCAGCTCGTTAAAGGCTTATTTTTTGGTATGTCCCTTAAAATTTTACTTCAATTTCATTTTTGTCATCTGAAACTTAGTTTGCATCACTTTGCACTCCGAACTCAATTTTGCATCACTTTGCACTTTCAAACTCAATTTTGCATCGCTTTGCCATATTCCGTTAGAGGGACAGGGAGAGTTAACACCCTACTTATTGATTTAACTACATATGAATACAACTGTAGTAAATGGTCGTTTACAAGAGCAACAACTTTTTCATACGAGTGCTTCATATATATATATATATATATATATATATATATATATATATATATATATATATATATATATATATATATAGAGAGAGAGAGAGAGAGAGAGAGAGAGAGAGAGAGAGAGAGAGAGAAAGAGAGAGAGAGAGAGAGAGAGAGGGGGTCTTAATATTTTTTAGGCATTTTAGTCAAAATGGTCCCTGGGATTTGCATAACTCATCACTTTGGTCCCTGAGATTGTCCACCATCCATCATTTTGGTCCTTCTATTAAAAACGTTTTGAGCAATTTTTAAAGCTTCGTAACTCAATCGTTTCTTAACCAAATTCAACCTAGAATATATCAAAATGAAGATAGTAAAGTGTAGAATAAGATTATACCTATTTTGAAGTCCAATGGTTGCCGGAGATTGCCGAAAAATAGCCTTAAATGTGACTGTTCCGCGAGAAAATTGCAAAACTCACCTGAAACTGAGTAAACTTTAAATGTTTATAACTTCTTCAATATGCAACGAAATCGAGTGATTAAAAAACAAAAATCATACTTCTCGACAAGGCGAAGAGAATGATACCTTTCTTGACTGCTAATTCACCGTGGTTTGGCTGAAAGCGACTCAAAAGTGGCTAACAATTTTCGAGTTAGCCACTTTCGAGCCGTTTTTCGGCCAAACCACGGCGATTTAGCCATAGATAAAGATACCATTCTCTTCATCTCATCGAGAAGTATGATTTTTATTTTTGAATCACTCGATTTTGTTGAGTATTGAAGAAGTTATGAATGTTCAAAGTTTATCTAGTTTTGGGCGAGTTTTCTAGTTTTTCCACAAACTAGTCAACTTTTGAGGCTATTTTTTTGCCATCTCAGGCAACCATTGGGTTTCGAAATATGTATAATCTTGTTCTACACTTTCCTATCTTTATTTTGATATATTATGGGTCAAATTTGGTTAATAAACGATTAAATTACGAAGTTTTGAAAATTGCCTAAAGAGTTTTTAACGGAATGACCAAAATGATGGATGGTGGACAATCTCATGGACCATTTCTATTAATTTTCAATTTCATGGACCAAAGTGATGAGTTATGCAAATCTCAGGGATCATTTTGGCTAAAATGCCTTCTTTTATAAAAATGAGGATTAATTGTGGGTCCATACGATATCGAACTTTAATGAACCGAACTGTTTATTTTTGAAGTTGCACTTCATAAATGATCCTTGTAAAATATTAACCAAATCGGAAATATTTAAGACACCTAATTGGGTTCAAAAAAATTAACGAATACTTTGTTATATAAAAAAAATGAAATTTTATCTAAATAATTAAATAAGCAAATGATTTCGGATTGAATTGAATTTTTGCAAGAATTATTTATTAATTGAAACTTACAAAATAAGCAGTTCGAATCACTAAATTTCGATGTACAGTAAACCCTACACTTAATCCTCATTTTTTTGACGAAAATGGAGATCTCTTTGCATCAAAGGCCTATATATAGTGAAAAATAGTAAAACGACACCCCCAACTTAACAAAATTAGGGTTCTTTCTGTTCTTCATTCTTCCAGGGAAGGGCGCAATGCGTTGGCCCAATTTTGGCTCCAACGTGCTCCTACTAGCTGCAGTATGATCGGATTCAGTTGGTACGAAATGGGTAAGTGCCACTTTTCTGCATTTTGATTCACGTTGATTATTTGGTGATCAATTCTCTTTCCAGCTTTATATTGCAAAACCCTAACACAGAAATTAGTTCGATTCACGAGTCGCAAGCTTAAGTTAATGGCTTCTGCAAGTCGTCGAGGTGAAAGAATTTGTAGTGGGCGTGAAAGTAAGAGTATGATAGATGTATTTAGTAAGCTTCCAGACCAGATTTCCCATCACATTCTTTGCCTACTTGCTGTAACCGACCTCGCTCGTTTCGGTTGTGTGTCCAAAAGATGCAGAGAACTTTGCCTGTCATCTCCCAAGTTGAATTTGGATGAATTTTCCTTGGTGAATACGTCCACTTGTTATAAGCGGCTCGAGTTGTTTACCTATTTGGATAGGTTCTTTTTCCACCGTGGTGATAATAAGATACAAAGCTTCCGCCTTCGTTGGTATAGGCATGATGTATGTGAGGGTGAAGATGAAGAAGCACAATGCGTCTGTGATTGTTGCGTGAGTTTCAGACTGTTTACATGGATTGAAAATGCAGTAAGGTGTAATGTTGAAGTGCTTGATCTGGCGATGAATTATCAGGATGAGGAGGAACGGTTTCTGTTTCCCGCTAGTGTCTTTTTGTGTGGAACTTTGAGGCATCTAATACTGCACCTGAACTGTACGGTTCTTAAGACTCCGTCGTTCGCTTTTCAATCTAATCTCAAGATCTTGGAGTTGAAAAATGTTGATATAGATGATGCTGGTGGATTTTTCAAATGGATCTCGTGTTGCTGTAAATTCATTGAGGAATTAAGCCTTGAACACGTTTGTGTGACACAAGAAATTACTGTTGAAAGCTCGTCTCTGAAAATACTGAACTGTTCCGGTATCTTTCTGATTGATAAATGTCATATTAACATCTCATGTGAGAAGCTTGAGTACATACGTATTTGCTGGGTATTTGACTCACCGAGAAACAAATCCTTAAATATGTTTGCCCCAAATCTGAAGTCTTTCAAATGGTTCGGGAGTTTGATGAATCACTCAAATTTGGGAAAATTAGAACGCTTAGAAGTAGCTGCATTTTTCTTGGAGCCAACATGGGATTTCTTGGACAATATAGTCGAGGTTCTTCACAGTTTATGCAGGGCTAAACTTTTTATGCTAAATGAAGCTGCCATTAAGGTAAACAGAACTGTAACAGCTCAAACTGATTTTTCATTTTCTTTTTGAACTTCTTTCAACTTTTTTCCTATACTTCTTTGTGATATGGCAATGATAGGATTAGTTACTTTACGTTCCTTAAGCTACAACGCTGTTTTAAAATTGAGATGTGACATTAATCTTACATTAACCAGAATGTAAATTCACTTCTATGCTGAGTTTTTTTGGAAAATAATAAGAAATATATTGCGAAACAAGTTTGTTTTGCAATTTGAATTTTTTTTCTTATTTTGTTATCTGGAAACTATAGGATTAGATAATTTATGTTTCTTATGCTCCGATGTGATGATATTAGTTTTATGATAATCAGAATGTAAATTCATACCAATGCTAAATTTTTGTTGAAAAGAACAAAAATTAAAATGAGGAACAATATACCATTGCAGGCTCTTCCATTGAAGGAATTATCATCTAGGCCAGCTCTACTATGTGATACTAGTTCTTTGTGTATCGAAATTGGAAGCTTTATTGATGAGCTGATCCCTGCAATGGTCTCTCTCTTCAGAGCAATGCCTAAGCTTTGTACTTTATGCATAATGTTGAATCCACCTTCTGGTGACCCCAACTCTAATGTAAGTTTATGCCGGTGCTTGCTCCAAGAGTATAAGCTCCCCCTCCCTACTTCTTTCTCTTTCTCTCTCTCTTCCTCTTGCTTTTTTTTATCCTAGTATATATTCAAGATTTTTTTGAATAACGCAATTATTTCTTTCTTAAATTTGGGTTGATTTGCATGTTGCCTGTTTTCCTTTCCAGGCATCGGGGATTAGCATGGAATACTGGAAGTTGCAAAACCTCGCGTTTGTTTATCAGCTCAAGCACGTTGCTATAGAGATTTGCCACGGGTCTAATGGAATGGAGTTAGCAAGGTACATTATCGAGCATGGTCAGAATTTGCAAAAGATGGTAGTAGTTTATTCTTCCCAGGACTTGGAAAAAATTACAAGGGAGTTAGAGAAAAGCAAGATGATTCCCAATGCGACAATTGACTTCCAGGAAAAATCGATCAAGAGGTAGAAGAAAGCTGTTTCGATAATTTTCAGATTTATTTTTGTTGCAATGTCAAAACCTTTGTAGGCAGGGCCGGACCCGTGTACAGACATCAGGCTATAGCCGAGACTAGAATTTTTGTTTCAAAATTAGCAAGGAAAGCTTTCTTTCAAAATTATTGTGGTTTGTCTTCTGAAGGCCTTTTGGAATTGCTCCTGTATGAGCTTCTCTCTTTGGCTTCTGCATTTGCATTTTAGTCTGTGAAAGTTGTGAAACACGCAATCACGCAATGCACGTAAACATGCCTAGTTTTCATTTTATGCTTTGCTCGGTATACATAGCTTTCTTCTGTCTCCCCTGCCCTTTTCCCATCTCTCTTTACTACCATATATTTCGCTCTAGTACTAATCACAAGTAAAAATGTTGCCAAACTCGCTAGGTTTTTTTATTTTTTTATTTCCCTTCATCTCCCTTCGTGTAGATAATATCGTTTGTTCAAATAAAAAATAAAAAAACTTGTAGCCTTAAATGTCCTTCATCTGTTCCCCTCCAAATGAAAAATCATTCACTTCCACCTTAAATATACCTTAAAATTTAGTTCTTTGTTCGAACCTAATCATCTCTACTAATTAATAAAACACTTATTGTCAATTAAAATTTTATGAAATTATTAGTTTAACCCTCTAATTAAAACAGAACATGAATAAGAAATATGGGGCAGAAATGTAATTTCACACAACCAAATTTTGTTGTTCTTTTTCAAAGTCTCACATACATGTAATCCTAACATATCTCTAATTAAAAAAATTAAAAAAAAACTTCCCACTCTCACATTCTCTATCACTCTCTTCCTCTCTCCTTCTATTTCAAAAACAAAAATAAAAAAATTTCTCACACTTTGTGTGTGCTCATATGCTAGTGTGTATTAAACGAGCCATATTCTCATAGTTAGCCGCATTTCATTTTTTTTAAAGAAAAAGATTAACATATTTCCAAAGAGTGAAGTTTTAAATAATTTTGTCTCTTTACCAAATAATTCTTCCATTCCTGTAAATATATTATTGTAAAAAAATGGAGTTTGTGTGTGCTCATGTGCTAGTTGTAAATATATTATTGTAAAAAAATCAAATAAATAAATAAATAAATTTCTCACACGTACTTTGTGTGTGCTCATGTGCTAGTGTGTATTAAACGAGCCATATATTCTTATAGTTAGCTGCATTTCATTTTTTTAAAGAAAAAGATTGACATATTTCCAAAGAGTGAAGTTTTAAATAATTTTGTCTCTTTACTAAATAATTCTTCCATCCCTGTAAATATATTATTGTCCAAAAAAATAGAGTTTTAACGAAACACTTACGGTACTGTTCATTTGTAACGAAAAATCACATTTTTGTTGTGGTCTATTTTATCTGACAAGGAAAGAGAGGGCCGGCAGCAAGGAGAAGAAAAAAAGAGAGATGTGTTTGTATAATTGTAGGAGAATGTGTGTTTTGTTATCTTTCTTACATTGTGCCTTTATGTATACTAATAAAGTATAATTGTAGGAGAATGTGTGTTTTGTTATCTCTCTTACATTGTGCCTTTATGTATACTAATAAAAGGAGAGAGGATATTCCTTTTTCCCCGAAGAATACAAGATACAATAGGAAAGGATAACTAGAATCAGATCTAATCTAGGATTTACATAATCACACGTAAACTAGAATTGTTAACAACACTCCCCCTTAAGTGTGTAAATACTCAAGGTAGATTTAACATTATGCAGAAGTTGAAGAAGTTGACTCATCGGCACTGATTCTAAGGAACAACGTTTATTCTCACTAAAAAAACCCTAAGGCTATAGCAAAAACCTGAGTAGGAACAAAATCCATAGTCTAAGGAAAAAATGCGTGAGAAATGCAAAAGTCAAAAGAAACGTTTAGATAACGTCATCAGGGATATGACCAGCCCAAGGTGGGTGCCTCGTTAAAACCTAGTTAGGTAGCAAAAATTCGGTGGAAAAATGCTCCTGATCGTAGGAAAAAAAATACATTAAGATCAAGCAAGTATATACATGATACTCTCCCTGAGTTTGACACAATTCCAAAGAGAAATAGCAAAGTTACAACTGAAAAAGTTTACGCATACCAATTTCATGAACAAGCTTCTGAAACGTCGTATTCGGCAGTGATTTGGTGAAGAGGTCAGCCAGATTGTCTTGTGAACGGATTTGCATGACTTCACTCTTCTGATGCTCTTATTGTTTATGTGAAAAGAAAAACTTCAGCGCACTGTGATTGGCATTGTCTAGTTCGATTTGCTGCCGGAATCGAAAATTACCCAGTGCTGTTTTCTGCTTTGTTGCAATGTCGAACCTTAGCAGGCAGGGCCGGACCTGTGTACAGGCTAATCTAGGCTATTGCCCAGCCTAGAATTTTGTTTCCAAAATTAGCAAGGAAAGCTTTTTTGTCAAAATTATTGTGGTTTGTCTTCTGAGCCTCTCTTTGGGTTCTGCATTTGCAATTTAGTCTGTGAAAGTTGTAAAACACGCATTCACGCAATGTACGTAATGTCTAGTTTTCATCACTGTTCTAAAAATCTCCGTCTAGTGCCGCCTATGCCTCAGCCCGCCGTCTCGACTAATGCTAAGGGAGCCTAAACCTGCTGTTGCACCGCTTAGAACGCTTAGGTCGCAACTCACTTAGACAGAAAATAGAAAACTTTCATTTTGCATTTTGTTTTTTTTTTCTAATAAATTGTAAGAGACTTGTTGCATACTTAAATGAACACATATTATATCCTTATTTCACATGTTTTTATTATGTTTCAATATATATATATATATATATATATATATATATATATATTGTAGTTTATGATGAAATTATATATATTTCAAGTATAAGCAGACACTTATTTATACTAAATATGATTGATTTACTTAAATCCGCCTAGTCCGCCTAGGCACCCACCTAAGCCCCGCCTAATCGCCTAGGCACTAGATCCCAGTCTGCCGTCCGACTAGCACCTAGCGACTTTTAAAACCTGAATTTTCATTATCGAGCGAAGCTTTCTTCTTTCTCTCGCCGCCCTTTTTCTTCTATCATTTCTACCTTATATTTCGCTCTAGTACTAACCACAAGTAAAAATGTTGCCAAACAGGCTACGTTTCATTTATTTTTTCAGCTCTCTCTCTTTCTTGCACTTGACCATAAGTGTTGCCGACATGGTTGCGGCCGGTGCGGTGAGTAAGCTTCACAACTCACAAGCCCATGATTCATGATTCATGATTCGTGATTCATGGATTATGTCTACATGTATTTCTGTAGGCTGTCTACATCCTTACTGAGCTGAACAATAATCATGTTTTGATGGGTGAAACTAAATCTCCATAATTTGGGATTATTGAGAAAAACAGAATAGGAAGATTCCATAATAATTACAAATTTATAGGTTATTTCGCCAATTTCTTCTCTGAACTTGTAGCCTTAAATGCCTTTCATCTAATCCTCCAAATGAAAACTCATTCACTTCCACTTTAAATATACTTTTTATTTTTTATTTTATTTTGGGTTAAGCGGTAGATTTTGTTAGATTAAATGTTAGATGGTCACTGATGGAGTTTGAACCCATCCCATCATGCGAGGGCTTCATACTTTTGTACCACTGTGGTAAAGGGCCACTTGCACCTTAAATATACTTTGAAATTTAGTTCTCTGTTCCAATCTAATCATCTAAACTATATATTAATGAAACTTTCTTTGTCAACTAAAAGAGAGTGAAAAGACATAGTTGTCTTCTATCACAACAAAAATGTTAGAGACATTAACGTAATTTCAGAAAATAAAATTTTGTTGTTTTTTGTTCAAACTTCATCTATAGGTGATTTTATCATCACTGATTTAAAAAAATAAAAAATAAACCTTTCTCCCTCTCTCCTCACTCCCACGTTCTCTCTCAGTCTCTTCCTCTTTTTCAATTTTAAAAACAAAAGTTAAAAAATGGGTAAATTACACCATAGCTCATCAGGTTTGAGGTCTATTACAACCCCATACAACATCTTTAAAACATTTCACTTTCATACCTCAAGTACTATTTTATTTCAATTTCATACAGTCGTTACATTTTCCATCCATTGAACCGTTAAGTGCTGACGTGGCCGCCACATATATGCCACGTGACTACTAAATGTATGCCACGTGGCAAATAAAAATAATTTTTTTATTTTTTATTTAAAAAAACCTAATTTTCTCAACAAAAAAAGGTAAATTACACCATACCCCCTCAGGTTTGAGGTCTATTACAACTTCATACAACATCTTTAAAACATTTCACTTTCATACATCCAGTACCATTTTATTTTAAAATAACACATCCGTTAGATTTTCCATCCATTGGTCTGTTAAATGCTGATGTGGCTGCCACGTGGCAAAAATAAATTTTTTTTTTATTTTTAAAAACTTGAATCTTCTCAAAAAAAAAAAAACAAAAAAAAAAACCTGAAATCGTCTTCCCTGACTCACCCCATTCTTCCATCCATCATCACCCCCCCCCCCCCCCAAAAATCCCACCCGAGCCACCCCTTTCTCCTATCCCTCATCACCCCTCCCAAAAATCCCACATCACCCACCCCCAAAAATTCCACCCGAGATTAGATGAATCTACTACAAAACCAGTTCAAAAATCATCTAAAACTCAAACTCCCCAAGATGAATCTACCACAAAACCAGTCTAAAAATATATACTATACCTAAAATTGATACTAAAGGGCCAAAAAGAAACGAGGAAATGTAGCTCCCAAAACGCACTCTCTACTTATTCTCTCTCTCATCCTCTGAAACCCAAAAACCAAAACAATGTATGATCTTTGAAAACCCCAGGAATCCATACCCCCACCCAATTCACCAAAAACGCCATCTGGGGTTCCACAAAAATGCATTCCCAAACCCAAAAGCTTTGTCTTTTCCTCTTCTCCCTGCTGCTTTTGCTCCCCATTGCAAAACCGGATTTGGCTTCTGGGCCTGCACTGCCTCCCGAGGGGGGGGAGGGGAGGGTTCTCGTGGGTTATGGAGGGTGTCACGCGGGGGTGGGGGGCTTTGCAGGGGATCTGGTGCGGGGAGGGCGGGGCTTTGCAAGGGATCTGGGTTTTTTTTTAGGGTGGGGGTTTGCCGGGAGATGGGATGAGTTTCGGTCTTTTTGTTTCTTTTTTTTTAATTTAGAAGATTCAAATTTTTTTTCCAAAAAAATTAAAAAATTATTTTTTTTGTTACATGGCACACAGGTGGCAGCCACGTCAGCACTTAACGGATCAATGGATGGAAAATCTAACGGAGGTTTTATTTTAAAATAAAATGGTACTAGATGTATGAAAGTGAAATGTTTTAAAGATGTTGTATGGAGTTGTAATAGAACTCAAACTTGAAGGGGTATGGTGTAATTTATTCTATTTTTTTTTTGGTTGAGAAAATTTAGGTTTTTTAAATATAAATAAAAATAAAAAATTATTTTATTTGCCATGTGGCAGACATTTGGCAGCCACATGACATATATGTGGCGGCCACATCAACACTTAACGGTTCAATAGATGAAAAATATAATGGTTGTATGAAATTGAAATAAAATAGTACTTGAGGTATGAAAGTGAAATGTTTTAAAGATGTTGTATGAGGTTGTAATAGAACTCAAACCTGATGGGCTATGGTGTAATTTACCCTTAAAAAATTCACTCACTTTGTGTGTGGCCTATATTAATCTTCTTTATATATAAAGCCAACACTAAAGTGAATTGTCACATCCTGGCCGAGGCGGGACCACTTCTCGGCCCCGTTCCACTACCGTAGCACGATATTGTCCGCTTTGGGCCCCGACCACGCCCTCACGGTTTTGTTTCTGGGAACTCACGAGCAACTTCCCAATGGGTCACCCATCATGGGAGTGCTCAAGCCCCCTTCTCGCTTAACTTCGGAGTTCCTACGAACCCGAAACCAGTGAGCTCCCAAAAAGCCTCATGCTAGGTAGGGATGAGAATATACATTTAAGGATCATTCCCCTGGGCGATGTGGGATGTCACAGAATAGTGTCTTTGGGGTCATAAGCTTCACAAAAAGTAAGTGGACAAAAATGCCCTCAAAACAAAAAAAATTCAAAAGCAATCCAAAATAATATAGAGCTATTTTTGTCATATAAATAGTATTTTTTTAATAATTAATTTTTTTTGTACAATTTTTTTAAATTTATATAAATACATTTAAAATGTGTAAGTCCATCGTAGCACGTCGTGGTTCAAAAAATGCCTTATGCACGCATCATTAATTCTTTTTGTACAATTTCTTTTATATATAAAAATATTTAAAATGTTTAAGTCTATCATAGAACGTCGTTGTTCAAAAAATGTCTTCTGCACGCGCTCAGGCACGTGCATGAAAGTTAGTGTGTATTAAACGAGCCATATGTTCTTTCACATAGCCACATTTCATTTATTTTTTTAAGAAAAAAATTGACATATTTCCAAAGAGTGAAGTTTTAAATAATTTTGTCTCCGTACCAAATAATTCCTCCATACCTCAGTATGGAATTGCATCCCCTCATGAGTAAATAGTGGGAAACCTCATGACCCACTAACATAGGTCGTTGGTTTTTGATCCAATAGCTACAAACAGGGGGTCCCTCTAAAATTATAATAATTGTAGCCGTCACATCAAAATCTTATAATAATTGTAGCCGTCACATCAAAATCCAACGCTCCCTATTAGTGGGTCATGAGAATCCCCACCATTTGCTTAGAAGGGATCTAATTTCCTACAGTATAAAAATATTATTGTTTTAAAAAAGAAAATAAAAGAAAAACTAAAATAAATTTTAATAATATAGGTTTTGGCGGGTGTTGTCCAAAAGAAAATTTCACGCGGCAAATCGGAACTCGAATTTGCGGGAATTAATTTGGAGGTAATCGACAAAAATACTGAAATTATAAAAGCCTAGGAACCATCAGAACGCCAACAGTCTCAATTCTCACACACCACCAACGCTTAAACGACACCACCCAAAAGCCCCAAATCAACAAATTTAGGGTTCTTCAAGATCCAGATTCGGGACGGAGGATGATGGGAGCGCACCGCCCATTCCGGCTCACTGATCGACTTATGGTGGGTACGATTGAGATGGGTAAGTAAGTGCTGGCATTTCTTCATTTCTGTTCACTGTGCAAAGAGAAAGGCATAACTTGATTGATGCTTTACTGTTAAATTCTCCGTGATTCGTATTAGAAACTGAAAAGCCATCTTCTTTTGCAAAACCCTAAATTCGGATTTTGATTAGCTTTCATGGAAAGCGAGGGTAAGTTAAAAGCTACTGCAAGTCCCCGAGGCGAAGGAGTTTGTAGCGAGAGTGAGAGTATAATAGATGTATTTAGCAAATTTCCAGACCAGATTTCCCATCACATCGTCTCCTTCCTTACTGTGACCGATCTCACTCGCTTCGGTTGTGTGTCTAAAAGATGCAGAGAGCTTTGCCTGTCATCCCCTAAGTTGAACTTCGATGGGTTTTCGTTGGCGAATACGTCCACTTGTTATTACCGGCTCAAGTTGTTGAGTTATTTGGATAGATTCTTTTTCCATCGCGGGGATAGTAGGATACAGAGCTTTCGTGTTCGTTGGTTAAAGCATGAGGAATACAAGCTTGAGGAATACGAGGGTGAAGAACCACCATGCTTCTGTGCTCGTGATTGCTACGAAGGTACCCGAATGTTCACATGGATCCAAAATGCGGTTAGGTGTAAGGTCGAAGTGCTGGATCTTGAGACGGATGTATATGATTGTGAGCTTGAACCGCTTCCGTCTTGTGTCTTTCAATGTGAAACTTTGAGGTATCTAGTGCTGCATGTGAATTGGACGATTCTTAGGACTCCCCCGTTCACTTTTCCATCTAATCTCAAGTATTTGGAGTTGAAAAAAACTGTTATAGAAAATGAGGGATTTTTCAAGTGGATCTCCTGTTGCTGCAAATGCATCGAGGAATTAAATCTTCAAAAAGTTCATGGGATAGAAACTATGACCATCAAAAGCTCGTCTCTGAAAAAACTGAGCTTTTCTGATTTTTCTATTGCCCTCTGCCATATTAACATCTCGTGTGAGAAACTTGAAGGTATATTTATACGCTGGTCTTTTGCCTCAGCCAGCAACAAATCCTTAAATATCTTTGCCCCAAATCTCAAGCATTTGAACTGGGTTGGGAACATGGTGAAACACCCAAATCTGAGAAAATTTGAATACTTGGCAGACGCTGTACTTTCCTTGATTTCTCAAGGGGATGATAAGGACAATGCATTTGAGGTTCTTGACAGTTTATGCAGGGCTAAAATTCTTACTCTGAATGAAGCGACCATTAAGGTAAAGTGAACCAGAGTCATTCGGACTTCTTTTCTTTTACTTCTTTGTGGTATGTCAATGATGGGATTAACTAGTTTATATTTCTTACAATCTCATGTTGTTTTTAGTTTTACAAATCTGAGTTGTAGGTTTTTCTGAAAAGAAAGGAATTAAACTGAGAAACGTGATCTATAACATTGCAGGGCCATTTCAGGGGTGAATCCAGGCCAGCTCCATTATATGATACCTTTTGTTTGTGTATGACTTTCGAAAGCTTTGCTGATGAGTTGATCCCAGCAATTGTCTTCCTTTTGAGGGGAATGCCTAATCTGTTCAATTTAATATTAATGAAGTATAATCCACATCTTGAGGCCCCTGAATCTACTGTAAGTTTAACCCCGCTCCCCCGCTCTTTGTTGGCATGATATTCATGATTTCAACTTGTTATTTTCTGGGTATTGTTAATTGATTTGCGTCTTGTTGTCTTTCCTTTCCAGACATCTGGGATTGATATCGAATACTGGAAGTTGCAAAACCTTGCATTTGTTTATCAGCTTAGGCAGGTTACCATAGAGCTTTGCAATGGGTCTAATGGAATAGAGTTCGCGAAGTATGTGCTCGAGTGCGCTCCAAATTTGGAGAAAATGGTCATTGTTTATTTACCCCAGGATTTGGAGAAAGTTGCAAGGAAGTTAGAGAAAAGCAAGGTTTCCAATGCCACCGCAGCTGTCTTCTTTCAAGAAAAATCAATCAAGAGATAGAAGAATGCACTTCCGATCGTTTTCAGGACTTCTTTATGTTGCAATGTTGAAACCTTTGTATGCTGGGATTATCGGAAGCATCATTTCAGGATTTTGTTGGTTTTCTCAAGTAAGCATTATTGAACTCGTCAAGTTGAAACTAAAATCTCACTTTTAAGTCGAGATAAATACCCATTACATCGTAGTGCTAGTGGCAAAACTATGAAATTGGTTAGAAGTAAAATCACGAAAGTGATCTACTCTAAACTTTAGTTAGAACAGAGGCTAGTTGATCTATTAACTTCAAAAGACAAGATTACGAAGACATCATCCTTCGAGATTTTACATACACTACGAAGAACACAATAGCGCATATACACATTCTGATACCCAGATCGTTTTCACTGTTCTCCTTAATATTCCTCGAAGAGAAATGTGGCATTAGACATTTTTGTGTTTCTTTCTAGCATCCTTATAATGTCCTTCGAATTCTGGGGTGAGAGACTTATGACCCTCTTCTCCGAAATCTTAATGCACTGGCTCATATACTATGCTAGCTCAACTCCTCCGTACCAGAAAGCGATATTTGGCAGTCGTTTGAAAAGAGAGACCAGTGCTGGGACTAACTCAATCAACAAATCTTTCAAGATGTATATGCAGAGACGAAGCGTCATCTAATGCTGCTGCCATGGATCCCTTTCGAAGAGCTTGTCGATAACAGTACTGCAATAAATCATGTTTCTCATTTTCCTTTTACTTGTTTCAGCAAAACTTGGCATAAACCTCAAGCCTTAAACAATAGTGATACAGACCTATGCCAAAGAGAGATGGAAATTTACCCTAATGGTCGGTTCCTTGACAAACAGCAGTTTCACCTTACGTAAACTGCAAAAAAGCTCAAACACCTGGTCAAGAACATCTACTTTTGGATTCAGAAAGACTGCAGCTTCTTCTAAGAGTCCCAAATTACTCAGACTTGGGTGATTCATCAAACTCCCCTTCCAAGCCGAGGATCTAAGACTCGGAGCGGAAATATTTGAAGATTTTCTTTCAGGATTTCTATTTCTCCAGCAGATATGTATATTTTCAAGTTTCTGACCAGAGATGTTAAGTATGCGAAGAGAATCGTCACCATCTATATACAATGTTTTTAAAGACGAGCTTTCAATGGTGATAGTTTCCACAATAGGATCTTTAAGCACTAATTTCTCAATGCATTTACAGCAACACGATATCCATTTGAAAAATCCCTCTTCTATTCTTTCCTCGCACAACTCCAAGAATTTGAGATTAGAGGAAAATTCAAAGGAGGGAACATGAAGAACCATACAATTGAGATCCGCAGATAGAGACTTTAAAGATCCAGAAAGAAAGAAGACGGAAACTCGATACGTTCACGTCCTATGTCAATGTGAATATCAAGTTCTTCAACATTACAGCTCACTGCATTGCGGATCCATGACAACGTCCGAACATACACAGGTGCAAATCCGAAGATACGCGGCCTAAAAAAAGAAGGGCGCACATAGTGATCGAACCACCGAACTCGAAAGCATTTTATCTTTTTATCACCGCGACGAAATAAGAACCGCTCCAAACAATCGACCAACTTTCACTGCTCACTACATCCCTTCGGTGTGGAAAATCCATCAAAATTCAAAGATGGGGATGACAGACACAGTTCTTGGCATCGTTTCGAGACACATTCAAAACTGGCCAGGTGTGTGATAGTAAGGTAGCAAACGATGTGATGGGCAACATGGTCCGGGAAATCACTAATTCTGTCTACTATTGAATTACTTTTGCACCTCAAATTACAATGCATAGCAGGAAACCATGTCTAGTTCGATTTGCTGCCGCAATCGAAAATTAGCCGGTGCTGTTTTCTGCTCTGTCTCCCATGAATCAAAGGAGAAGGCAAAAAAAAAAAAAAAAAAATAAAAACAACAGGAATTGAAAGAAAACGGAAACTTGGTACGTCCATGTCCGATGTCGAGATCAAGATCTTCAGAATAAGTAGCCAGTAGCCATATATTCAAATGAATAGCACTTTGACTATCACAATGTAGCTCTACCTGCTTTTGATAAATTCCTAGATTCTTTATCAGTCTATGTATTCAAAAGGCCTCCTTTACAGCTTCTGCAATAGCCATATATTCAGCCTCCGTTGTTGACAAAGCGATTGTGGACTGTAGTGTAGATCTCCAACTAACTGGCCCTTTGGCCATGGTAAATAAGTAGCCAGTAGTTGATCTTCTTTTATCCAAATCTCCAGTCTAGTCAGAATCAACATATCCAACCACAAAATTCTGAAAATTACTATCACTTTGCTGGAAACATAAGCCGACATCTCTAGTCCCATGTAGGTATCTTAGAATCCACTTAGTTGCTTGCCAATGTTCTTTTCCTGGATTATGCATATAGCGACTAACCAAACCAACAACATGAGCAATATCTGGTCAAGAACATACAATAATATACATCAAGCCACAACCAAATTAGAATATGGAATATTCTTCATCTACAACTTCTCTTCATTGTTTTTTGGAGATAACAAAGCACTCAACTTAAAGTGAAGATCCATTGGAGTACTTACAGGTTTGGTGGCATCATTAATACCAAAATGTTGAAGCAATTTACACAAATATTGCTTTTGTGTAAGATACACCAAGCTGTTTTCTCAGTTACGAGTAATTTCCATACTGAGTATCTTTTTCGCTTCACCAAGATCTTTCATCTCAAATTTGTTCTTCATCTGTGCTTTTAACTTTTCAATCTCCTTAACATTCTTTGATGCAATTAACATATCATCAACATACAATAATAAATAAATGAAAGACCCATCTTGCAACTTTTTGAAATAAATGCAATGATCTTATTGACTTCTTAAATAGTGTTGACCTCTCATGAATCCGTCAAACTTTAAATACCACTGTCTTGGAGATTGCTTCAATCCATACAAAGACTTCTTCAATTTACAAACCCATTTATCTTTTTCTAGTTACCTGATACCTATCCGGCTCAGACATGTAAATTTCTTCATCAAGATCTCCATGTACAAAAGTCATCTTAACATCAAGTTGCACTAGTTCAAGATCAAATTGTTCAACAGAGGCTAACATAATACGAGTATATGAAGGCTTCACAGCAAGAGAAAATACTTCATTATAATCAATACCTTCATTTTGTGCATATCTTTTTGCTACCACTCGTGCTTTGAATCTCACATTGTCTTCTCCTGGACGACCTTCTTTTTTAGTATACACTCACTTGCAGCTAATAGCTCTCTTGCTGGGAGGCAATTGAACTAACTCCCAAGTGTTGTTCTTCACAAGAGAATTCATTTCTTCATCCATAGCCTTACCTTACTCTGTATTTTCAGAGTTGTCCATGGCTTCCTTATAACTTTTTGGGATTTCTGCATTAATAATAAGAAGAGCATAAGCAACATAATCATAATATCTTAATGGTCTCTTTGTGTTTCTCTTGCCTCTACTTGTAACAATGCACTCTGTAACTGGAGGCTGTTGGGTATGAGCCTCTTCTTCATCCTAGGAAGAGACATTTTCATCTTCTTGACCTTCATTTTCTTCTTGTTCAATCAAAACAAGCAGTTGAGTAGTGGTAGCAATCTTTTCAAACTCCACCTCCTAAAAACTTCTCATAGGAACTTGAGTTGTATCAACGCTTGTCTTTGAGTTACTTTGTAACATAGAAGTTTCGTCAAAAGTCACATCTCTGCTGATTACAAGTTTCTTCAAATTTGGACACCACAAACGGTAACCTTTGACACCACTGTTAAAGCCCACAAAAATAGCCTTCTTGGCTCTCGGATCAAGCTTACTTTGAGTCACATAGAAATAAACGGGACAACCAAAAATATGAAGAAAATCATAATCAGAAGCTTGTTTTCCAGTCCACTTCTCAATAGGTGTTTTATCCTCAATTGCAGCTGAAGGTAAATGATTGATAATGTGACAAGCATATGTAATTGGTTCTGCCCAAAATGCCTTACTTTAACCAGATTGAGCCAGCATACATCTAACATTTTCGAGTAATGTTCTATTCAACCTTTCAGCAACTCCATTTTGATGGGGAGTTCCACAAACAGTGAAATGCCTTATAATGCCTTCTTCTCTACAAACTCTGCAAAATGGATCAGAGGTGTATTCCCCACCATTATCTGACCTCAAAACTTTAATTTTCTTACCAATATTTAACACCTCATCTTTGTGCTTCATTGTATAAACCCAAGCTCTTTTAGAGTAGTCATCGACAAAAGTTACAAACCAGTGCTTACCACTCAATGATGCAGTCTTGATAGGACCCCAAACATCTGAATGCACATAATCTAGGATTCCTTTATTTTGATGCACAACAGTACCAAATTTAACTATGGTTTGCTAACCAAAAATACAATGCTCGCAGAAGTCGAGCTTGCAAGTTTTGGCTCCTTTCAGCAGTCCCTATTTCACAAGGGCTTGAAGAGCTTTTTCACCAGCATGTCCAGCTTTCATATGCCATAACATGGTGTTGTCATTATCTAGTTTTTCAAAAATTGTGGCTGCACCACCTAAAACTATTTTTCCTTGCAGGAAATATATATTAAGCTTTCGGATTCCCTTCATCGTAACCAAAGCACCTTTAGTAACTTTTAGAACACCATTTGACATATTTACATTAAACACATTGCTTTCAAGGCATCCAAAGAAATTAAAATTTTCTTCAAAGCAGGAACATACCACACATTAGACAACTCTCTAACGATGCCCTCATGGTGTTTCAACTTAATTGTTCCTACTCCCTTTTTATCACATGCATAATCATTACCCAATAAAACAGTTCCCGCCTTTACAACTTCTAGATTAGTAAACCAAACTCGATTTGGACACATATGATGAGAACAACCAGAATCCAAAATCCATACATTAGAATCACAAGCAGAAGTAACAGCCAAAGCATAATCAGATTTATCGTCACTAAGTGCAACATTAGCATTGGTGTTTATGTTATTCTTTTGCAACTTAGGGAAATCCTTTATCCAATGTCCCTTTGTATGACAAAATGCACATTCATCTTTGTCTAATATTTTTTTCGTGGTTGAAACTGAGATCTTTTTCTGTTATTGAATCTCCGTCTTTCATTCATTCTGTCTCTAACAAACAAAGCATCTGATGCTGTATTTTGGACTTGCTTATCTTTACGTCTAACTTCATGGTTCATCAATGCATTAGACACATCTTCAAAATTTATGGTGTCTTTACCATAAATTAAAGTTGTAGCTAAATGATCATATGTCTCAGGTAATGAATTTAACAAAATCAAGGCTTTATCTCCATGCTTGACATCTTCATCTAAATTTAACAAATCAACAATTAATTTGTTAAATGAATCAAGGTGTGTAATCATTTTCGTACCTTCTTTGTACTGGAATCGGTACAACTACTTTTTTTCAAATGGAGGCGATTTTCGATGCTCTTTGTCATGTACTTGTCCTCCAATTTTTGCCATAACGACTTAGCTGACGTTTCTCATGTGAAAAAATACTTTTGAGGTTTTACAAGACATAAGCAAATCGTAGAGCAAGCCATTCAATTTAACTTATTCCACTCAACTTCTTCCATATCATCCAGCTTTTCTTCTAATGTCAAGCCCAAATCTTGTTGAGCCAACACATCTTTAACCTCACATTGCCACATACCAAAATTATTTGTTCCATCGAACTTTTCAACTTCAAACTTTACATTTTGAACTGTTGTTTTTGCCAAACGCGAAGCGTGTGATTCCGACAAAGGATGCGCGCCTTTCGATTCCAATTGATCACCCATCTTCATCGAGCAGGTTTCAAATACAAACTTTGATATGGATGAGCCTAGTGGCTCTGATACCAATTGTTGTGCGAGAGCACCAAATGGAACAAATAAAATGAAAGAAATAACTCTTAATTTATTAACTGATTGAGATAACCAATGTACAAAGAGAATCTCACAAATTGGCTCACAAAAATTATTTCTACGTGAGCTCCTTTTATTACAAAACAAATGGTTTCCCTTCTAATACGTAAGCCATAAACACGTTTGTGATAAGGAGAAAAACAAGGATAACCGATACAAAGTAATTGACCAAGATTTATATCGAGCCACATGTCAGCATTATTTATGGAGAGTTTTGATATAGGTATTTTCACCAATGCACCTCAAATACAATGCAGAGCAGAAAACCATGTCTAGTTCGATTTGCTGCCAGAATAAAAAATTAGCCAGTGCTGTTTTCTGCTCAGTCTCCTATGAATTAAAGGAGAAGGCAAGAAAACAATAGGAATAGAAAGAAAACGGAAACTTGTGTGTCCATGTCCAATGTCGAGATCAAGCTCTTCAACATTACCCTTTAATGCACTATGGACTCTGTTGAACCATATATTTTCACAAAAATAAATAAATAAAAATATAAAAGATGTGGAGTAAACGTGGAGATGTGTGGGGATTGCAAGTGCCTATTTTTAAGGAGTGAAAAAAAATATAGAAGTTGTTGTTTTATCCCTATATATATATATATATAGATATATATAATCACGTTCTGAAACTTCAAGAAGTGGTTTGCTTCCAGAAAATCCCATAGTCCCACGTCCTCAATTAGAGCAACGTAGTGGCTCTTCCAAACTGCTCCACTTTGTCAAAATGGCAAGCAACTACTCCACAACTACTCTTTATAAAAGGATGTGATCCAAAAGCAGGAGAAGGGAGACAATAAAAAATAAACATACGGGAGAGATGGCAAACAGTTAAGAGATAGCAGAGAGGAGCAGCAAAAGGAGAACCAAAACTCTACTGAAATTCAAGAAGGTTTGCAAGAGACAAAGTGCGGAGGAAGTGAGAACCGAGCAAGAATCTCTCTCTCATAAACGAAGAAGAAGAACTCGAAGTGAGGGAACATAAAAGTACAGAGGAAAGGTGGACGACAAAAAGGAAAAGCAAGGACTCAAAAGGTATAAATCCATTTTTTGGGTTGATCTTTCCTTTGTGTTTTGTTTCTCTCTACTTTGCAGGTAAAAAAAAAGAAACAATTTGCTTCTTCAACCTCTCCCATTCCCCTGAAGCAAAAATGGAGGTGGTTGCCATAAATTTTTAAGTGGTTTAGACCACTCGACGGAGCTCGAGACAAAGCTCTATGGCCAGACGCTCTCCGTTCTTTGTCGCAGCCGTTAGTCCCATGAATTTCTTCGGGGTGGTCTAAACCACCCTGTGAAGTTCCAATCAAATCTAAGTGATCGATGCTCTTCATCGTCCATGCTCCGTCCCTAGAAAGAAGCCGTCGATGGTCCTCCATCTCCACCACAACCTAGCCCCAATCGATTGTTGCAAGTCCCTCCACACCTCCCATCGCAACATGGCCACGCTTTGTGGAGTCCGGGAATTCCATGACGTTGTTGGGCATCGAAGTTGAAGGCATCACCCATTCGCAGTCCAAGAGCACGACATAAAGAAAAAGACAGCAGCCATTTGTGACTTGGTGATTGCTACAACGCAAGACAACAGTTATGCAAAGACGCTGCTCGGAGGTGTGCTATCAAAGGCACAACAGCTATGTTTGAAAGGGGGTGTAGCTATGTTTGAGAAAAATATGTCGTGTAAGACCTATAATCATGAAGGAAAGGTGGACCATACTTTTGTTACTACTTTGACCAAGTGATTATAAACTCTACAAGAAGAAAGGCCTATGGTGGAAAGAGAAATCATGCAGGAAAAATGAAAGAGAGAAGTTTTCAGCCTAATTAATAGAATATGCAGGCAGAGAGAGGACGAGCTAGTGAGAGTAATGAACGAAATGAGTGGAAGGCAAAGTCTGAAGCAAAGGGGATAATTACACTAAGCAAGCAGCCGTGCATCTTTCCTGGCCGTCTGCGTTATTTGTTCCTTGTAAATGTGGTTCAATTACTCTAACAGGAACATCTGATAAATCATCACTCATGAATCATGATTGTCTCTTCTCCGTTAAAGTGGGTTTCTATGCAAGAAAAAAAAGAGTTTAAAACTCAAAAGGAAGAGAAGAAGAGTTCCAGCGAAAAATACAAAAGACACTTTTGTCACATCAAAAGTAAAATTGAAAAATGTTGATGCGGCCTTCTTTTTTTGACGGATTAGGATCTTTTCCTGAGCTAATGAAATGGAGTTAGTAAGGTACATTATCGAGTATGCTCAGAATTTGCAAAAGATGGTAATGGTTTATTCTTCACATGACTTGGAAAAAATTACAAGGGAGTTAGAGAAAAGCAAGATGATTCCCAATGCGACAATTGACTTCCAAGAAAAATTGACCAAGAGGTAGAAGAAAGCTGTTTCGAACATTTTCAGAATTTATTTTTGTTGCAATGTCGAACACTTTTGTCTATATATATTTTTGTAGACTGTCTATATTCTTATGGGGTTGAACAGTTATCATGTTTTGATGGGTGAAACCAAATCTCCATAATTTGTGATTTATTTAAAAAATAAAGAAAAAGGAAGATTCCTTAACAATTACAAATTTAAAGGAAGACTCGGTAATATTACGGTCTAGTAGTATTTATTTTTACTTGTAAGTGAGAAGTCTTAGGTTCAATTCTCGCCAAAAGTGAATTTGAACTACATTATTGCTAACTCATTGTGAAGTTAAGCATATTTCATCTCCTTTAGTGTAGATAATATCGTTTGTTCAAATAAATAAATAAACTTGTAGCCTTAAATGTCCCTCATTTGATTCCCCTCCAAAGGAAAAATCATTCACTTCCACCGTAATTATACCTAAAAATTTAGTTCTTTGTTTGAACCTAATCATCTTCTACTAATTAATAAAACACTCATTGTCAACCAAAATTCTATGAAATTATCAGTTTAACTCTCTAATTAAAACAGAAAATGAATAAGAAATATGGGGCAGAAATGCAATTTCACACAATCAAATTATGTTGTTTTTTTAAAGCCTCACCTACATGTAATCCTAACATATCTCTAATTTAAAAAATAAATAAATAAACTTTCCACTCCCACATTCTCTATCACTCTCCTCCTCTGTCCTTCTATTCCAAAAATAAAAAAATAAAAAAATTCTTACACACTTTGTGTGTGCCCATATGCTAATGTGTATTAAACGAGCCATATATTTTTATAGTTAGCCGCATTTCATTCTTTTCTTTTTTTTGAGAAAAAGATTGATATATTTCAAAAGAGTGAAGTTTTAAATAATTTTGTCTCTTTACCAAATAATTCTTCCATCCCTGCAAAAATATTATTGTAAAAAAAAAAAGTTTTAACGAAATACTTTACTTTTAACGAAAAATTATATTTTTACTTTTTTTTCTGATACTATTCACTAAACCTTTATTTGTCTTTTTTTATTGAAACCAAATTTTTTAAAAAACTTTTCGTTAGTTTTTTTTATAAAAAAAATTAAAAAAAAATTGAATAATATAGGTTTCCGCGGGTGATGTCGAAAAAAAAAAGTAAATAAGGTTTTGGCGGGCCAAAAGAAAATTGCACGCGGCAAATCGGGACTCGAATTTGCGGGAAAAAATTTAGAGGTAATCGACAAAACACTGAAATTATAAAAGCCTAGGAACCATCGGAAAGCCACTCTCAATTCTCACACACCACCAGCACTTAAACGACGCCACCCAAAAGCCCCAAATCAACAAATTTGGGGTTCTTCAAGATCCAGATTCGGGACGGAGGATGATGGGAGCGCACCGCCGATTCCGGCTCGCTGAAGGACTTATGGTGGGTACGATCGAGATGGGTGAGTGAGTGCTGGCATTTCATTTCTTCATTTCTGTTCACTGTGCAAAGAGAAAGGCATAACTTGATTGATGCTTTACTGTTAAATTCTCCGTGATTCGTAGTAGAAACTGAAAAGCCATCTTCTTTTGCAAAACCCTAAATTCGGATTTTGATTAGCTTTCATGGAAAGCGAGGGTAAGTTAAAAGCTACTGCAAGTCCCCGAGGCGAAGGAGTTTGTAGTGATAGTGAGAGTATAATAGATGTATTTAGCAAATTTCCAGACCAGATTTCCCATCACATTGTCTCCTTTCTTACTGTGACCGATCTCACTCGCTTCGGTTGTGTGTCTAAAAGATGCAGAGAGCTTTGCCTGTCATCCCCTAAGTTGAACTTCGATGGGTTTTCGTTGGCGAATACGTCCACTTGTTATTACCGGCTCAAGTTGTTGAGTTATTTGGATAGATTCTTTTTCCATCGCGGGGATAGTAGGATACAGAGCTTTCGTGTTCGTTGGTTAAAGCATGAGGAATACAATCTTGAGGAATACGAGGGTGAAGAACCACCGTGCTTCTGTGCTCGTGATTGCTGCGAAAGTACCCGAATATTCACATGGATCCAAAATGCGGTTAGGTGTAAGGTCGAAGTGCTGGATCTTGAGACGGATGTATATGATTCTGAGTATGAACCGCTTCCGTCTTGTGTCTTTCAATGTGAAACTTTGAGGTATCTAGTGCTGCATCTGAATTGGACGATTCTTAGGACTCCCTCGTTCACTTTTCCATCTAATCTCAAATATTTGGAGTTGAAAAAAATCTTTATAGAAAATGAGGGATTTTTCAAGTGGATCTCCTGTTGCTGCAAATGCATCGAGGAATTAAATCTTCGAGAAGTTCATGGGATGGAAACTATGACCATCAAAAGCTCGTCTCTGAAAAAACTGAGCCTTTCTCGTTTTTCTGTTGCCCTCTGCCATATTAACATCTCGTGTGAGAAACTTGAAGGTATATATATAGGCTGGTCTTTTGACTCAGCCAGCAACAAATCCTTAAATATCTTTGCCCCAAATCTCAAGCATTTGAACTGGATTGGGGACATGGTGAAACATCCAAATATGGGAAAATTTGAATACTTGGCAGACGCCGCGCTTACCTTGGATTCTCAAGGGGATGATAAGGACAATGCATTTGAGGTTCTTGACAGTTTATGCAGGGCTAAATTTCTTACTCTGAATGAAGCAACCATTAAGGTAAAGTGAACCAGAGTCATTCAGACTTCTTTTCTATCACTTCTTTGTGGTGTGTCAATGATATGATTAACTAGTTTATATTTCTTACAATCTCATGTTGTTTTTAGCTTTACAAATCCGTGTTATAGGTTTTTTTTGAAAAGAAAGGAATTAAACTGAGAAACGTGATCTACAACATTGCAGGGCCATTTCAGGGGTGGATCCAGGCCAGCTCCATTATATGATACCTTTTGTTTGTGTATGGCTATCGAAAGCTTCGTTGACGAGTTGATCCCAGCAATTGTCTACCTTTTGAGGGGAATGCCTAATCTGTTCAGTTTATTATTAATGAAGAATAATCCACCTCTTGAGGCCCCTGAATCTGATGTAAGTTTAACACCGCTCCCCCGCTCTTTGTTGGCATGATATTCATGATTTCAACTTGATATTTTCTGGGTATTGTCAATTGATTTGCGTCTTGTCGTCTTTCCTTTCCAGACATCTGGGATTGATATCGAATACTGGAAGTTGCAAAACCTTGCATTTGTTTATCAGCTTAGGCGGATTACCATAGAGCTTTGCAATGGGTCTAATGGAATAGAGTTCGCGAAGTATGTGCTCGAGTGTGCTCCGAATTTGGAGATAATGGTCATTGTTTATTTACCCCAGGATTTGGATAAAGTTGCAAGGAAGTTAGAGAAAAGCAAGATTTCCAATGCCGCCGCAGCTGTCTTCTTTCAAGAAAAACCAATCAAGAGATAGAAGAATGCACTTCCGATCGTTTTCAGGATTTCTTTATGTTGCAATGTTGAAACCTTTGTATGCTGAGATTATCGGAAGCATCGTTTCAGGATTTTGTTGGTTTTCTCAAGTATTTTTGTTGTCTTCTTTCTTAATCATTATTAAACTCGTCAAGTTGAACCTAAAATCTCACTTTTAAGTCGACAGAAATACCATTACATTGTAGTGCTAGTGGCGAAACTATGAAATTGGTTAGAAGTAAAAATCATGAAAGTGATGTACTCTAAACTTTAGTTAGAACAAAGGCTAGTTGATCTATTAACTTCAAAAGACAAGATTTACGAAGACATCATCCTTCGTGCGAAGAACGCAATAGCGCATATGTATACGATCCTGATTCAAGAAACGAGAATGACACAAACTTCAACTTACATTAGATTTTGAGTAATGCGAAAATGGTTTAGACTGCACGTACAAAGTACACAAATTTGGCAGTCGATTGAAAAGAGAGACCAGTGCTGGGACTAACTCATCAACAAATCTTTCAATATGTATATGCAGAGACGAAGCGTCATCCAATGCTGCTGCCATGGATCCTTTTCGAAGAGCTTGTCGATAACACAACTGCAATAAATCATGTTGCTCCTTTTCCCTTCACTCGTTTCAGCAAAACTTGGCATAAACCTCAAGCCTTAAACAATAGTGATACAGACCTATGCCAAAGAGAAATGGAAATTTACCCTAATGGTCGTTCCTTGACAAACGGCAGTTTCGCCTTACGTAAACTGCAAAAAAGCTCAAACACCTGGTCAAGAACATCTACTTTCGGATTCAGAAAGACTGCAGCTTCTTCTAACGGTTCCAAATTACTCAGATTTGGGTGATTCATCAAACTCCCCTTCAAAGCCAAGGATCTAAGACTCGGAGCAGAAATATTTAATGATTTTTTTCTTTCAGGATTTCTAGTTCTCCAGCAGATACGTATATTTTCAAGTCTCTGACCAGAGATGTTAAGTATGCGAAGAGAATCGTCACCTTCAATATACAATGTTTTTAAAGACGAGCTTTCAATGGTGATAGTTTCCACAGTAAGATCTTTAAGCATTAATTTCTCAATGCATTTACAGCAAGTTAGCAACATGAGATCCCTTTGAAAAATCCCTCTTCTATTCTTCCCTCGCGCAACTCCAAGAATTTGAGATTAGAGGAAAATTCAAAGGAGGGAACATGAAGAACCATACAATTGAGATCCGCAGATAGAGACTCTAAAGATCCAGAAAGAAAGAAGACAGAAACTCGATACGTTCACGTCCTATGTGAATGTGAATATCAAGTTCTTCAACATTACAACTCACTGCATTGCGGATCCATGACAACATCCCAACATACACAATCGCAAATCCGAAGATACTCTGCCTCACAAAAGAAGGGCATACATAGTGATCGAACAACCGAACACGAAAGCATTTTATCTTTTTATCACCGCGACGAAATAAGAACCGATCAAAACAATCGACCAACTTTCGCTGCTCACAACATCCCTTCGGTGTGGAAAATCCATCAAAATTCAAAGATGGGGATGACAGACACAGTTCTTGGCATCATTTCGAGACGCATTCAAAACTGGCCAGGTGTGTTATAGTAAGGAAGGAAAGGATGTGATGGCCAACATGGTCTGGGAGATCACTGATTCTGTCTACCATTGTTCTGCTCTCAGGAGGATTAGCATCAACTCCTTCCATGAATCAAACTAATTCAGTCTACCATTGAATTACTTTTCCGCAAGTGCCAGTTAATATTACGATCTAGTGATTTATTTATGGAGAGTTTTGATATAGGTGTTTTCACCAATGCACCTCAAATACAATGCAGAGCAGGAAACCATGTTTAGTTCGATTTGCTGCCGGAATCGAAAATTACCCGGTGCTGTTTTCGGTTCAGTCTCCCATGAATCAAAGGAGAAGGCAAGAAAACAATAGGAATGGAAAGAAAACGGAAACTTGGTACGTCCATGTCCGATGTCGAGATCAAGCTCTTCAACATTACACCTTAATGCACTATGGACGCATGACATAAACCGAAAATAATCTTCGTAGGAGCATTCCTTATTGTCATCGCTACCGCTGTCTGAACCATCTGCACCACGACTCATCAAACGATCACGAAAGTCCTGTGAAGCATCCTCGCCACAGAAGCATTCCTTATCGTCATCGGGTTTTTTTTATTGCGCATCATTTTTAACGATGTTCATACTGCTAGTCGTATAACATGACCACAAGGCAATTTTTGGTAGTAGACAATCAAAAACGTGAAGTTAGTAGAGCTCCACCAATACTGTTTAATTTTTAGGGTTTGGGGATGCCGGTGGATGAGAAATTAGGACAGTGGAGAAATAGGAAACAGAGATGTGAATGGCGCTACGAATGCAGTCATGTCAACCAACACAGTAATGCTCAAGGACAGCAAGAAAACTTACTTCAAAACGAAATGCTTACTGAAACTGTGATTCCATTGATCCGATAGTAGATACAGAACAAACAAAAGAATCATGGCACAAACAAACATTGCTAGTTAAATTCTCCAAACTTAGTTCGATGTGCCACAACCGATCTGTCAGCATTCACAATAAGGTGGTGATATTATAGCATAAATAAGTTCCCTAAAGTACCAAGACAGATTTCTCATTTTCCTTAAAGAAAATCTTGTCATGGGAAATGTTCTTGGTTTCATCTAACTTCGTCACAAGCTCGTTCACAAGCTCGTCCAATATCTTGTCATGAATTATGAGCATTGTCTCCAAATTCTGGGCATGCTCGAGTATATACCTGATTAGCTCAACTCCATTAGTCCCATGAGAAAGCTCAATGGAAACCTCCTTAAGCTGATGAATAAAAGCAAAGTTTTGCATCTTCCAATATCCCATATTAAACCCACATGCCTGCAAGAGAAAAAAGACAACGGAATAAATAGGGGATCACCCAACGAGTCTAAACCAAATATAATGAAAGGACAACTGCATTATCTTAAAGCCATGATGAATATGAGCCTGAGGATACATATTATACACGGGAAGAGAGAAGGAAGCAAGTAGCAACAGACTACTTACATCATATTCATCGCCATAAAGAGGGCGCTTAGAATTTATGTATAAAGTACACAGATTGGGCATTCCCTTGAAAAGAGAGACTACTGCTGGGACCAACTCATCACCAAAGCTTTTAATATGTATATGGAGATATGAAATGTTATCAAACGATGCTGGAATGGATCCTTCCCGATATGAAGCCTGCAATAAATAATGTTTCACAATTTCTTTGACTCATTTCAACAAGACTAATAAAAAGCAATATCCGTCTTCAAGCTTAAAAGTCTACTGATACATGAGAACAATATATATTAGCTTACCCTATCACCCCATACAAGAAATAAATAGAAGATTTTAAGTTCAAATTGCCAACACAAAAATATATCAGTCTGATCTGAAGGGTTCTGGTTCACAGTACCTTAATTGTCGCTTCGTTGATGCTAAGAACTTTAGCCCGGCATAAACTGGAAAGAACTTCTAGTACATCGCTAGAGCCATCTACTTCAGGCTTCAGAAGAATAGCAGCTTCTTCTAAGGATTCTAATTTTCCGATATTTCGGCTTTCCATCAAATTCCCCTTCCAACTCAAATATTTAAGACTTGGGGCATTAATATTTAACGATTTTTCTCTAGGAGAGTCAAGCAGCCAGTCGATAACTATTTCTTCAAGTTTATCGCCTCTGATGTCAACTGTGTCAGTTAAACTGTCCCCCACAAAAGAAAATTTTTTCAAAGACGAGCTTTCAATGGTGGTATCTATCATATGAACTGCATCAATAGTCAACTCCTCAATGCATTTGCAACAACATGAGATCCATTTGAAAAACCCCTGTTCTACCATGCCGCTTGTCAACTTCAAGTATTTGAGATTAGAGGAAAACGCAAAAGAGGGCACGTGAAGCACTATACGACCCAGGTCCACCGACAGAGACGTCAAAGATCCACAAAGAAAGACAGAAGACGGAAACACTGGAGCTATCGCCTCTCCAGGACCAATATCAAGATCAAGCTCTTCAACGTTACACCGCACTGCATTGTGAATCCACGACATCATTCGAAAATACTCATCACAGGAGCACAGTGTTTCATCGTCATCGACATGACCATCACTATCGCTATCACTAACGTCTACAAAGTGACTCACCCAACAAACACGAAGGCGCTGTATCTTATTATTACCATGAAGAAAGAAGAACCTATCCATACAATTCAACCACCTTTGCAGTTTACTACACTTGGCATGGACCAAACGAGGAAGTTCATCAATGTTCAAAAATGGAGCTGACAGATAGAGTTCCCTGCATCGTCTGGACACGCAGCCGAAACGGGCAAGGTGCGAGATAGTCAGGAAAGAAAGTATGTGGTGGGCAACATGGTCAGGAAGATTACTAAATCTGTCTATCATCCTCCTCTTACCATCAACTCCCTCACCCTCACAACTTCCAGTATCCATTAACTTGCTCCAGTAATTACTCAGAAATAAATTATCTGGAAACCCCTCTTTCAATTCACTCACAGAAAAATTGATTTATCCAGAAACTAGAACATCAATTTGATTCATTTCTACAACAAACAAAAGTAAAAGATGCGTTCTTTTGGTAGGAAACTAGAACATACCCAGATTCTGCTTACTAGGAAGAGTAGGAGGATGTGCAAGCCGAACTGGGTCGATGCAGCTTCTGGAAATGTGATTGATTTGGAAGTTCCCCTCTCGAAAACCTAAACCTAATTTTGAGCATTTGGGGGTGTCCTGCTCTGTGTGATTCCTGTGGGGGTTTTCTAATTTCTATGGCATCGGTTTGAGAAAGGGGGAAAATTGGTTTTTACCCATCAAAATACGGGTACGGTTACTAACATGGTTTATGGGCTTTCCGCGTGGACATATGCCAGTAATAATAACAATAATCTCTACTAATTAATAAAACAATCATTGTTAATTAAAATTTTATGAAATTATCAATTTAACTCTCTAATTAAAAAAAAATTGAATAAGAAATATAGGGCAAAAATGTAATTTCACACAACCAAATTTTGCTTTTTTTTTAAAACCTCACTTATATGTAATCCTAACATATATCTAATTAAATAATAATAATATTAATAAAAAACTTCTCACTCCCACGTTCTCTGTTACTCTCTTCCTCTCTCCTTCTATTTCAAAAATAAAAATAAAAAAATTTCTCACACACTTTGTGTGTGCCCATATGCTAGTAATCATAATAATAAGAGAGGATGTGTATAGGAGGTACAACAGAAATTTAAATAAGATGAGAAAATAGACAATATGCGATAAATGAGCTAAAAATGTTAAGTCTTTCTTAAAAGAAATTTCAGGGAAAAATCAAAATCAAACACATTCTTGAGGGGAATTTGAATTTCGATCAGTTTACTCTTTTCAATGTTTAGAGGAAGAATAAAAACTTTTATTTTGTTATTGTTAATTTTTTTTAATTATGTGAAACTAAAGAATTATATTGAGCCTAAATATATTTCCTCCAAAACACAAAATATTTTAAAAAATAACAATTCCAGGCAAGTGGTCATTTACCACAGTGATAAAAAAATGTTGAATCTTTGCATAATGGTGTGAATTCAAATCTCGTCAATAACTAATTTAATATAATCTATTGTTTGGCCATAAAAAAATCCAGAATGTTTTTAATACAATTTTTCATAGAATGATTAAAATGATTGATGGTGGACAAACTCAAGAACTACTTTCATTAATTTCAAATCTCAAATATCAAAATGAGAAGTTATGCAAATGAGACCATTTTAGCTAAAAATCCTTTTTTTAATTACTTTAAAAGAGGTTTTCCTGTAGTATACCGATCATATATTCTGCATTGGACAAACTTTCAGGATCCATTTAGGCCGGTCTTTCAAAGCTCAAAGCCTTACTTGATTCCCAAGTTTCCACAATCCAAAGACCAATTCACATAACACATTGGGCACACCGTTTTGACCTTAAAAATCTCAGAGAATCAACCTCAAAAGTGACAAATCTGCTTTCTTTAGAGGCAAAACACTGAAGTTCATAGCGAAGGAGATCTTGAAATTAAAGTTGCATAAGAACTTAATACTAATAAAAGAGAGATGGATCTTCCATATCCTTGAACAAAATACATATGATCTATCATCCAGTTCCGAACTTTCCATCCTCTATATCCTTAAACAAAGCATACAGGAACAACCGCACAGTTCCGTCCTAATAACACATATAGGAAGAAAACAAAACCTACCAGATTTAACATTGATTTGCAATGCCGAAAAGGAACCATTGAAACCCCAAAATGTGGATGTAGAGTTAGGTGATTAGAACCCTGTACGACCCCCACTTTTTTCCAGATAGCCAACTGCAGCATTGGAAGAAATAATCCGGCTGCTCCTCAACTTCCTTGCGAAATTCCATTGATTGGGCAGGCAAATCACAAGCATTTCCTCCAAATTCTGAGCACGTTCAAGCAGATACTTTGCAAGCACGAATCCATTAGACCCGTTAGTAAGCTCTATGACTACATACTTCAACTGAGAAACAAACTCCAGGTGCTGGCGTTCCCAATATCGCCTATCGAATCCAGATGACTAGAAAATTAACAAACAAGCATTTCAATTAAAGTTCCCAAGTAAGAAATGATAACTAAGATTGTCCATGGTAAAATTTACTCTGCATGTTGGAGAGAACATAGATTTTCACTTACAGTAGCCGCATTTGCAGTGCGAAAGAAGAAGGGTAACTGATCAGATACTGTCAATTCCAAAGTAGTCAAATTAGGGAGTCCTTTAAAAAGTGAGGCCAGCGCCGGGACAACCTTGTCATCGATACCGCTCCAAATAGTCACATTCAAGTAACAGAGTTCGTGTAATATTGGGGGTGTGTAACCATCCTTGAACAGATTCTACAACAAAATTAAAGCCAAAGGATTTTATCAAATCAAATGGAAAATAACAAATAGAAAAGATAATAACCCTAAACACTACAAAAAGACTTAGACCAGTAAACCGATTTTATCCTCTCAATTTCGTACTCTTTACCTTTGTAGTCCCTTGATCAATACGGAGTGTTTTAGCACTGCGAATGCTAGAGAGGAACTCATGTATTTTGCCTTCAGGATCATCGACTCCATCAGCCATGAGAGAAATCTGAACTTCTTCCAAACAATTCAACTCCCCCAGATTCTGGTGATGCATCATATAACCAACCCAATTCAAACGCTTCAGATTTGGAGCGAAAAGCTCCAACGAATTCGTCCGAGGCAACGGCGCATTAAAATTCCAATTTATATGCAAATCTTCAACTTTCTCACCAGAGATTTTAGCATGGAAAAGATCATAACAAGAGGGACACTCAACACCAAATGATTCCAAAGACGAACTCTCAATGTCGATTTTTCGTAACCCTATCACACACTCAAGCCTCAACTCCTTTATATTTCTGCAGCAGAAGCAGATCCATTTGCAAAAACCCTCATCGTCTTCCACGGTAACACTTCTCAGCTTCAGAAAAACCAGATTACAGATAGAAGATGCAGAAAATGTGGAAGCTTTAAGAGTTGCACACTTCATATCTAGAGAGAGAGACCTCAGAGACCCAGAAACAAACACAGATGAAGGAACATCTATCTGGGTCTCGCTAATAATATCTTCTAGAGTTGGCATCACAGTTGTAAAGAAAAAATCAAGCTTTTCAACGTTGCTAGTCAGTGCATTTTCAATCCAACCCAAAACCCTAGACTTTTCAACAGAGCAGCAATTTTCAATATCTGTTTCCCCAAGTTCGTACTCAGAAACCCAATCCAGAGAAAAGCTTTGTACCTTGTTATCGTGGCGATGCATGAAGAACTTGTCCAAGGAAGCCATCAACTCCAAACGGCTGTTGAAGGTGCGAGTGGACTCCGAGGGGAATTCAGTGAACTTCAATGTGGGAGTTGACAGATAAAAGGCTCTGCATTTTTTTGATAACATGCCAACTCGAGTGATGTCGGATATGGGAAGTAATGACAAAATGTGATGAGCAACTTCGCGTGGAAGAGCACTGAATCTGTCCAAAGTGACATTTAGATTGGCAGAAGCAACTTCAGCAAGGGGTTCCATGGAAGTTTGATCGACAGGGAAGAGGAAGAGAAACGGTTTATATCAATAGAAAACTAACGAAAAATTCCTGAATAGTGACAGTTTTAATGAAAAGTCATTTTTGAAGGTATAATGAATAGTGACAGTTAAAGGTAAAAAAGTGGTTTTTCGTTAAAAGTAAACAGTGTCAGGAGTGTTTTATTAAAGCTCTCTTATATCAAAGGCAACCAGTGTAAAATGAGAGGACCCTATTTATATTGTGGGTTAATTTCATAAAAACCATTTTTAGTAAAAATCTATAAATTTGAGACGTGAAAAAAATTAAAAATTAAATTTATATCTTTCTAAGATGTAAATTTGAGTTAATTATTAGAATCGATGCTTCTTTTTTAGACTTTTCTAGATTAAATATTTATTCTTTCAATTTCCTACAATTCAAGTATATCCAAATAGAAGTGTTTTTCAAAGGATCAGGATCTTTTTCTGAGCAGATGGAGAGAATCCTCCTAATCAAGTCTATCGAGCTGTTCAAATTTTATCCAACGGTTATAGTTATTATAACTTTTAGAGGAGCTTCTGTTTGCCGTTGGATAAAATTTGAACAGTCCGATGGGCCTGGTGAAGAGGATCCTGATTCTTTTTCAAATTCATTTTCCAAAAATGCAATCAATAATATTAATTAATTTATTGCTATATTTTATGAAATCTCATCCCTTTGCAATTTAAGGATATAATTATATCTAGTGAGTTCGAAATTAATTTGACTGAATATAATAATTTATATATATCTAAACTATTTAAGAAATGCCAATATATATCGATAGGTTTTGAGTTACACATAATTTGTTGTTAGTTTTTTACATACAAAAATTATAATAGTAAAACCGTACCAGTAACTTAATACATATCTAAACAAAAAAATAAGATGTACCAAATTATTAATACGCTATTTTTAATATATATGGCCATGCATATCTCATGTAAGTAATATTATTTGTAGTACATTGGTACATTTAAAATATAGTGGATTTAATGAGTACATTGGTACATTTTGATCTTTTTTTTAAAAGAATTATTGTCTTTTTTGCATCCACAATTCAATTTTTTTTTAATTTCTTTTGAATATTTATTGAATTAATGGGACATAAATTAACAATATATTCTTTTGCAAGCTTTTAGGAATTTGTTATATATTGGATTTAATGAGTAAATTAATTATAATAATAATTTGTGAGATTTGAAATTAATTAGTAAATTAAATAAAATTGTAGAAAAGTATTTTGATTAAATATCTAAAAGCCTTAGATGTTTGGTCAAAGAAAATAAAAAATCAAGCATCTAGATCAAAATGCCCCATCTATGAATTATGCTAATGTTTGGTGAATCTAGCGCAAATTTAATTCCAACCTCTCTCACACACGTAAAATGTTAAAGTGTTTTCAAAAGTTTGTACCAACCATGGGAAAAAAGGACGAGAGAATCCTCCTCTAAAAATCAAAGGGAACTTTAACGAAAAGATTTCGATATTGTTTATTCTAACAAAAAATCATATTTTCACACTAAAATATTAATTTTAGTACTATTTACTTTACTTTTTATTTGTTCTTATTTTTAAAATTCAAAATTTTTAAATTTTTTTTCATTAGTTTTTCTAAAATCAAAAGGGCCAAAGAGACTGCAAATAAAACCTAGATATGGATTCGGGAGGTTGGATGTAGGGGTGGATTTTTTTGCCAAATTGTCGTACCAACCGTGCCATACCGATTTTGTGCCAAAGTTTTTGTAACAATCAGTAATGGTACGGTATTGTACTGTACTGAAATTTCATGGTACGGTATTGGTAATGGATACTATTACCACAGTATTACCATACCGTACCGAATATATAATATAATTTATAAATTATATAATATATAATTATATAACACATATTTATAATATTCTAGTAATTTGATATGATAAAAGTGGCTCAACCTCGGTTCAAGATTCTAAATAGGAAGAAGATTGTGGCTTGGGATTTATATGTGTTTGAGAAGTCTAATTTATTTGAAGCAATGCATAATCAAAGGGTAAGTATCACAACTGATACTTGGACATCGGTACAAAATATTAACTACATAGTAATTACCGTTCACTTCATGGATAGTGAATGAAAGTTGCACAAACGAATTATAAACTTCATAAAGATCACGGGTCGTAAGGGAGAAGACATTGGGAAAGTTCTAGAGGTGTGTTTGAACCAATGAGGGATAGAGAAAATCTTTCGCATGGGTGAAACTTCTATTTGTTTTGGTTTGTAACTTCTATTTGGATTGTAAGCTTAATTTTCATCATGAATCTTGATGCATCTTTTGAATTATTGTGTGTGTGAATTGTGAATGATGAATAATATATGAATTTAGGCTACAATATATGAGATAAATGTACAATAAAAAAGTTTTGCCCTTGAATTGAGTTAAAAAGCAAAAATAAATTTTGTCCCAAAATAAAGTGGCAATTACCATTGCCATGCCATGTCAACCGAACATTTGGCAATACCGAACTTCGGCATGCTGAAAGTTTGGTACGGTAATTGGCACGAGAATTTTGGTACGATAACTGTACCGAACCCACCCCTAATTGGATGTAAAGATGGGAGCAGATGGATGGCTAGCTGGGAGATTTTAGTTGGTTGATTTTATCATTCTGTTTGAATTTTACTTTTTTGGTTTATTTTTATTCAAACTTTTCAAAAATTTATAATAAAAGATAAATTGTGACAGGAAATTTAACAGGAAATCTCCAATGGTTAGACTAAAAACTAAATATTTTAACCAGAAAATTTTAGTTTTTAGCTCAAAAATAATTTTTTTACTCCAACCGTTTTAAGCTTAAAATTTTAGCCTGAGATTATTAAAAAATAAACTTAGGCTATTTTTTTCTTAAATTAATTTAAAATAAATAAATAAATATTTAGATTATCGTGAATTAATTTTATGAATATTTTAATAATTTTTTTATAATTTCGATAAATATTTTTACTCGGTTTGGTGGAGCCCACACCGATTTCTGAGCTAAATTCTAGGAAAAATATAGCATTGGTTTAACATTTAACATTTAGCCCGAATTTTTCCATTGCATTAGAGTGAGTTTGGAGAGAAATTTTGAAAGAGAATTTAGTTTTTAGCACACCATTAAAAATGGTCTAAATGAAATCCAAGAATGTAAATTAATAAAAATTTAGTTCAAAAAAAAATTTAAACAGAAAATAAACTTCATTAAAGATGGGAAAAAATTACAACTTGTGTATTTTACTTTTTAAGTCACTTCGTATCTTTCGTTAAAAATGGAAAACAAAGCAACAAGTATGTCAATCAGTTGAAATTGACAGCAAATTAAAGCTACGTCTACCTATTTTCATTGGAAATATAAGCCCAATAGCACAAGGAGTGCCATTGTTGTCTCTGAATTAGAATTCTATCATTTCCTTTTTTTCATCCACTTTCATCTCTTTCTCTCATGTTTTTTATTTTTATTTTTATAAAAAAATTAATATAAAATACTAACGTGATTTAATAGTGTTCAAATTAAAAAAAACAAAGTTTTTTTATCTGTCAAATTTACTCTCACATTGAGAGAATCCTACTCTGAAAAAAAAAGGACAGAAAATGTTTTCCAAATGTGAGAAGAAAAATTAGGCCCGTCAGTCACATCACAGACTAAAGTAGGAAGTAAAAGCAGAGATCTTCATCAAGATCTACGCTCGATTGCTTGCGTAATTATGTGACTAAACCCTGACATCTCAAAATTAGATCGGGAAATTTTTAATTGTGACGGAAACACGGTAATACATTATTTTTTTTATATAAATAGTAAAAATTTATATTTTTTAAATTATTAACTTTTTGACACACATATTTTATTATTTATATAATACATTTAGTATATTACTCTGTGTGACGATCACACTGAAAAATCTTTTCAGTGGAACCACAAACTCTGATAGTTAGAAAGACGAGAAAGTGTTGGTGCGCATCATGTTTTTCTCTCGCTTCCTGAACTCCTCCCCAACAATTTTCTTTCAAATCCTGAGCATGTTTTGCAACTCGGATTCATTTGACCCGTAAGATTGTTCCAATATCACCATCACGGAATAGAATATGAGATATTATTAAAGTTTTCATATTCTCCAAATTATGCTCCTATTCAGGCACACCACATAAGTAATGGTGTAGGTGTGTAACCACATTCAACTTCAACTTCGCCAGATGCTGATGATTCATCATACTACCATCCCATTTCAAATACTTGAGGTTGGGAGCAGAAATTTCCAACGAATTATCCATCAACGGTAGATACCCATCAATATCCCAGATTATATTTATATCTTCATGTTTCTCACTACAGATCTCAAGATGGAATGGTTGAAGTTGAAAGAAAGAGGAACACTCAACCCGGAATGATTGCCAAGACGAGCTTTCAATGATGATGTTATTTAACCCTACCACATTTTTGAGCCCCAATGTTTTCAAGAATCTGCAGCAAGAACAAATCCATTTGCAGAACCCCTTCCCAACATCCACGGTAACATAACTCAAGCCTCAAGGTCAAGAACCAATAAATAAATAAATAAATTTAATTTTTCAAGAAGATTAAAATTTAATAAAAGTTTGATATTAGATTGGATATTGACTTTAGTTCCTTTATGTGAACTTAATTCAAATTGATATTATATTTTTGTTTTAATATTTAATAGATATCTTATTTAATGTCGATATATTACATTTTAAATTTATTATTATACACATTTTAATTCATTAATTTTATTTAATTTATTCTAATTAGTGTACCTAAATGTTCGTATCATAATATATTTTACTAATTTAGTGTACTGAAATATCTGAATCTAAATATATTGTAGTGAATTAGTGACACATAAGAAAATATGCAAAAACATAAGTATCGAAAATCCCGTACCTAACTATATAATATTAAACTAGCGAACCGAAATATCAGTACCTAAATATATTATATTAAACTATTGTACCTAAATATCCGTACCTAAACATATTATATTAACTCAGTGTACCGAAATGTTCATATCTAAATATATTGTAATCAATTATATGCAAGAACAAAATGGTACCGAAAAATCTCTACGAAAATATTTTCTTACATAAGATACTCACCATAATGACTAATGAGAATTAAAATTTATAATATTTTCATAAAATGTAATTTATGAACACCATAAAATTATAAATAAAAAAGAAAGATGTTGAATACATATCTGGCATTAAATAGAGTCTACAAACTAAAATCAAATTTTAGTTTTGTATAAGATATTTTTCTAAATTTCATCTAATTTAGGAGTTAAAATCTAATTTTCTATAAAAAAAAAAATATCAAACCCTTTCAGTAGGGTTCAAAACCATTTTTGTAATTGTGTTTTGAGCAAGGTATTAAATATTGATGATATCGAAAATATCGGTAGTCCAAAAACACGAAAATTTCGATGGAAATATCGGGATATTATCGATATCGATAAAAATTGAATAAAAACCACGGAAATTGTAAGAAAAACTTGGAAATTTTTATTGAAACTTTGCAGGATATTTATTTAATCAATTATCTATTAGTTTATCACAAAACATTGGAAGAAAATGCATTGCATGATGAATTTAACTGATTTAAGTTGATTATATAGCGAGCTGGCAAACATTGTGAGTGTAGAAAATATGTAAATATTTTAGCATATTTTCACAAAAACATAAGTGATATGGTGGTCAAGGTGTTGAAGGAGTAAAATGGGAGGAGTTCGAATCCTCTTGATGTTTTTTTAAATATAGAAATTAAAAAAACACGGAAATTTCGATGGAAATATCGATGACATCGGAAATATTGGTAGTCCAAAAACACGAAAATTTCAATGAAAATATCAGGATATTATGGATATTTAATACCTTGGTTTTGAGTCAAAATTTTCAGTAATTGTGCAGGACTTTTTTTTTTTTGAGAGAAAAAGGTAGTTACCCTAAAGAACCGCGTCAGATCACAGTCTTCGAAGTAAAGTATGTTATTAGCAAGCCACGTAATTTAAGTATACAAAGAATTATAAGTTTGTGAGTATCAAAGAGAATTATTATTTTTTTTGGAAACTAGGAAACTGATTTTTTGTTCTTGACAAACTTGTTATTCAATTTATGAGTTAGTGTGTTGAGAAAATCATGTTTTTATTTGGTTAAGATTAGGAGTCCTAGTACCATGTAATTATTTTCAAGTAACTTTAACATGTTTTGATAAGAGTTCAATATCAAGTAGGACTATATCGAAATTCTAATTAATAGGGAATATCCTCTGTTAATAGGCTTGATATGAATGATACATTAAGAGGTTCTGCACTCACAATATCCATCCCTTTTGTGGGTAACCCTATTATAAGCTGGAACTTTTGGCTGTTGAGGGTAGAAGATCTCTTTCTCATTTCTTGAGCAATGGCGAGTTCTTCTTCAGGTAAGCATACTCCCTTTACGTATGCATGTTGCAATATACACGTGGTTCTATGCATGCAGTGTCTCTAATGGTTTACAAGAATTAGGCGAAAAAGCTTGAAATCTCAAAATATGAAATTGATTGTTTTTAAGGAAAACTAATTAAAAAAACTTGAAAACTTTGAGTTTTAACGATAAGGACAAAATAAAAAATAAAGTGAATAGTATTGTAGGCCTATTTGATTGAGCGATCTAGGGTTTAGAGAGAGAGGGGGCTGGCCACTTTAGAGAGAAGAGAGAATGATTTAATTGTGAGGTGTGATTTATTCACCCCATTGTGCCTCTATTTATAGTAGTAGAAAGGACAAACCTTTTCCCATAAGGATTACAATATTTAATGAGTAATCTACTCCTAATAGGACTACAAGATACATTTCTATATCTCATAGGATTTACACAATCACAATCCTATACTAATTATGACTGCAACACTCCCCCTTGAGTGTGTAAATACTCAAAGCACCATCGCATCAGATCTTCAGCAGATAAGGTTGAATAGTTGATGAAGTCATCGGCACAACGGGTATTCGTGAGTCTCAAATTTACGTTGAAGTTTGCATTTGTAAAAACTCACAAAAACCTCGCTATGGTAAAACCCATGATAGGCAAAACCCATAGATTAAGGAGAAAAGTAAGAAAGTATGCATAATGTCTAAGACACTCATCAAACTGGATGAAGGTAGTGAACTTAACGAAGTATGATCATCCCAGGATGGGTACCTCGTTAAAACCTAGTTAGGTAGCAAAAATCCAGTGAAAAAAATGCTCCTAATCATAGGAAAAAAGAGTACATTAAGATCATGTGAGTATACTTCTAGATACTCCCCTTGGGTTAGACATAACTTCTAAATAAGAGAACTACAAGCGATTTAACTCAGATAATTTACGCATACTAATTTCTTGGACGATTTTCTGGAAAGTAGACTTGGGCAATGACTTGGTGAAGAGATCGGCCAAGTTGTCTTGGGAACGGATTTGCTTGACTTCAATGTTCTGATGCTGCTGCTGTTGGTGTAAGTAAAAGAACTTTGGCGCTATGTGCTTAGTGTTGTCTCCCTTTATGTATCTCTTATTTAACTGCTCGATACATGCGGCATTGTCTTCAAAGATCGTCTTAGGAAGGTCAACGACTGATGTAAGACTATTAGTACTTCAGATATGTTCTATAACTTCTCTCAGCCAAAAACATTCACGCATTGCTTCATATAGGGCGAGAATCTCAGCATAGTTCGACGAAGTACCCACTAGTGTTTTCTTGGTAGACCTCCAAGATATAGCGGTGTCTCCAACGGTAAAGACATAACCCGTTTGAGAACATGCTCTATGTGGGTCAGACAGATATCCAGCATCTGCGTAACCAACAAGGCGAGAATCATCCCGAGGACTGTAAAGGGCGACAACACTCGGTGATTCGCGGGTAGAGAACAAGCCCAAATCCGTTGTACCCTTAAGGTAGCGGAAAACGTCTTTAACACTATTCCAGTGCCTGCGTGTGGGCGTATTGCTGTATCTTGCCAAAAGATTAACAGCGAAGGAGATGTCGGGTCTAGTGCACTGAGCCAAGTACAATAAAGCCCCAATTGCACTCAGGTAAGGAACTTCGGGTTCCAAAATCTCTTCTTCATCCTCCTTTGGACGGAAGGGATCTCGTTTAACATCTAGAGTCCGAGCGACCATTGGTATACTCGAAGGCTTCACTTTATCCTCATTAAAACGACGCAACACCTTTTAGGTGTAGTTCGATTGATGTACTAGAATTCCATCCGAACAATGCTCGATCTCCAGGCTGAGACAGTATCGAGTTTTTCCAAGATCTTTCATCTCAAATTTCAATTTCAAGTGTGCAGCAATTCCCTTAAGCTCTGCAGGAGTCCCAATGAGGTTCATGTTGTCGACATAAACTGCAACGATTGCAAATCTGGAATGTGACTTTTTTATGAACATGTATGGGCATAGTTCGTTGTTCACATAACCCTGACTTGTCAAATATTCACTCAGACGGTTATACCACATCTGCCTGGATTGTTTGAATTCGTAGAGTGAGCTCCTCAACCTAATTGAGAGGGTGTTCCGTGGTCTAGAACTATTTGAGCCAGTCAATGAAAGTTCTTCTGGAACTTTCATATATATATTTTCGTATCTAGATCCCCATAGAGATACGCGGTTACCACGTCCATAAGCTGCATATTCATTTTTTCAGAAACTACCAAACTGATTAGGTAGCGGAACGTTATGACGTCCATTACGGGAGAATACGTCTCCTCGTAATCAATTCCAGGGCGTTGAGAGAAGCCTTGCACTACAAGGCGTGCTTTGTATCGCACTATTTCATTCTTCTCATTATGCTTCCTCACGAAAACCCACTTGTAGCCAACGGCTTCACACGTGGTGGTGTAGGAGCGACAGGTCTAAACACTTTACATTTCACGAGCGAATCGAGTTCGACCTGGATTGCTTGTTTTCAGTTTGACCAATCGGTTCTACGTTGACATTCATCGACGGAACGTGGTTCAATGTCATCGCTAAACATAATGTCAGTAGCTACTGAATACGAGAATGCGTCGTCGATGATCATCTCATTCCTATTCCAAACCTCATCCAATACTGTGTAATGGACTGAAATATCGCGATTCTCGGGAGGCCGGCATGTTTCATCTGAAGCATCACCGTAATCTAGAATAACCTCATGCTTTGGAACGGATGAGTGAACGATGGTCGGATTCAAACTAGGGTTACTAGTTGGTGCCATTTTCCTCTTCCGGGGTTGTGAATCCTTTGAATCAGGGGGTCTACCACGCTTCAGGGTCAGAGCAGATGATTGGCTAGCCGCCAATGTACCTTGCTGCGTGGAAGTTACGACTTCCCCTCATTCGGGGACGGTCCGACCTTCCCAGGCTGGTTGTTGATGTACGTCGGGTACATCTATCCTTGCAGGTGTGTTTACAGCGGGTATATGTGATCTTGTCACCTTAGCTAGATCATTAAAAGCCTCCGGCATGCTTTGAGCAATGCTTTGAAGATCTATAATTCGACGCACTTCAGTTTCAGATTGAGCAGTGCGGGGATCTAAATGAGACATAGTGGGAGCATACCACGACAATTCGCGGCGTTCTACGAGAACGTTAGCATGCTTATCTCCCCCTAACGCCGGGAAGACTGTCTCATCAAAGTGACAATCCGCAAAACGTGCGGTAAAGAGATCTCCTGTCAAGGGTTCTAAGTATCGAACAATTGATGGCAAATCATAACCAACATAGATTCCTATTTTTCTCTGAGGACCCATTTTGGTACGTAGCGGCGGCGCTATTGGCACATAAATGGCGCACCCAAACACCCGTAAATGCGAGACGTCAGGCTCGTATCCAGTGACCAACTGTAACAGTGAATGTGGTTGAGTAGCGGTGGGCCTCAGACGGACCAACATAGCTGCGTGTAATATTGCATAGCCCCAGGCAGATACCGGCAGTTTGGTTCTCATAACTAAAGTCCGAGCTATTAATTGAAGACGCTTTATGAAAGCTTCTGCCAGGACGTTTTGGGTGTGAACATGGGGTACAGAATGTTCCGCATCAATCCCTACTGACATGCAATAATCGTCAAAAGTCTGTGACGTAAACTCGCCAGCGTTATCCAATCGAATCGACTTAATCGGATAATCAGGGTGGTGAACCCTTAGCTTAATAATTTGAGCTAGGAGTTTAGCAAACGCGGCGTTGCGTGTGGACAACAAACAAACATGTGACCATCGTGTCGATGCATCAACCAATACTATGAAATATTTAAATGGTCCACAGGTAAGTTGGATTGGTCCACAAATGTCCCCTTGAATCCTCTGAAGAAATTTAGAGGGGTCGTGAATAATCTTTGTATATGAGGGTTGAGTATTCAACTTCCCCAAATAACACGCTTTGCATGGTGGGAGTCCAACATAGGGATGTAACTTGTGCTCGTGTAACTTGGAACTCAAGCATAGGGCCGGCCACACTGTGGGCTTCTATGCCCCGAATGGTTGTAATGTACAACCCATTCGGCAGACGTTCCAACTTCTCATGAATACGCTTCTAGCCATATTTGTATGAAGTGATACAAAGAAATTCAGAACCATGGTCTTCAGTGGTTTCAATATGATATTTATTATCTCGAATATCTCTAAAACTCAGCAATGTTCTTCCGGAATGTGGAGAATAGAGTGCCTCCTTAATGGTCAAGGTAGTACCATTAGACAACATGATACATGCCTTTCCGTATCCTTCAACCAGGTTGGATGGGCCTGAGAGAGTTGTCAAATGAGATTTCTTGGGTATTAAGTTAGTAAAATAGTGTCGTTCGCGCAAGATGGTGTGTGTGGTTGCACTATCTGCCAGACAACTAACTTCCCCACTAGACATACCTAGAAATAAATTGATTGAATTAGTCACATGCATAAATATAAGTCCATTAATTCAATTAAGCAATTCGAAAAAATAATATCCATTCAAATAATAATCCATAATTCAAAACAAATCAAAACCAAACAAATTATTCCAAATACTTAGGAAAATTGTTCAAAAATTTAAACCATAAACCTAGAAAAATAGGGGGTAGGACCGGCCACTCCTAGTGGGTTCGGCCACTAGGGGTAAACACCCTAAAAACCATGTCTAATTTATTCGTCCATAGGGGCTGATGCCTTCTGAAAATCTGATATCTCCATAGATGTAGTTGCATCTTCCGGATGATCCATAGCTGCAAAGTTGGACTCACGATGTGAATGATACTTGGCAATAGCCTCAGGGGAAGCTCGGCATACGCGTGACCAATGATCCTTTGATCCACAACGATAGCACATGTCTAGTTCAGTAGAAGCATGCTGAACGGGAGCTTTGCCCTTGTTCTTGAAGTCTGGGACCTTAGGGGCGAGTGGTGGACGCTGTTGGGTTGCAATCCTTCCCTTAGGTGCGGCACTCTGTTGACCTTGGGCTCGTGGTAGAGCTTGCTGCCTATTACCACGACCACGACGATTCTTACGTCATTTATGGCTACTAGAATATATGGCATGCGCTTCAGGCACAACATTCAAGCCAGTCGGTCGAGCTTGATGATTTTTCATCAAAAGCTGGTTCTGCTTTTCAGCGAGAAGTAAAACGGAAATCAAATCCGAAAACTTGGTGAATTTTTGTGCCCTATATTATTGCTGCAGGACAATATTGGTGGCATGGAAGGTCGAATAGGTCTTCTCCAGGAGATCTGATTCGGTGAGTTCCACTTTACAGAATTTCAACAATGAACGGATTCTACAAACTTCAGAGTTGTATTCATTCACGGACTTAAAGTCTTGGAAGCGAAGATGCTGCCAATCGTGTCTTGCTTCAGGCAAGTAGATGTCTTTCTGGTGATCAAAACGGTCAGGCAGAGCAAGCCAGAGGGTGCGTGGGTCCTCCTCAGCGAGGTACTCGGTCTGCAGTGCATTATGGATGTGTCTTCGAATGAAGATCATTGTAGTAGCATTCTGAGCTTCGTCAACAGGTTTGTCAATGACGGGTGCCTTGATGGTGGCTCTAATACCCTTTGCAGTTAGATGGAGCTTCACGTCTTGAACCCACTTCAGATAGTTTCTTCCAGAGACTTCTAGAGCGGAGAAATCGAGCTTGTTCAAGTTCGACATGTCCCTAAAACGGAGGGAGAAAAACGTGAGTAGTCATATGGTAAGCCATAGACATATATCGTAGAACATACAGGTTCTTTAGACATGTATTGGTTTAAATTATGCATGTAAACTTCAGGTTTCATGTGGTATGTTTTGAATGAAAACTTCAGGTTTCAAAGGCACTAAATTGGAAACTACAGGTTCAATTTAGTTTTATAAACAATTAGTTCATAATGAGAGGTTCCTGCAAGAAACACAGAATGCAATATACAAATATACATATAGTGGATTTGAGGTTCTTCGGGAACTCAAGTGTGAGAGCTTCGTTACTACGAAAGTATGTGACGGTTCAAAGTATAAAAATAAATTATTGAATCGTTAATGTTCAAGTCAATAATTTTAGATTCATTATCAGGTTAATGAACTACAGGTCAATTTTAATTAATTCAATAAATCGGGTCATGCAGGGTCGATTGTAGACGCAAAATAATATTAACATACGGGTTAAATTATTTTATAATGCTAAAATAATAGTATGTGGATTGAAAAATATACCCCAAAAATTTTGGCATGGGTGCCGTGCAAAAGGAAAAAGGCACGGGGTGCCGTAATAAAACCAGCAGGGCCTAAAAAATTAGGGGGGTTGCACGGGCAGGACTAGCCATGCTGGCCTGTGGGTTTGGTCACGGGTGGCCCAGCCATAAAATGGCTGGCAGTGTGTGATCCGGGGTGCAGGGCCGAGAGGGCCTGTTTTGTAGGTTGCGGGCCTGGCAGCAAACCTAGCAACCTTGAAGAGTGGGGGGCTGCAGGCCCGTTCAGATTTCTCCCAGGCCAAAGCCTGGTGTCGGTGCACAAGAATGGGGCAGTGCCGCACCAAATCCATTCCTCTGTTTATTTATTTTTTTCAATTCCCTTAGGGTTTAGGAAACCCGAATTTGCTTTTAATTTAATTTTATAATTTGTCTCACAAAATTCCACATAACAAATTAATTGTGCGATACATGAAACAAATATATATATTGACAAATATAGGAGCATATACAATATATATATATATCGAAAGGAAAATATAAACATAGAGGGGTTCATGCATCATGGGGAATGCTTTCATGCTTTGTAGACGTTTCAAATATCTTCATTTATTTTAAGAGTACCTGATTAGCAGAAAACAAATAAGCCTTTGAATTTGGTGGATGAAAGCCTCCTCCTATGATGTGTCAATTCCTTAGCTGCTGGCAAGAACGTGCTGATAACATGTTGTAGGCCTATTTGATTGAGCGATCTAGGGTTTAAAGAGAGAGAGGGGCCCGGCCACTTTAGAGAGAAGAGAGAATGATTTAATTGTGAGGTGTGATTTATTCACCCCATTGTGTCTCTATTTATAGTAGTAGAAATGACAAACCATTTCCCATAAGGATTACAATACTTAATGAGTAATCTACTCCTAATAGGACTACAAGATACATTCCTATGTCACATAGGATTTACACAATCACAATCCTATACTAATTATGACTGCAACAAATAGAACCAGGATTGACTTTTTAGTGTAAAAATGTGGGTTTCCGCTAAAGTGAACAGTACCGATAGCTTTTTGTTAAAGTTTCTTTGTTTTTAATGAGTTTATGGATTTATTTTTCAAAAATTTAATACAAAAATTTAATTTTCATTCGAGTAATAATTTAAGAACTAAATCGACAGTTCACTCCTAATAAAATCCAATGTATACATTCTGCTTACGAATTAAGAAAACAAAATCCAATATGCATAATCAAACCCTATATAAAAAAGGACACAACATCCTCCATCAATCCCATGATCCCATTGGTCATGCATATTAATGAGGGACGTTGGACGACCTATTCGCAAAAGGACATAACTTCTTCTTGGTTGCACGACATAGTTTCTCCTTCAAGTCACACGTGACCCTAGACGGCATATTCGGATACAAGAACTTCATAGGTGACATGAAGAAGTAACTGTTTCGAAGAGAGAGTTCGACATCGATTTCGTAAGCTCCACCTGCATCTTCTTCAACGCTGGCAATGAAGCCGCTGACTTGTCCTTCAAACGAAAGCGTCCCAAGAGTCGTATTCTTCGGCACTTGGAGAAAAGAAGTCAATTTTGCCGTGGCAAACTTTTGGCGTTTGTAATAAGCGACGACTTGAATGTTTTCGTGGCGAAAGTGGCGGTCGGGGTTTCGGACGGCGATGGTGAGGGCAAGACTGTAGTGGAGGGTGTTGAAGCCATTGGTGATGGTGAGCTTGAACCCGGTGAGAGAGGCATGAGTTACGTTAAATGTGTTACGGCGGTAGTGGGCGGTATTGTCGGTGTAGACGGCGACGATACTGATAAAGATGCCGGCGATGAGGGCAACCATAACACGTCGAATATTTATTGTAGGGCGAGGATTTGAGGTCATGGTTTGAGAACAAGAATATGGTAAACAAAGCTTGAGATGATCAAAGGTTTAGTGCAATATAGTAAGTATTCGAAGGTATAAATATGTATATATAGGGTTTTCAATTAAATAATTTTCCTAATCGGAGTATAATTCCTAATGTGGCAAGGATTTATTGAAGTTACCAATTAATCCTTTACCTTATGGCGGTTTCCTTAAGCTGCAAGGATTATTGTCTCGAACTTTTTTAAAGCATAAAAAACTGTTTAATTTGGAATAACACATGAGGAAGCATTTATATTTACGCACAAATAATAGTTTGACACATGTAGAAAAGTATATAATTAATATTATAAAATGAAGTTACTAATATTACTGTATATACCTCATCATTTATAAGCCAGAGTTTTCGAGTTTTCAAGTTCAACTTACTAGAATAGCCAAAGTCGGCCTAGATGCAAGGCAGCCTTGAACCTTACTTTGAACTTGGCCCGACATTTTTCATACCCTTAATTACATGTATCTTAAAATTTTCATCATTCATCTTCCTCTAGGCAAAAGATAAAAATAAAGAATAATGCGACACTTCACTTAGTTGTATCATTTCTCTAATAGAGGTATAGTCCATTAACACATGTGGGTTCCATTCCTATTAAAAAATGATACAAATTATTGTATAACTATATGGTAAGAATAGCATTTTTGAAAGATAAAACTAAAAAATTTCCTTATTCTGCAAAATCTAATTTGATTTGACTCAAATTCACTATTGTGGAGATGGTTGAGAGTAGAGATTGCAAAATTTCCTAATTTCGATAGTTCATTACAAAAGACTTATTAAGGTACTCAACTAAAAACTTTCTCGCACCATTTTTGTCTTATGTCTCGGTTTACATTGGAACAATTCAGTAAATAACGAGTTTGATACTTAATTATTATTATTAGGACTAACACTGCTAATCACAAATGGTGATCTGTCATGACAAAGCTATTAGTTGGTCTTAAAAAATAAAATAAAATACTGATATCATAGAGTAATGGGCTGGTTTGGGTTGTGGTGTTTCTTAAAAAAAAAAACAACTTAATAAAAAATTAGGTGTTTCTAAAAAAAAACAGCTTATTAAAAAAATTGAAACACCAAATGTGTTTGATAAAACAAAAAATATTTTTTTTTTGCTGCCAATGACAATAAAAAAAACATAGAAAAGGGGAAATATTAAAACATAGTGAACAATGTGCATTTAATGAAAATTTTCAATTTATTTGACTGGACAGAGCGCCATTGGAGATGATATTGAAGAGAAAAAATGATTATTTTCCTTAAGAAATCAACTAAGTCCCTAGTGATCTTTTTCTTTGTTGCATTATAAGCCCATTGTCAAGTATTGGTATGTTGGTCCGTACTCTGGGAATGATCAATTAGGCATATAAACACCCAAAAAAAAAAAAAAAAAACTCTTTGCTCTGCCTTGTGAAGGGACCTGGCACTGGGTGGCAGTCCATCAAATCCCAGGAAGAAAATGCTTACTTTCTGGTACGTGCTGTTATGAAGATTACTACTTTTTCTTTATTGTTGTATTGGTAAAGTGGGTTTCTACCTCTCGTCTTTCGATTAATTGCAATGTTGATCTCATTTTAACTTCTGTTTTAATTTGTGATCAAACGGGTTAAAGGTAGTAGTGAATTAGAAAACCCACGCCGATAACTCTATATTTTATTTCTCAATGGTATCTATTTGTCATGCTCTAATTTATATCTAGTTGTGTAATTCCTTTGGTGCTATGAAGTATTGGGGTTTTTTTTTCTTCTTAAGTATTGAGTTTGACGTGTTTATCTCTTTGAAATGTGATGCTATCAAGGACTTCCATGCGAAAAGCCCGAATGAATTCTCTTTATTATAGTTCACTGTATAACGTAACTGTTCTATTTGTGTTAAATTTGGTTGACTGAGCTCTTCACCATCCTTGTAAATGTGCAGAAATGGAAGAACCAGTTTTGTTACAAAAGTAGAAAAAACCCAGTAAGTAGATCAATATAGATGGGAAGCGTAAGTTAGTGGCAGCTGGAAGTTATCAACGTTAAGGATTTAGAGCTTTTGTTAAGAGTACGGCTGACAGAATTAGTGATAAGAGTATGGCAGACAGAATTAGTGATCTTCCTGACGGAGTTGCTCATCACATCCTTTCCTTCCTTCCTATAAAATATCTTACTCGTGTCGGCTGTGCGTCCAAAAGATGCAGACAACTTTATCTGTCAACTCCTTCATTGGATTTTGATCTTTTTTCTGATGAACATATGGTTTCATGCGAGAAAGAGAAGTTATTAAAGGTGTTGAGTTCTTTGGATAGGTTCTAATGGATGCATCGTGGGGTTAATAAAATACAATGATTTCGTATCTATTGGGATGATGATTCCCTTAACGATTTCCTTGGACATGATTTCCTTGAAGATGTGGCCTTTCGAATGATGACATGGATTCACAATGCTGTAAGCTGTAACGTCGAAGTCCTTGAGGTTGATATCCGGATGATTATTGGTTGGGAGAGACGACCTTTGTTTCCGTTGTCTGTCTTTCTTTGTGGATCATTGAGGTCTCTATTTCTGAACACGGACCGTACAATTCTTAAAGCACCCTCACTTACTTCTTCCTCTAATCTCGAGCACTTGAAGTTGAGATGTGTTTGTATATAAAAGATGAGTGTTTTTTCAAATGGATCTCAGTTTCATGTAAGTTCATTAAGGAACTACATCTTGAATATGTTGATGGAATAAACAATGTCACCATTGAAAGCTCCTCATTGAAATCGTTTAGTTTTGTGATTTCCCATCATTCCTCTGTGGTTGATGGTGACTGCCACACCAGCATCTCAGGTGAGAATCTGGAAGAAATATATATTGACTGGGGATTTGATTCCACTTGCAGCAAATTACTAAATATTCATGCTCCAAATCTTTAAGTATGTGAAGTGGTTTGGGAATTTGTTGTTTCACCAAAATCTGGGGAAATTATTGTTTTTAGAAAAAGCTGAGCTTTCTTTGAAGCCTAAAGCAGATGACTTTAGCATCTTGTATAAGGTTCTTTGCAGCATAGATAGCACCAAAGCTCTTGTTCTAAGCAAAGATACCACCTTGGTAACACAACGCTACTCTTCATGCAAATAGTTTCTTTCTTCTTTTTCTTCCAGTACTTTTGATATCTTTAGTTTGGTTTAATTTATTTAGGTGTTCATTTATGATTTGCAGGCGTTGTTCAAGGGAGGTCTCGTACCAGCACTATTAGAGAATGTTAGTCATTTGTTAATTTATATTGACACCTGGCTTGATATCCTGGTCCCACAAATGGTCTCTATTTTTGGAGGAATGCATAATTTGAGTGCTTTGGAGATAAAGTCTTACCGACTCTTCCACGACCCAGAAGCTCATGTAAGTATTTATAGGATCATTTGATCATGGCCCTGAAACTGATGCAAGTAAAAGTCTAGCCTCTTTATTCCCTTGTGTGTGTTTTCAATTGATTCGCATTTTGATTGTTGCCTTTGCCAGTGGCGAAACCAGGATTTCTCGGGGGGAGGGGCGAACTTAAAAGAATGCAAAGTTAAAAAAAAATGACAACAACTAAATCTTTTGATATAGTAATGTCTTTCATAATTAATCAATACAAAAAATTACAATTGTTGCCGGCAGTGGCGAAACCAGGATTTCTCGGGGGGAGGGGCGAACTTAAAAGAATGCAAAGTTAAAGAAAAATGGCAACAACTAAATCTTTTGATATAGTAATGTCTTTCATAATTAATCAATACAAAAAATTACAATTGTTGCCGGCGAGGTTTCATGTCATGAAAACGTCGCATAATAGGCTCATTATCAATAAAAGCAAATACATCTTTCTCAATGTAAACAAGCATGCTATCACTCAACCATTGATCTCCCATTTTGTTACGCAATGGTGTTTTCACAATCTTCATAGCAGAAAAAGCTCTCTCCACCGAAGCGGTTGCAACCGGTAATACCAAAGCCAATGTAAAAAGTTTATACACTAACATATAGCTTTCACACCTTCCGGTCTTCACTAACTCTTGTGCAAGATCACTAATTCCTCTCAATGATGAAAACTCACTATGCATCTTCATATCATGAATGTAATTGTCAAGTTGAATTGGAAGATTCATGAGATCCATACGATCAAAATCTTGAGGATAAAGTTGGGCTAAACGAACAATTTTTGCTTTGTCAAAAGATGCAAAATTATTCACTAGACTCAAACATGCCATACAAAGAAGTAACTCGGTGTTTACCTCATTGAAGCGATCATTCAACTCCTTTAGTTGCATATCAAGGACTTGAAAATAGAGGTCCACACGATAGTAATGGAAGTTTGTGATTTTTGGAGCTTTACGCCTTGATTTTCCAGGTACGAAATGAAAATCATCCATGTTAGGAACAATAATATCATGCTCCTCACAAAACTTTTCTACATCGTGAAGCAAGTCCCCAAAGTCATCATCTCTCAAGGATTGTAGTCTTTGCTTGCATATTTCCACTAACGCCATTGCATTCACAATATCTTGATCTTTCTTTTGCAATGCTTGTGATAACTCATTTGTAATTCCCAATATAAGTCTCATCAAGAAAAGGTGAAATGCAAAATCAAAAGTTTGTATGTCTTTGAATAACCTAGTTGCTTCACCAAGATTATCTTGGTTGCGATCACTTTTAATCCATTCAACCACCTCTACCACGACTTCAAACATAAGAATAATACTAACTATAGTACCATAATGCGAGTTCCATCGTGTATCACATGGACGCATGAGACTCATTTCTTGATTTAATCCTTTACCCGTTTCAAGATTACCATGATCAAGAGCTTTCTGAATTTGTTCTTGTTGTTTCTCTCTAAATGCATCACGACGCTTACACGATGATCCAATAAGATTCACCAAACTACTAGCATTGATGAAGAAATTGGCAACATCCTCATTTTCCTTTGCCACGAATACAAGAGCTAGTTGGAGTTGGTGTGCAAAACAATGAATATAAAATGCTTGAGGGTATTTGTTCAATATCTTTGTTTTAAGACCATTCAACTCACCCTTCATATTGCTAGCTCCATCATAGCCTTGTCCTCTTAACTTGGACATACTCAAATTTGTTGTAGCAAACAATCTCTCAATGGCCTCTTCAAGCGAGCTACTAGTTGTAGAGGAGACATGTTGAACACCAAAAAACTTTTCAATTGCTTCCCCTTTTTTATTCACATAACGCAATACCACCGCCACTTGCTCTTTAGTTGAAGAATCGCGTGCTCCATCAACCAAAAGAGAAAAAAATGCACCTTCCATATCTTTAGTGATTGCATCTACAGTTTCAATGGCACAAGCATGGACAAGATCTTTTTGAATATCAGAAGAAGTATACTAAAGATTCTTGGGAGCATTCTCAAACACAACCTTCCTAACTTGTTCATTATGCTTGGAAAGAAATTGCATAAGCTCCAAATAATTGCCCCTATTGCTTGATGTCGACGATTCATCGTGGCCACGAAAAGGCAAACCTTGTCCCAACAACCATCTTGTGCACTCAAGTGAGGCACTCAATAAAGTATGATAATTAGTGCGAGCTTCATCGGTTTGCTTAATCACAAATGTTTCAATGTGTTGTTTTTGTGCAATCAAATCTCTAGCTTGTTGTACAGCTTTATTATGAAGACTTCCAACACCTCCCTCATGGACTCGTAGACTTTCGGGTCCTTTCTTCCAATTTGTAAACCCTATCTCAGTGAAGACATCACTTCAAGTGCTACCCATTTGATCAAAATCACATTTGAAAAAATAACAATAACGGCAAAATGCAGCATTTTTTGATGTACTATACTCTAACCACTTAAACTTATCAAACCAACGAATGATAAAACAACGATTGTCGCTAACCTTTCTTGGCATGACGTGGTCTCTAGGTTGACAAGGATCATTTTGGAGATAGTGTCTACGAATTGCTTCACGATAATTAGGTGGATAATCAACCATTCGACGTCTATGTGCAGGGTCTGTAGGAAGATTAGCCAATATTTCATCCAACTCAGTGGCCGCACTTTGTTGTGACCTACTCGGAATATTTGAAGGAGGAGGAGGACTTCTTGGAATATTTGAAGGAGGAGGAGGACTACTTGGAATATTTGAAGGAGAAGGACTACCCGAAATGTTTGAAGGAGGATTTAAGCATTGTTTCTTATAGTATCGTTCCATTAAGTAACTGAAAAATGGAAAGAAAAAAAAATCTTAGACTCTTAATCCTAGAGTAAACTATACTAATATGCATAATAACTAATCCAACCAAGCCAATAATTCAATTAATCAATACCAATTAGCATACAAATTATTCAATTCAACTAATCATATGAATAATTGTATACTTTATTAATTGAATATGATAATCAACAACCAATAATCAACAAATTATGTAAGAATTCAAATTTTAATTTTCATCTTAAAAATTAATTTCATATCAATAATCAACAACCAATAACCAACTTAGTGCATTACCATATGAATATAATACAAATTATGTAAGCATTTAAATTTAAATTTTCACCCTAAAAATTAATTTCATATCAATAATCAACAACCAATAACCAACTTAGTGCATTATTACCATATGAATATGATTCTATTTCTATACCAATTAAATTAATTTTGTATTAAATAATTATTTAGGGTTAGGGATTTTAAATTTACCTTTGTAGTTTGAAGAAGGCTGACTCTGAGGCTCGGCTCAGTGGGGCTGGAGTGCAGTGGAGAAACTGTGAGACAGTGAGAGAGGAAACGGCTGGCTAATTGGCTGTGGCTGGCTCGGTGGTGGCTTCCGTTGCTGCTGGGATTTGGGGGGGCAGCTTTGCTGCTCTCTCTGTCTGTATTGGTGAAGGCTGAGAGAGAGAGTAAAGGTAGAAGGGGGAATGGGGGACACGCGGTCCCCCCGCTGCATATATATATTTTTTTCAAATTGATGAATGAAACGACGCCGTTTGGCGTCAATTTTTTTTTACCAGGTCCAAAACGACGTCGTTTTGGCCTGGATTTAAAAAAAAAAAAAATCAAATGCAGATTCGTCTTCTTCCCTAGAAACAGAACAGAGTTACAGACGAGACGACGGAGGAGGAGCGATGGGCTGGGTTTCCGGGAAGGAGGGGAGGGGCGAAACCTGGCACTGGGGCTGTGTTTTCCGGCGAGGGGAGTGGCGGCCGCCACTCCCAGCCCCTATGTGGCTTCGCCACTGGCCTTTGCTGCAGTGCTCTCGGGTTGACATGCGAGACTGGGCTGTCCGATGGATCTAACGGGATTCAGTTTGCAAAATATATCCTCGAACATGCTCAGAATTTGAAGAAGATGAAGATCGTTCATTCACCCCGCCAATTTGCTCACCACAATGGGGTTCTCCTGCTTATCATTCCAAAGAAGGGAGTTCCTAGCATGCCAAATAGAATGAATAAGGACAAGCAGAAGATCAAATTGACTATGCTTGAGGACAGCAGCACGGCAACTAAGCCACTCCAAGAAGCAAGAGAAAGATGAGCGGCGTGGTCCAAGCTCAAGGTTGGCGGACAAACAAACGGCTTTTGCACATGGACATTCAGTAAACATGTGTAGTGCCAACTTCGAAGAGGAATTACATAACACACAAATGTCATCCATCGCAATGCCTTTGTTAACCAAGCATGCACGAGTAGGTAGAATATTCCGTGCAGCCCGCCAAACACACAATTTGACTTTATTCAGAACCTTTGCTTTCCGGATAATATTCCACAGAGAGTTCGAAGCCCCATTGTGAGAAGACGAAGGTTCACCCACCAAGCCACGAGCAACCTTATGCATTTTTAACAGAGAAAATTAAAATTTCTAAAAATTACAATTGGATACACACTCTGAAATCTTTACAATCAATTAAACTCTATCAAAATTTATGAATTTGTAAATCCATTAAAATCGTTTAAAATCTCAATTGAATGCACCCCTAAATAAATAAGGGTGTATGGGAAACTAAAACAAACACGTAAAAATAAAGCCCCGACCCAAAAAGAGAGAAACTAAGTATAAAAGTAGGGTTCCTGTCATATCTCTGCGTGCTCTGCTTTCTTAAAATCCAAGGAATAAGACGCTAGCTTGCTTGCTGGTACGTCCTGTTATGAAGATTACTACTTGTCTTAGTTGTTTTATTGATATTGTGGGTTAATATCTTTGAGTTGTTTATTGATTTTGGGGTTTTAGTTTGCGATGCAACGGGCGGAAGGTAGTGTTATTTGTATGCTCTACTTGGTTTATTTTGATGAATTTAGTGAACTAAAAAAACGCAAGTGGCTTGTAGCTTAGTCGGTTTAGATCATTCGCACTTGCACCCGAGTTTTTGTGTCCACCTCTCCCCATAGTTTAGATGAGGTTAGTGTAAATCCTATTGTTTGTATAAAAAAAAAGTAAACTAGAAAAAAACACGTCGAAAACTGTAAGTTCTATTGAAAAAGAGTTCACTCTTTTCATGCTCTGATTGAATCTTAGTTGTGAAATTTCTCTAGTGTTATGAGTTAATTGGATTTTCTCTAAAGTATTGAGTTTACTTGTTTTTTCTTCTTCTCTAAAGTGTGATATTATCACGGGCTTTCATGTGAAAACCAGGAATGAATTCTCTTTACTATAGTTTAGTGTATATATATAACTGGCATGTGTATTTAATTTGGTTAACTGAATTCTTTAACCACCCTTGTAAGAGTGCAGAAATGGACAAACCAGTACGTAGATTAATATATATGGAAAGCGTAGGTTAGTGGCAGCTTGAAGTTATCAAACGTCACAGATTTAGAGCTCTTTGATGTGAGTATGACAGACAGAATTAGTGATCTTCCTGACGGAGTTGCTCATCACATTCTTGCCTTCCTTCCTATAACACACCTTACTCATTTCGGTTGTGTGTCCAAAAGATGCAAACAACTTTATCTGTCAACTCCTTCACTGGATTTTGATTTATTTTCTGATGCACAAGTGGATTCCTACTTTAAGCCGATCAAGTGTCTGAGTTCTTTGGATAGGTTCTTATTGACTCATCGTGGATTTAATAGAATACAACGATTTCGTATCTCTTGGAATGATGATTATCTTGACCATTTTCTTGAATATGAATTTGTTGGTACCACGTATTTGGGCCTTGTATAAATACTTGGAGGACTCAAAGACAATTATGTAATAAAGGAAGGATAAATATGTAATAAGTGAGGAGTCCTTATTCTATAAAATGACTCCTCATCCTTTCATTTAGAGGAGGCCAAGGTTGAGGCCAAGAGAGGGCAAAACATTGAGGCCTGGGAGAGCAAAATAGGCCAAGAGCCTTTAGAAATATATAAACATCACATAGCCCAAATATTGAGGTGAACCATAATACATCTTGTGTTCTTTACATTCTTGCAAATTCACGGTCAGATTTACGTTGTTCCAAGACTCACCCGGTTTTGTGCATCAACATTTGGCACCGTCTGTGGGAATCGACACAAAAAGCTATGTCGATTCTTTTCCATTTTTTCATCTCACCACCGTGAGTCTGCAGAAACCCAGAAAAATCTAACAACCCCAACTCCTTCAAGAACCTCAAATTCTCCGACTTCCAATCCCAGTTGCCGTTCATTTGTGCATTTCTGCCTCTCGCTCTTTTTTCTAAAAAACCCAAAACATTTCCAAAAACCTTTAGCCCCCAAAACTCGATCCATCACCAGGCCCTCAAATATCCCTCTTTGTGAATTTTATCTGGGTCCTCTACTTCACAAAGCCGCAAGTTTGCAGAAAACCCAGTTAAATCCATGTATCATCTCTGTCCTCATATCCAAGAAACAAAACCCAGAAAGAGACAAAAAGACAAAAGGCGGAAGAATGAGTTACCAAGATCTCTAAGCTGCTTCTCTCTCATCCCTCTGCAAATCTCAAATGCGTGTCGTAGAAGTGGCGCTGCCCAGGTCTTGTCGTCGAGGCGCCACCGCTGCCAACAGCTTACTGCCCAGTACTTCGCGGCATTGTCAGCTTTTCGGCGACCTGGTCAAATTTGGATTTCCAATCCATTTCGTTGAAGATGGAGAAGGAACAAGATATTAAGTGGATCAAAGCTCAGAACATTGGAATAAGCGTATCCCTTGTTGTTGACATTGTCCAAAATATCGATATTATCGATGAAATATCACCGATAATATCGTTTTTTTTAGATGACGATATTTTTACGCTTATCCACTTCATTATCGTTAATATATTGATAGTTTCGTCGATATTGTCAGCATTTTAATGTATTATTTGGGGAAAATATTGCGATATTATCGATAATATCGCAAGATGAAACCCAAAAAATACTAAAATATTAATTTAATATCGTGTGAACCATTGGTCCACGTATCAGATATTAAACTAATAAAAACATATACTACACCTAACCTTAGCCAAAAGGCCGAGAAAGGCATACCAACTAAGCTTTGGAATGTAGCTTTTATAGGCCTGCTAGCATCCTCACTTCTATTGCACAGCCGATGTGGGATGTGCAAACTGCTAGCATGCTCACTTCTATTGCCCAGTTTTCCGACGAGCACCGTCCATTTCGAGGCGTTTTCCGGCCAAACCACGGAGATTTGGCCGGCGTGCAGGGTATCAATCTCTTCATCTCGTCGAGTACTACAACTTTCATGTTTGGATCACTTAATTTGGTTGAGTAATGATGAAGTTATGGACGTTCAAAATTAGGGTTTTCCGACGAGCACCACCCATTTCGAGGCGTTTTCCGGCCAAACCACGGTGATTTGGCCGACGTTCTGGGTATCAATCTCTTCATCTCGTCGAGTACTACAACTTTCATGTTTGGATCACTTAATTTGGTTGAGTAACGAAGAAGTTATGGACGTTCAAAGTTAGGGTTTTCCGACGAGCACCGCCCATTTCGAGGCGTTTTCCGGCCAAACCACGGAGATTTGGCCGGCGTGCAGGGTATCAATCTCTTCATCTCGTCGAGTACTACAACTTTCATGTTTGGATCACTTAATTTGGTTGAGTAACGAAGAAGTTATGGACGTTCAAAGTTATGGTTTTCCGACGAGTACCGCCCCTTTCGAGGCGTTTTTCGGCCAACCCACGGCGATTTGGCCGGCTTGCAGGGTATCAATCTCTTCATCTCGTCGAGTACTACAACTTTCATGTTTGGATCACTCAATTTGGTTGAGTAACGAAGAAGTTATGGATGTTCAAAGTTAGGGTAAGAAGTTATGAACGTTCAAAGTTAGGGTAGAATTCCGGCTGAACTCCGGCCTTCTTCTTCCTTGGGTCCGGCGACACATCAACCTTAGGCCCTTTGGGCCGTTCCTGCCAAGCCCAAAACCTGGGCAGCCCCAACCTATTTCTTTTTCCTTTTCTGTTTTTATTTAAATTGTTTAAAATGCCTTGGGCCATTTTAATTTGGGGCATTTGGCCCGTTCCCTTTTTAAAACACCAAGGAGATTTGAACCCCTCCCATTTTACTCTTTCAACACCTTGACCACCATATCACTTATGTTCTTGTGAAAATATGCTAAAATATTTACATATTTTCTACACTCACAATATTTGCCAGCTCGATATATAATCAACTTAAATCAGTTAAATCCATCATGCAATACATTTTCTTCCAATTTTTTTGTGATAAACTAATAGATAATTGACTAAATAAATATCCTGCAAAGTTTCAATAAAAATTTCCAACTTTTTCTTACAATTTCTGTGGTTTCCATTGAATTTTTATCGATATCGATATTATCTCGATATTTCCGTATTTCCGGACTACCGATATTTCCGATATCATCGATATTTTATACCTTGGTTGTTGCAGCCAAACAGCAGCTTCAGTTTCTTACTGCTGTTGATCGATCTCTTGCCAAATAGCAGCTTCAGTCTCTTGTTGTTGCAGCCAAACAACAACACAACAAAAATCCCTCATCCTCTGTTCTCGATCTGAGACAAAACCCAAAAAAAAAAAAAAAAACAAGGAGCAGATCTCACTTCTGTCTCTCCTCTGTCCGTCTCTCTCTGTAAAAGGGGTTCGAGCAGCAGTCGACTGGGCTCGTACCCATCCCGGCCGCCATTCTCAATCGTACCTTCGCTAAATCGATCTACCTCCAAAGCCTCTTGAAGTCGGCTTGCCCCTTTTTCCGGGATAAGCTGGAGTCCGTTGTCACTGTCCCAGTCCTTGAATGGCGTTGCTTAAGGATTTGTCGATGTTTCAATTAGAGGTGGCATTTTCAACCCGACCCGTTAATCCGACCCGTTAAAATTAGTTTTTGGGTGGATAATAAACGGGTCAGGTGATTAACGGGTTAATCACCCGTTAAATAATGGGTCATTTTGGGTGAACCCGCGAAACCCGTTAGTCACCCGTTTCACCCGTTTATTAAGGGCTTTTATGTAATATCAGTACTCCTAAAAGAAAACCCTCAGACCTCAGTCCAGTTCTCCACTCTCTCTAGTCTCTGCGCTGCGCATGCCATTGCTCTGAGAGACCAGAACACTGGACCTCTGATTATCTCCAGTTCTCCACTCTCTCTGAGAGACCATCAATCAATCAGACATTCAGAAATCCTCGTCCATCTTGAACTCATGGGACCCACCGTTGCCATTAATGCTGTTCATCACCGACGCCTTCTGATATTCGCCGACGTGCTTCTCGAAGAAGTTGGTCTTCCCCTGCAGGCTGATCAGCTCCATCCAATCGAACGGGTTCTGGACATTGTACATCTTGCCGTATCCCAACGAGCCCAGCAGCCGATCCGCCACAAACTCGATGTACGTGCCCATCAGATGGCCGTTCATCCCCACCAGCGCACACGGCAGCGTGTCGCACACGAACTCCCTTTCTATCTCCACCGCATTCCGCACGATCGACTTCACCCGATCCTCGCTCAGCTTCTTCCTCAGCAGTGAATACAGCAAACACGCGAAGTCGTAGTGCAAGCCCTCGTATCGCGAGATTAGCTCGTTGGAGAAAGAAAAAAAGAAAAAAAAAGTTAACGGGTGAAATGGGTGAAACGGGTGACTTATTAATCTTAACGGGTTGGGTTCGGGTGACCCGTTAGCTTAACGGGTTGGGTTCGGATGACCCGTTAGCTTAACGGGTCGGATTAAACCCGACTCAAACCCAATAAACCCGACCCGTTTACAGGTGTAGTTTCAATACGAATTTTCGAGGATATGGAAGTTCGAAGCTCGTACGCAGGTAGTGGGGAGGACCTATGGATCACAGCAATACCATCACCTTGGTAACTGGAGATAGGTCTGCACCAACGATACGACCTGTAGCTCGACAACAAAGGCCAGAAGATCAAACTCCCCATACGCACAACTATTGCAACCCTCAAGTTTCCTCATCCAGCCTCACCTCCATCCACTACTATTCAACGATTTCACAGCAACTCACAGTGAAGATACAAACCCACCATCACAGCCTCCAGGCTATGTCATCTCCTTCTTGTTCTCCATTCGATGCAGATCGAATCAGACGGAGATGGTTAAGGGACTTGTTTAAAAAAATAAAAAAGAGCGAGCCACGCTGCTGGTGGGCCAACGAGGATGGAGAACGCCAAGATTGCTGTGATTCAGTTCCAGATTTCGCCTAAAAAAACCGATATCGAGCAGAGCAAATGAAGATCCGACCCGATTCTAATAAGGTAATAGGGACGAAAGAGAATCAATCAGAGGTGTTCACCGAGACAGTTAAGTTGCCCGTGTCTCAGGTGACTGGGTTCGCAGGCTACCCCGGGGTGCAGAGTAGTGACGGGATGCTTTACTCGATGGAAAAGGAAGAGGCCGACACAGAGAAGAAATCTGCACCAGATAATTCCTGCCCACTTCGATGGGGATGATGACCAGAGTCCCACCACCTCACCATCAATCACGCTGGAGATTCCACCCATTAAGTGGAACACTCAAACCTGTGGGACGAGTCACTGTTTTCCAGTCTGTAAAAGGAAGCAAGAGAATAAAAAAAAAAAAGGAAAGTGGGAGATACTTTCCAACTGGCACATCATACTGCTCTCTCCCCTCTGTATCCCTCTATCTCGAAAAGAAAAAGCAAAAATGAAAGTGGGAAACTTGCTGAGTCAAGGAAGAGTACCGATGATGCTAAAGCTAAACAGGCCACCTTGAAGAATGTTTTTGGGGATGCGTTGGGATCAACATTGCTACGGATAAAAAATTAAAAAAAAAAACAAAAAGGTCCACCAACTTACAGGCCGTATGCATAAGCCAACCAAGCTTCAAAAGGGTTCATTATACCCCACAATTATTCGGCAGCCTGCCGCTATTACCACCAACCAGGTGATCACAAGTACATCCAGTATTCCAAAATTATTCGGCAACCTGCCGCTATTACCACCAACCAGGTGATCAAAAGTACATCCAGTACTCCACAATTATTCGGCAGCCTGCCGCTATTACCACCAACCAGGTGATCAAAAGTACATCCAGTACTCCACAATTATTCGGCAGCTTGCCGCTATTATCACCAATCAGGTAATCAAAAGTTTATCTAGTACACCAAAATTATTCGGCAGCCTGCCGCTATTACCACAAACTAGGTGATTAAAAGTACATCCCGTACTCCAAAATTATTCAGCAGCCTGCCGCTATTATCACCAACTAGATGATCAAAAGTACATTCAGTACTCCACAATTATTCGGCAGCCTACCGCTATTATCACTAACCAGGTGATGAAAAGTACAACCCGTACTCCAAAAAATCATACATGAGCATCACTCATGTCAATCACCATCATACATGAGCATCACTCATGTTAATCATACATAAACATTCATGAGCATCACTCATGTCAACATTCATGAGCATCACTCATGTCAATCAACATCAACATTCATGAGCATCACTCATGTTGATTAACATCAAAGCTTCATTTACAAAGCTTCATCTTCAAAAGCTTCATTTTAAGCTTCAAAAGCTTCATTTACAAAGCTTCAGCTTCAAAAGCTTCATTTACAAATCTGCTTCATTTACAGAGCTCTAGCTTCGAAAGCTTCATTTACAGAGCTCCAGCTTCGAAAGCTTCATTTACAGAGCTTCAGCTTCGAAAGCTTCATTTACAGAGCTTCAGCTTCGAAAGCTTCATTTACAAAGCTCTAGCTTCGAAAGCTTCATTTACAGAGCTCCAGCTTTGAAAAGCTTCATTTACAGAGCTCTAGCTTCGAAAAGCTTCATTTACAGAGCTCTAGCTTCGAAAGCTTCATTTACAGAGCTCTAGCTTCGAAAGCTTCATTTACAAAGCTTCAGCTTCGAAAGCTTCATTTACAAAGCTTTAGCTTTGACAGCTTCATTTACAAAGCTTCAGCTTCAAAAGCTTCAGTTACAAAACTTCAATGCATGGTATACAAAAAACCGCCTCCAGCCGAACAACTGCCATTTCGGCCCATACATGGATTGAATTTGAAGTTTCCAGCCAACAGACTCTATTGACTGAAGACTTGGGGGACTACACTATGTACCACATATCGGGCCTCTGCATCTGGGCCTCATGAAAGTATTTGGGGGACTTATCCCATTATTCATTTATTGAGGAGGAAACCCTTATTCTATAAAAGGGACTCCCTCACCTTCATTAGAGAGAGACTCTCAGCCCATTATTCATGTATTGAGAAGCGAGCCCTTATTTTATAAAAGGGATTCCCCCACCTTCATTAGAGAGCACCGCCCACTATTTATGTATTGAGGAGCGAGCATTTATTCTATAAAAAGGACTCCTTCACCTTCATTATAGAGCATCGCCGCTTGCTGAGCAACTGCCTTGCCGCGAGCCCTTATCCTATAAAAGGGACTCCCTCACCTTCAATGCCACAAGCCGAGCCAGCCAAGGCAACATAAGCCACAAGCCGAGCAGCCTTGCAACATGTGCTACTTCTAGTTGAGCATCATTTAACATTGAGCACCGCCTCATATCGAGTACCAGTTTTAGACGACATCTAGTTACTTCGGCCCACACATGGACTGAATTTCAAGTCTCTAGCCAAAAGACTCTCTTGACTGAAGACTTGGGGGACTACTGTTGGTACCACGTATTTGGGCCTCCATATTTGGGCCTCATATAAATATTCAGAGGACTCAAAGGCAATTATGTAATAAAGGAAGGGCAACTATGTAATAAGTGAGGAGTCCTTATTCTATAAAAGGACTCATCATCCTTTCCATTAGAGGAGGTCAAGGTTGAGGCCAAGAGAGGGCAAAACATTGAGGCCAAACATTTAGGCCTGAGAGAGCAAAATAGGCCAAGAGCCTTAAGAAATATATCAACATGGACGTAGCCCAAATATTGGGGTGAACCACGATACATCTTGTGTTCTTTACATTCTTGCAGATTCACGATCGGATTTACATTGTTCCAAGACCCACCCAGTTTTGTGCATCAACAGAATTCCTTGAAGATGCGACCTTTCGAATGATGACATGGATCCACAATGCTGTAAGCTGTAATGTCGAAGTCCTTGAGGTCGATATCCGGATGTTTTTCTATAAGGAGATACGATCTTTGTTTCCGTTCTGTCTTTCTTTGTCGATCATTGAGGTCTCTACTTCTGAACATGCGCGGTACAATTCTTAAAGCACCCTCACTTATTTCTTCCTCTAATCTCGAGTATTTGAAATTGAGATATGTTTGTATAAAAGGTGAGGGTTTTTTCAAATGGATCTCAAGTTCATGTAAGTGCATCAAGGATTTACATCTTGAATATGTTGATGGAATAGATAATGTCACCATTGAAAGCACCTCTTTGAAATCGTTTAGTTTTCTGATTTCCGAGAATTCCACTTGTAGAAAATTACTTAATATTCGTGCTCCAATTCTTAAGCATCTGAAGTGGTTTGCGAATTTGTTGATTCCCCAAAATCTGGGGGAACTTCTGTGTTTAGAAAAAGCTGAACTTTCTTTGAAGACTGAAGCGGATGACGTTAGCTTCTTGTCTGAGATTCTTTACAGTATAAGTAGGGTTAAAGTTCTTATTCTACACAAAGAGACCACCATGGTAACGAGACACTTCTCTTTTAATTATTCTATATCTTTTTTATTCTGGTATTTTACAATTTGGTCCTGTCGTTCCTCGAGAGGCTGTAAGAGTTAATTAATTTAACTTGAAATTAAATTTTAAATTTAGAGTTGGATACTACTTCTCTATTAGTACTGGTCACACTCGCTAGAAAGAAACCGATATTTATGTTTCTAGTTCGGTTTTAACTGTCGTTCTGAAACTCTTGTTATATATTACTTTAACTGATCAAGTAATTTGACAAACGTGATATGGTTCTCGGTTCCTTTTGAGAATTTATATACCTTGTTTGTAACTTGTAGGCTCTGTTCAAGGTGGTTTTGACGCCAGGACTATTCGGACATGTTGGTTATTTGTGCATTCATATCGGAAGCTTCCTTGATATCCTAGTTCCAGGAATGGTCTCCCTTTTAGGAGGACTGCATAGTATGAACACTTTGGAGATAAAGTCTGATCCAGACGTCCGTGCCCCCGAAACTGATGTAAGTAAAAGTCTAGCCTCTCCTTCTCCCCTTTGTGTGTTTGTGTTTTTTTCTTCAATTGATTTGCATGTTGGTTGTTGCCTTTCCTGCAGTGTTCTGGGTTCGACATGGGATACTGGCGTTTGCAGAACCTTTCTTTTATTCATCTTAAGGAGGTGACAATTGAGCTTTGCGATGGATCTAACGGAATTCCGCTTGCAAAATATATCCTCGAGCAAGCTCAGAATTTGAAGAAGATGAAGATTGTTTATCCGCCTCATCAGTCTTATGATGTAGAAGAGTTAAAGAAAAGCAAGATGGCGTCCAATATTGCCACAGTTGTCTTTGAAGAAGAAGATAGTGGATCAATATGGCTTCCTTCATTGCTCAATATAGGAATATCAATATAAGAAAAGAGGAAGGGTTGTCTGGTAATAGATAATCCGAATTTAAACGAGCTCGCGAGAGGAAGGATCTAATCATTTGAAAGTTCTCTCAAACGTATTGCATCTTCTTGTTTTAATGATGTTCCATCTTTAGTCTTTCATTGTGGATCTTTGAGGTCTTTGTTACAAAATATTTTAAACGCTTTCGGAATTGCCATTGTTTTCGATCTTCATCTGACCTCGAACGTACTGCATCTCATGATGTTGCAGCTGCATTCAGAGGTCACTTGGTTAAAGAAGTTCATGGAATTTGTTACGAGCGTAAAAAAGAGAAGCAAATCGAATCGAGGTTAATTGTAACTAAGGTCCATAAACTATACTTAAAGCTGCATTTTCGTCTATACGTATACAGTAAAATATTTATAAATGAATAATTTTGAGACCGTTGCAGTCCTAAATCCTTATGGATTCTCCCCTTCTTAATGACTACAAATAAAAACACCAAGGGTGAGATAACACACACTATAAAATTCACTTACTCTTCCTTGTCTCTTGCCGCCGTTCTCTCCCTCACTCTCCATGGTTGTTCTGTAGAAATAGACCTACATTTATGTATTGTTCACCTTTTTTTTTGAACAAAATGTATTGTTCACTTTTGTTTTTTTTATGATAAAGATCCATGTATCTTATAAAAAACAAAGATAGGTGTATTTTTAAAGGTTTTAAGCTTTTAAGATAATTTAAGAATAAGAAGATCAATTATTTAAAAACATTAATCTCCTAAATATATAGTATTTTAAGATGTTTTATACGTGCCACCTAATACTACGGTCTAGTAGTATTCTTTTTTAGTTGTAAGTGAGAGATCTTAGATTTGATTCTCGTGAAAAACGAATTTGAACCACATTATTGCTAACCACCACATTCCTCTTAGTGTAGATAATATCATTTATTCAAAAAAAAAAAATTATATTTATATAAAACATAATGACTTTATATATAAGTAATCTTTTAGACTCTTAATGGTTAAAATTAGAATACTACACATACCACATTTGTACTGCTCACCCTTACTTTCTAAACATTTTTCTTAATTTCCAACATTAAAACAAATAAATTTTAAAAAAAATCAAAGAAAAAAAAATTATGCAAAGAGTAAAAATGGTGTGTCACCCATAAAGCACACGCTGTCGTCTGTTTCGTCATCGAAATTAGGCAAACTTCAACGAGGGTTCTAGACCTCTGCAATGTAAAGATGTATTGGGTGCTTCAGATATTGACAAGTGTACGTAGATTAGGATGCTAAGTAGTTAAGCTTGTTATTAGAAGTTAGCTAGCTTAGTGACTAAGAGAGCTTTGTCTGTATATATGTGAGCAGCAGTAATACATACAAAATAATTTCTTTCTTTCTGAATTGCTATTCTCTCTCTCTCTCTCTCTCTCTCTCTCAAGAACACAAGAATCTCTTAGTATTGTGACATGCAACTTTAGCCAAAACACCATATATTCACAAATCCAGCCGTATCTCAAGCCGTTTCAGGCCGATCCAGCCGGTTCCGAGCCGTACCTCAAACGAACCGAGGTGCTTCCGCTTCCGGAGCGCGAAATGGGCACCAGTGTGCCGGATCGGTCCTTCAAATCTAAGGAAGAAGATGCTTGCTGGTACGTCCTGTTATGAATCTAATAATTGTCTTTGTTGTTGAATTGGCAAAGTGGGTTTCTATTTTTGGCTCTTTCGGGGTTTTTGGTGCTGCAAAAATTGCATTATCTTTTGATTGAATTGTCGACCCCCATCAATTATTTCTTTTAATGGGTGAAAGGTAGTAAATTAGAAAAAGCACCCTGATAACTATAAGTTTTATAGATAAGCACTTCAAGATCATAATTGGGTTTGTAGTTCTGAAATTTCCTTTGGTGTTACAAAGTGTATTGTTTTTTTTTTCTTTCTCTCTCTCTCTCTCTCTCTCTCTCTCTCTCTAAAGAATTGAGCTTTCACATGTTTTTCTCTAAAGTCTGATGTTATTAAGGGCTTCCATGGCGAAAAACCGGAATGAATTCTCTTTACTTTAGTTCAGTGTATAAATATAACTGAGTATTTGTATTTAATTTGGTTAACTGAACTCTTCCACCATCCTTGTAAAAGTGCAGAAAATGGAAGACCCAATTTTCTTGTAAAAGTATAAAACCCAGTAAGTGCATCAGTATGGATCGAAATCGTAAATTAATGGCAGCTGGAAGTTATCAACGTCAAGGAGTTAGAGCTTTTGCTAAGAGTATGACAGACAGAATTAGTGATCTTCCCGATGGAGTTGCTCATCGCATTCTTTCCTTCCTTGCTATCACAGACCTCACTCGTTTCGGCTGTGTGTCCAAAAGATGCAAACAACTTTATCTGTCAACTCCTTCATTGGATTTTGATGTATTTTCTGATGCACATATGCTTCCCTGCTTTAATCAGTTGATGAGTTCTTTGGATAGGTTCTTATGGATGCATCGTGGGGTTAATAAAATACAACGATTTCGTATCTATTGGAATGATCGTTACCATGAGTATTACCTTGGACCTGATTTTCTTGAAGATGCGACCTTTCGATTGATGACATGGATTCACAATGCTGTAAGCTGTAATGTCGAAGTCCTTGAGGTTGATATGCGGACGATTATTGATCGGGAGAGTCGACCTTTGTTTCCGTTGTCTGTCTTTCTTTGTGGATCATTGAGGTCTCTTTTTCTGAACATGGGCCTTATACTTCTTAAGGCACCCTCACTTACTTCTTCCTCTAATCTCGAGTACTTGAAGTTGAGATGTGTTTGTATAAAAGATGAGGGTTTTTTCAAATGGATCTCAAGTTCATGCAAGTGCATCAAGTATTTACATCTTGAATATCTTGATGGAATAAACAATGTCACCATTGAAAGCTCCTCTTTGAAATCGTTTAGTTTTGAGATGTTCGCTGACTTGTCCAACTCGGCTGAGAGTGACTGCCACATCAACATCTCAGGTGAGAATCTTGAAGAAATATATATTGACTGGGAATATCGCCCTACATTACTAAAAATCCGTGCTCCAAATCTTAAGTATCTGAAGTGGTTTGGGGGTTTGTTGATGCGCCCAAATTTGGGGGAACTAATGAGTTTAGAAAAAGCTGAACTTTCTTTGAGGCCTGAAGCGGATGACCTTAACTTCTTGTCTGAGGTTCTTTGCAGTATAAGCAGGGTTAAAGTTCTTACTCTAAACGATAAGACCACCATGGTAACAAGACACTTCTCTTTTAAATATTTTGTATCTTTTTTAGTCTAGTATTTTACAATTCGGTCCTGTATTCTTTCTTAGAAAGGCTGTTAGCAAAAAAAAAAAAAAAAAAAAAAACTGATATTTATGTTTCTAGATCGGTTAGAGTTGTTGTTCTGGAACGCTGTTAGATGACTTTGCCTGATCAAGTAAATTTACCTTTTGATAATTTGGGTATCGTGTTTATGACTTGTAGGCTCTGTTCAATGCGGGATTGACGGCAAGACTATTAGGATATGTTTTTCATTTGTGCATTTCTATTGGAAGCTTCCGTGATATCCTAGTTCCAGGAATGGTCTCCGTTTTTGAAGGACTACATAATTTGAATACTTTGGAGATAAAGACTGATCAATGGTCATGTGACCCTAAATATGTAAGTAAAAGTCTAGCCTCTTTGTCTCTCCTCTGTGTGCGTGTGTGTGTGTGTTTTCAATTGATTCGCAAGTTGATTGTTGCCTTTCCTGCAGTGTTCTGGGTTTGACATGGGATACTGGGGTTTGCAAAACCTTTCTTTTATTCATCAACTTGAGGAGGTGACGATAGAGCTGTGCGCTGGATCTAACGGAATTCAGTTTGCAAAATATATCCTCGAGCATGCTCAGAATTTGAAGAAGGTGAAGATCCTTCATTCGCCTTGGCACTGTAATGATATAGCAGAGGTAAAGAAAAGCAAAATGGCTTCCAATATTGCCACAGTTGTCTCTGAGGAATATAGGACACCCAGAGGAGTTATTGATTAGCTTAGAACGACTACCTTCGTTTCCTTCTGTCTTTCCTTTGGGCGGTACTCGTGGTTATCGTAATCAAATGTGGCGTGTGTTTTGATACATTGATCCAAATAAAAGATGAACAATATGTAACATAAGGCCTGCTTGTAAACTGATGAAGTCATTACCAAATCATGATCTCTTTAATCATGTTTCAATGTATCAAGCAAAGTAAAATATGGACAATGTGTAAACCTAGAGTCTACATTGATAATAATGCCAGACCATGTGGAAAAGAAAAACATAACACATATTCTTGTTATTCACATGTCAAGTCTAGCCGTGTTTTTTAATTTTTTAAACCTCTAAAGATTAACCGTGTTAGTGGCCAACGGCCTAATGCTTATACAGGGCATAAGCGGTGCTAGGTGGGAACTTTTAAAACAATTTAACACATTCAAACAACAAACTTGAACTCATAGCACATACTATAACCTATTTCATTAGCCCACCAAACAGAGAGATTTTCAGTGTGGCGAAAATACTTCTGCACACAAGTATAATTATGCAATTTGCTGGAAAAAAATGAAATTCCTACATTTAATGTACCAAACTATATTCACACGCTGAATTTTTTTTTAGACCAATGAGCAAATTTTATATCAAGTTATCTACTAATATTAAGAACGGTTATTATTGTAAAACAAAAAGAAGGAATAAAAAAATATAAGACAATTTGAAAAGAGTTTTAACATAAATACTCTCGGTATTATTCATTTTTAACAAAAAATTATTTTTTTTACATTTTCTTAATACTATTCGCTACATTTTTATTTATACTTTTTCATTAAAACTAATTTTTTTTTACCTTTCCATTAATTTTCCTCAATTTAAAGGCGCGGAACTAAGAAGAAAGTCTGCTATACAAAGTCTTCAACTTGAACCATCCACACAGATACAGTGGAATTTAATTTCTAGTACAAGAGGAAAGCAGAGGAATTCAGAAATTCGAACAACAAGCTCTTTTCACCGATACCTACTTGCTCTCCTACCGTCTTGAGCTCCTTCTTTCGTCAGTTTCTGAATGCCGACCAAGTGTTTGAATAAATGCCGGAACGACGGTTTCGCGTCACTAATGTTGCGTCGCTTCAGGTAGTCACTAGAACTTCGGTGTTTTACTTTCATAGTAATGTTGGTGTTAGTACGTAATTCCCTTTTATTGTAACTTCTCTGGATCAGCTTGGTGCTATTTTATAATGTGACTTCTTACTTGCGCCATAACTTTGCCATACTACACAACACTTGAACCTCAATTTCCCTTGGCAGATGATGCTGAAGCTAGCGGGATCGTGATTGCATATGGGGTCGGTGCACCTAAGAGCTTGCTAGCTGAGAAAGACATTAAGAAAGTTTTTTAGCACCATTGATAGAAGGAACAGAAATCTGGGATAAGTTTTTTTTTTTTTTTTGGTGAAGCCTGTGGCTCCAAAAGAGGAGGGCTTGACTTTACAATAGCGGAAGATTTTACCAAATACGTTCCCTCTTGATTTCCTGCTTGCGTAACAAGAGTAACTGTCTTTTGAATGAAGAACGATCACAATGGACCGCATACTGCTGAAGATCATGCAAGACTGCAAGTCTCTCAAAGAACTGAAACAAACCCATCTTCAAATTTTTGTCCATGGACTCCAACATACTAGCTTTTTGCTTCCCAAGCTCCTCACTCTCTCCTCAGAACTGGGTTCTCTTCATTATGCCTATTCTGTTTTTCAAAGTTCTTGTTGTCCCAGTGTTGTCGTGTACAATACATTGATAAAATGCTGTATAGGAAAGAATCATATAGATGTGTTGCGAGTGTACAATCAAATGAAGGCGTCCAGGATTGCGCCAAACAGTTTCACTTTCACTTCTCTTCTTAGGGGCTGTGAATCTTTTGCGGCCCTTGAAGATGGCACAACGGTTCATGCTGACATTGTCAAAATGGGTTTTGGCTCTAGTGTGTTTGTTCAGAATACCCTTTTGGATTTCTATGCTAAATGCGGAGTGGGGTTGGATTTGGCTTCCCAGGTGTTTGGTGAAATGCCTGAAAGAGATGTGATTTCATGGAATACTATGATTGCTGCTTACATGGCACATGGTGAGATAGAACCTGCTATGCGGTTGTTTCATCCAATGCAAGAGAGGAGCATTGTGACATGGAACTCTGTTGTTTCTGGTCTTTCCAAGGCTGGAAATATGGAATTAGCTCATTCAGTTTTTGAGAGGATGCCAGAAAGAAATGAAGTTTCGTGGAATTCATTGATAACTGCATATATACGGTTGGGTGATGTCAAGTCTGCACAGTGTTTGTTTGAACAGATGCCCCAGAAAACAGTAGTTTCTTGGACGGCCATGATATCAGGGTACACCGCTATTGGAGATCTTGAATCAGCGATGAACTTATTCAATCAGATGCCATTTAAAAATGTTGTGTCATGGAATGCTATGATTGCAGGTTATGTTCATAACCACATGTTTGATCGAGCACTTTTTGTGTTCCGCCAGATGTTGATAGACGGAAAGTGCAGGCCGGATCAGAGTACTTTGATCAGCATACTATCTGCATGCACTCACTTGGGCTCTCTAGAACATGGAAAATGGATTGAATCCTATATTGAGAGAAACATGTTGGATTTGTCTATCCCCTTGGGCAATGCACTAATAGACATGTTTGCAAAGTGTGGAGACGTTGAAAGTGCAAAAGCAGTTTTTAAAAAGATGGCTAAAAGATGTATAATTACATGGACAACAATGGTTTCAGGTCTTGCTATTAATGGGTTGTGTAGAGAAGCCATATTTCTCTTCGATACTATGTGTTTAGAAGGAACTAAACCAGATGATGTCATTTTCATTGCTGTGCTGTCAGCTTGCACTCATGGAGGGTTGGTGGAAGAGGGCAAAAGAATATTTAACCAGATGGAACAAGAGTTGAATATCAAACCCCGAATAGAGCACTATGGTTGCATGGTTGATCTTCTAGGTCGGGCCGGGAAGTTGGAAGAAGCAGTCAGTTTCTTAGAAAGCATGCATTTGAAGCCAAATGCTGTCATTTGGGGAAGTCTACTCGGTTCCTGTAAGATTCATGGAAATGGAGATCTGTTAGAGTCTCTAACCAGACGGATTATGGAGCAGGAGCCTGCGAATCCTAGCTATTTAACTCTAATATCAAATTTGAGTGCATCAATTGGACAATGGAAAGATGTGCTGACCTATCGGTTAGCAATGAGACAGCAGGGAATAGAGAAAGTTCCAGGTTGTAGCTCAATCCAATTGGGGAACAAGATCCATGAGTTTCTAGCCTATGATACAAGGCATGAGCAAAGAAAGAAACTGTATGGAGTTTTAAGTAGTTTAAATGAACACTTGGTAGCAGTATCCAATGGATTATGAATATATGACGGTCTTTTGCACTATGGTCACATCTATTCTGATGCTACGGGAAGAAGAAGGGAATGATAAATCAGCAGTAGTTTTCCATGAAGTCCCGAGCATTTCTATCCCAACCTGCTAAGCGTGATGGGGTACTTTGGGTCCTGGGTACTTCGAACTCAAAGATAATATCAGAAAAGAACATTGTGCAGGACATCTACGTCGTGAGTCAAAGCAAGAGAAGAGGTATAGGCAAACATGGCTTCATGGAAGATGGGTCGAAAGTCGAAATATTTTCAGGGTAAAGTTTTTATTTTCTTTTGAAAAACTGGGTGCGTAGAGACTAGTGAAAGAATGGCTGTTACAACAGAATTCTGTTGTTTAAGTTAAAATGTTGTCACTCAGATCAGTTATATCCGATCCATATTATTCTTGAATGCATAAAGTGTTGCTCTCTCTCCCTCTCTTCCACACAAGTGACGGCAATTGATATGGTAATTGCTTTTGTTTCTCAAAACTTTATGGGAAAACTCCGTTTTTCTTGAAATTCATGGCTTTCTTATTCTGTTGCTTCCGTTACGGTTTTAGTACCAAAGATGATCTTTGATCCACTGTCTTTTTCATCTAGCTGGATGATAGTATCCGTGTATCATATCACATATGTAATTAATCGCGTGATTAGTTGGTTAAATACTCTTGTTAAGGAGAGTTGATACCTCCTGAGGGCGTTAGAATAATTTATCAGAAAACTATTTGCAATTGCTCTATTGTCTGTTGTATATCTATTTGCAAGAAGTGGACATTGTCAAGCTCTCCTGATTGGTTTGGTTCCAAATGGCCTTGGTTATAACACGGTTATCAAACGGGTCCTTAGTCATTATTTCATTTTAGGTTTTTGATCTTTTGGCACCCGCAATTTATAGATCAATGCACCAAATAAAATCAATGATTCCAATTAAATGTTTCAACTGTTATAATTATCAGTGTTCATTGTTTTTTATTTTTATTTTTATTTTTATGAGGAATCGAACTTGCACCGTGGTATATAGACATAATTGGTGTTGGACCCGCGGTGAAATTGAAAGACTTGCAAAAATCGGTGGTTTGGTCCGAAAAAGTTTGAGAGACTTTGAGGGTTGGCCCAAGGGCAATTTTTTTTATGGTTCAAACGTGACCCAATTAAAACTCGTAGAATATCCCCAAATTAACAAATTTTTTGTTTTTTCTTTCGTAAACAATCGCACTGATGTTTTTGGTCAAACCCCAAATTAACAAAAATTAGGGTTCTTTGTTTGGCCAGGAAGAGGAGGGTATGCTCGAATTTTCTTGGGTTGCGTGATTGGTACGTTTTAATATCAAGACTACTATTACTACTTGTCTTTATTTTGGTTCAGAAAAATCGATCTTTTGTTTTGTTATCCCATCGAGCCAGGAATGATCGATTGTGAACAGGGTTTGTGTGAAGAGGAAAGAAAGTGGGAATAGAAGAAAGACGTAAGTGGGCTTGGTTTCTGATCGCGCTTTCTGATAGAACGTGTAGTTTACGGTTTAGGGTTTAGGGTTCGAGTTGGCGTCATACTGAAGAAAAAGATAGAAAAAAATGGATGGGAGACAGTGGCTTAGGGTTGACAGATTTAACGATCTTTCGGACGAAGTTGTTCATCACATTCTCTCTTTCCTCAGTATAAGAGACCTAGCCTGTTTTGGCAGTGCATCCAAAAGATGCAAAGAACTCTGTCTGTCAACTCCGTCGTTGAATTTTGATGAACTTTGTCATAGGGATCTGTCAACGTCCAGTAAGCGGTTAATGTTGTTGAGTTCTTTGGATAGGTTCTTGGTTCGTCGTGGGGATGAAAAGTTACAACAGTTTCGTTTGGTTTGGGATGTTGATTACTTTTGGGTGAAGGAATTTTCCTATGAAGAGGAGAAATTTCGAGTGATTACGTGGATCCACACTGCGGTCAAGTGTAACGTTGAAGTACTTGATCTTGAGTGTGGTTCATTTAGGATGACACTGACTCCATTTCCATCTTGCGTCTTTCTTTGTCGATCTTTGAGGTCTCTAATGGTTGACATGAAGCTTATGGTCTTCAAAGAGCCCTCCTCAGCTTCTTTCTCTAATCTTGAATGCTTGAGGTTGAGAAATGTTAAAATCGCAGATGAGGGGTTTTTCAAGTGGTTTTCATGTTACTGCAATTGCATCAAGGAATTATGTCTCGAGCAAGTGTCTGGGGTACAAAATATTACCATCGAAAGCTCGTCTTTGTTATCATTTAGTTTTGTCAATCACTCTCTGACGGAGCAGTGCCAACTTAGCATTGCAGCTGAGAAACTTGTAGACCTAGTTATCGACATTAAATCTATTCCACACAGAAAATCGATAAATATTCTTGCTCCAAATCTTACAAGTATGAAATGGATAGGGAGATTGTTGATCCACCAAACTCTGGGGGAATTCATTCGTTTAGAGAAAGCTGACCTTTTTTTTCTGAAGAATGGAGCATATGACTTTGGCATCGTGTCCGAGTTTCTCTGCAGTATATGCAGGGTCGAAGTTCTTATTCTAAATGCAGAGAGCCTCAAGGTAAAGAGACACTATAATAAAACTGAATTGATCTATTTGCGTTGTTTCTCTCTGTTTCGGTGAAAACTAGATACTTTGCAATCCACCTTATTAGATTGTAATCTTTCCTCGGTTGAAAAACAAGATTAATTTATCAGAATTGGTTGAAAGTTGAAAGATGTAATTGCTTTAACGTTACTAATCACGTAAGCCAGATTGAAAATTCCTATTTCTCTGAATACTGCTAGTCAGTGTAAAGATAATACTTTGCATATGTTGTATTGGTGATTATTCGCATACAATTTTTGTTACTGTTCTGATGAGTTTATCTTTTGGCCAACTTATGATCTCCGTCACTCAGTTTTGGTATTCTATCGCATATAGTTTTCATTACTGTTCTTACAGGTTCTCTTCCTTTTTTTGTCCTTTAGGTTTTTGCTTGTACCAAGGAAGGTTCTATGCCAAGACCTTTAGATAATGTTCGTTATTTACGTATTGATATTGGGAGCTTGCCTGATGACCTAGTCCTGGCAATGATCTGTCTGTTTAAAACAATGTCAAATTTGAGTACTTTGCAGATAAATACTGACAGAATCTTCCTCCATTCGAAAACTGAAGTAAGTAGTAAAGGTTCTGCGTATCTCTCCGTACACCTCTCCATTTGACTTGTCTGGAATCTGGTCTTGTTGATCATGGTTAAAGAATGAATTAGTTTTCCTTTCGTTATATCAGTTTCGGAGAAATTCTCAATTAATCTGCCTGTTGTTCATTGCCTTTCCAGTCCTCCGGGTTTGATGTAGAGCGTTGGAAATTAGAAAACCCTACTTTTGTTTCTGAACTTGAGGAGGTGACTATAGAACTTCCCAGTGGGTCTAATGGAATCGAGTTAGCAAGGTATATACTAGAGCATGCTCAGAACTTGAGGAAAATGGTGATTGTTCATTCGCCTCAACAATCGCATGTGCGAAGAACATTAAAGAAAAGCAAGAAGATCTCCAATGCCACAATTGTATTTCAGAAAGATCTAACGAGAGGGAGATGAAGCAAAGAGGAAGAAGGCTGTTTGTTACAAGAGGTTTTTTGTCTACTCTTTCCCGGAGAGCCAACAAGAGCACCTGCTTTAATATGCAAATGCAATATGTTAAAATATGAAGGTTTGGTTTTCTTTGATACAAGTGATATTGTGGCGGGGGTTGGGAATAATGGTGATGATCTTAAGTTCTTAACAAATTGAGCTATAAATTCCTTGCACGAGGCATATAGTTTTTTTATTTTTGCTTTCCTAGCTCATGTGGTTGCTGTAGCAACTTTTATTTTGGTATACACTGTACAGTAGTTCTTGTTCGAAATATTTTTGCTCAACACATAAAGTGATAATCTCACCACCCAATTAATTGATTACCGTTAGATGAATTTGATTTAATCAATTTCTTACAAAAATCTCGAAATTTACACTAATCTGATAATAATTAATAGGATAGTGAGCATTTGGTAGGTACAAGCTATGGATGCAAGCTATGGATGAATCAAATAGAATTCCACTTAGGTCGAAGAAGTCATAAGAGACCATAAGTGGATACAAGCTATGGATGAATAGATGTCCGTTTTTCAAAAACAATAAAAGCTAGGAGATGGTGCAGCTACCAATAGGGAATAAACCGATTGGGTGCTGCTGAGTGTTTATAATAAAGTACAATGTCAATGAATTTATGGATAGGTACAAAGCAATGATAGTGGCTAAGGGGTACACGTTTTGATTGGCCTATTAAACTGCTTGATTAAAGAATGCATTCCTTTATGGGAACTTGGAAGAGTGTGTATATGGTCTTTTCACCAAGATATGGTGTAAGTGGTAATACTTTGATGTGCCAATTGTGTAAGTCTCTTTATGGGTAATACGAACTCAAGCAATCACCTCTACTTGGTTTGACAGATTACTTAAGCAATGAAAAAAAAAAGGTATCGCCACAATAATTCAGATCAAACTTTGTTCCTGAAGTGTAGGCTTGGCAAGTTGATGCTTTAATTATTTATGTGGGTGACATGATTATTACTGGACATGATTGAGAAGAAATCCATAAGTTACAGGTAAATCTTACATCCGAATTTGAGAGAAAAGATTTGGGAGAGTTAAAGTCTTTCCTTGGAGTTGAGGTCGCCTATTCAACTAAAGGTTTCTTGTCTCATCAGAAACATGTTGTGGATTTGTTGAAAGAAGCTGGTAAGTTATGCTGTAGAAATGCTGATACTTTTATGGTAGAGAAGCATCACTTGGGTACTTACGCTGATCAGGTTCTTGTTGATAAGGGTAGGTATTAAACATTGGTGGGGAGATTAATTTATCTAGCTCATACTCGTCATGATATTGCACATGTTGTACTTGTTGTGAGCCAATTTATGCACTCACACAATTAGGATTGCATGGATGCTGCAATGTGAATCTTTCCCTATTTGAAGTATGCACTTGGTAAAAGAATTCTGTATAGAAGACATGGCCACTTAAATGTTGAAGAATTTACAGATGCAAATTGGTCTGGCAAAGTTACTGACAGGTACACATGGATAGTTTACATTTTTTGGAGGTGTAACAACCCGTCTCGATTAAATTTACGAATTTTGGAACGAGGGTATTTTGGACATTTCACCAAGTGAAAAATATTTTGGGAATTGTTTTTGGGTCTTAATTGGTGAGTTGGGCGGGGACCACCTTCTTTTTTTGTCCCCCAATCTTCCATTCTTTTTGGCTACCACGTGAACCCATCTCTTATTTTCCCCTCACTTTATCTTATTCTTTCTTTTCTCCCCCGAGTTCACTTTCTCTTAGCTCACTCTTTTTCTCTCGCACCGACCTCTTTTCCTTCTCCCAGAGCTACATCACCTACCCACATAGTGACAGTGATGGTAGCACCACCACCATCACCCATCACCAGTGTCGACTTTCTCCCTCCCTCATTCTCTGGGAAGCACATAGGCTACCTAGCCTCATCCGACAAGTCTGACAACTTCGAGCCATTTTCAGACCACGGCTAGACCTGAAAATGGTAAAATCCTAATCTAGTCTTTGTGGTCTTCATTTGATGGGTAGATTGCATGCTAGGTTGGAGAATCAGAGTTGACAGAGCTCAAGAAGCTCGGGCTTCCTCCTTCGCCAATCTAGCTGGAAAACTGGGTCGTTTCGACCCAAACCTGAAAACCCAGTTATAACCCAAAGCCTTTGGGCCGTGCAAACTCTGGCCTTCGGCCCACTAAACCCAGCCTAAGTCTAATAGCCTTAAAGCCCAAACCCAAGGCTTCTGGCCCTATCTAAACCCAAACCTAGGCCCAGGCCTAACCTTGCAGCCCAGACCCATTGAACCATTGGCCTAAAACCCTCGGCCCAACCTATGTGGAACCAACCGAGATCCTAGGTCGCGCGTGGGTCTATGCGTGGGCTTTTGCCTTGGCTAGCACGTAGAGCACACGCACCTCCATCGAAGGTACTATGCTCCAGTGCCGTCCACGACTATGCCAGCGACTTTTTTAACGACCCAAAATGGCGTATAGCGGCGGCGCATGGGGGTACCGAAGGTCCCCCTTATATTTTCCGACGTCTTGAATCCGTTTATGACGTCCGTTTCTTGAAATTCAATCATTTGAATAGAGTTTTATTAATTGGACCCTTTATGTGTGTTGCCATCTTCACTAGGTTGCATAGCTCTTCGATGACGGAGTATCTGTGAGTGGATCCCTTCTAAAATGCATGATTTTACTGTTATAAATGCATATATGAAAGCATGATTTAATGGCTACGTTTTATGAAACGTTTTGAGTAAATTGGAGTTACACTTTATGATATATCATACTTTATCAAATTTACGTTCTTTGTAGTATATATGATTGATAACTATATGCTATGAAAATGTTTTAAGATATGATGTTTGAGCTATTGAGCTCCGATGAGATATATTTTGGAAATATTATGTTCAATGATTTTTGTGCTTATCCAGTGGTCACTATATGCCTACGGGCAAATGATACTTCTAAATATGCCTTCGGGTGGGTGCTGTAAGAGCCTAAGGGCAATTGATATTTATATATACCTTCGGGTGGGTGTTGTAGGAGCTTATGGGCGATTGATATTATATATGCCTTCGAGTGGGTGCTATAGGAGCATACGGGCGAATGAAGTGTTCTGAATGAAGGGTTCTATATGCCTTCGGGTGATACTGATACTACTACTTAGCACATTATATATGATATATGTTTTATTGAAGGTTTTATGGCATGCTAGGGTTTTCGGAAAACCTTTTATATATTATACTATTGAGTTTTTATAAAATTTTGGGGGTTAGTACGTTGATGAATAACTACTTCAATATTACTTATCTATCAACTTGGTCCGCTCATATTTTGTTTTGCGCCTCCTCAGGACTTAGAATCGAGGTGTACAATCTCGGCGTCAAGGCACTCTCGCATCAATATCTTCGAGTCATCTCGGTGTAGGACCATTTTCCTTCGTTCATACATTTGTATAATATTGCTTCTTAAATGTTCTATATTAGTTGTATACTCTGAACACGTTCCACAATTGCATATTCATTATAATTAAATTTACAAGTTTTATTTATGTCGGTTAATTATTTTTAGTTCTTGTGCATCCTAATATAACTTCGTCACCTTCGGGTGTCGGCCAGTACGTGCGTACACTGGTGTTTGGAGAATATCAGGGTCAAGCGTGTCAGGAGGTCTCTTGTTACGTGGCGTAGTAAGAAACAGAAGGCAGAGTATAGGGTATGTCAGAAGGAATATGTTAACTTCTTTAGTTATGTAAACTTTTAATCTGTATTGGTTTCGAACGAAAGGAAGCTCTGAAGTTATATTGGGACAATAACTCTTTAAAGGAAATAATAGATGATCTGGTAACTCTGTAAGGGAAATAACAGATGATCTGGTACAACATGATAAAACGAAGCATGTGGAGGTTGATAACACTTTGTTAAGGAGAATCTCGAAAGGAATATTATGTCTATACCGTTTGTGAATTTAAGGGAGCAAATAAATGATGTTCTTACTCATGGAGTATTCAGTGAAGTGTTTAAGGACTCACTTATCAAGTTGGGCAAGTGCGATATCTACGAGCCAACTTGAGAGGGAGTGTTGGATTTGCTATAAAGAATATAGGAGTCTTATATTTGGTAGGATTAAGATTTAGTTTCCTTAACTTTTGCAGATTACCTTCCTTGTAATGCAAATTACTTTCCTTGTAGAATAGGCATGTGCATGTGCCTATATATTGTAAACTCTAGATGATGAATAAAGTAACGAAGTATTCAACGTATTTCTTATGTTTCACGCCCATACTTCAAGAAAACAATGCAGGAAAAAACGACAACCATGCATCAAAACCAACGTGGTGAGAGAGATGACATAAATATGTTGCAGGTACGTTTCACGCCCACACTTCGAGAAACAGTAAAAGCAAACAAGAACCACACATAAAAACTAAATGTCTATTCTCGTGATGAGAGAGGGGTGGCGTAATCAGTTTAGGTACGTTTCACTCCCACAGTTCGAGAAAATCGTGAAGGAAACAATGAGAAACATGCACAAAAAGCAGTGCATATTCACGTGATGTGAGAGGGGTGACGTGAATTGGTTGCACGTAAGTTTCACTCCCACACTTCGAGAAAAGAGTAACACTATGTTTGGATAAAGGAATTAAACTTAGAATTTTGACAAAAGTCAGAATTTATAAATTTACATGCATCAATTCTCTTGTTTGGATTTATAAACATAGAAATTTAGAATTTTCGCGTGGAAAAAACAAACTTGGGATTTGGAACCTCCAATTCTCAAGTTTAAATTCCACATAAAGAGGTATCATTTTTCAATTTCTATGAGTGAGAGGTACACTATGTTTGGATGGGGGATTAAACTTGAAATTTTGACAAAAGTTAGAATTTATAAATTAGCATGCATCAATTTCCTTGTTTGGATCCATAAACATAGAATTTTAGAATTTCCGCATGGAATAAGATTTCCTCATCCAAACAGAGTGTTAGGTTAACCAAACAAAAAAAATTCACAAATTATAGAAAATAAAATTTTATCATTTCAATTTTTATCATTTTAAAATTCATTGGCAATCTTAAATTTACTCATCCAAACAAAGTGTAAAGAAAACCACGCACAAAAAGCCAGTGAAAATACACTTGGTGACGGGTGACGTAAATCAGTTGAGGTACGTTTCTTTCCCACCCTTCAAGAAATCAAGAAACAATAAGAAGGCACTGAAACCAGGTGCTATTACATGTTATGGGAGAGGATCGATTGCAGATGCTTTTCTCTCACACATATCCAAACACCAATCTCCAGTCAAGAACTCTAAACCAACAAAAAATTAGGGTTCTCTGTGCTCTTCTTTGAATCAGTCAAATTCGATCCAAAATCTGGAAGACGAAGGAATATGGCGAGGATCCAACGAGTTTGGCTTGCACATCCCCCTACTAGCTAGAGTATGAGTAGCTAAAGGTGGTAAGTTCTAGTATTAAGAGTACTACTCTGGTCTAGAAATGATTTGCATGCACACATATTTTCCTTTAGCGCACACCTATTTATTTATTTCCTCAATTATCCTTTTATTTGTTCAATCCAAGGGCCATAAATAAACAGGGATTTGCATAAAACTCCCTCAGCTTTTGGGTTTGTGTATAAATGAATACATATATACTTGATGCTTTAGCTGGGGTTAATTCCTCTTTCCTTGTAGGCTCTTGTACTATAAATTGGAAGCCAACTCCGATCTCGTACAAGTAAGACGCAAAAACACACTAGGTCTTGCTATGGAACATAAGCATAAGTTGGTGGCTAGTGCAAGTTCTCGAGGTCAACGAGTCTGTGCGATTGAGAGTAAAATGATCGACAGATTGAGTAATCTTCCAGATGAAATTGCCCAGCACATTTTTTCCTTCCTTGATTTGAAAGACATGGCACGACTCGGATGCATGTCCAAAAGATACAGAAAATTTCATCTGTCATCTCCATCGTTGGAAATTAATATTAATGAAATTCCTAACCAGAAGATGAAGAAATGCTCCTGCAATATGCGGTTACAGTTGATATATTCCTTGGATAGGTATTTATTTCGTCGTGGAGATAATAAGATAAAACGCTTTCATATTCGTTGGGTTACTCACAACCGCCTCACTAAAGACTGTACATGTGATGAGAGATTCCGTATCATAGCGTGGGTCTACAATGCAATAAGGTGTAATGTTGAAGAACTTGATCTTGATGTTTCACTACCCAGGGAGACACCATTAGCATTATCATCTTTCATGTTTCTTTGTAAATCGTTGACGTCTCTATCAGTGAGCATGAAGTGTGTTCTTAAAGGACCTCCCCTTGATTCGTCCTCTAACCTGAAATACTTAAGTCTGAGAGAAGTCTGTATTGTGGACGAGAAGTTTTTCACATGGATCACATGTTGCTGCAAATGCATTAAGGAATTCTGTCTTCAAGATATTTACGGGGTAGCAAATATCACCATCGAAAGCTCTTCTCTGGAATCATTTGTTTTTGAGTGTCCCGGTTTGAGTGCTGGCTGCAATCTCAACATATCAGGACAGAAACTTGAATGCTTACACATCCGTTGGGGAAATCTCTTCTTTGACCAAAAATCGTCGCTAAATATTTCTGCTCCAAATCTTAAATCTTTAACTTGGTGGGGGACTTTGTTTTCTCACCAAAATCTTGGGAAGTTGATGTGTTTAGAGAAAGCTGAGCTTTCTATACAACCTGAATCTGGAATAGATTTCGGCATTATACATAAGGTTCTTCACAGCATGCGCGGCGTTAAAGTTCTCATTCTACACAAAAAGATTACCATGGTGAAGACACAACACCCTTCAAACTTATGATTTTATTTGTTTTCTGTTTTTGCAAAAACTAGATAACTGTTTCTTACATAATTTTGGGTTCTCTTCATCTTTCTGTTTGGTTTTTGCCTTTATAACATTGCAGGCACTGTTTAAAGAAGGTTCCATGGCACTAGCAGCACTATTTGGTACCGAAATTCATTATCTGCAAATGCATATAGAGTGCTTGTTCGATAATCTGGTTCCGGCAATGGTCTCTCTTTTAAGTGGAATGCCTAAACTGAACACTTTGTACCTGAAGACTGACCAATTCTCCTTCTCCCTTGAATGTAAAGTAAGTAATAGGTCCGCACTCTCAATGCATTTTTCCATCTATGTTTTCTTAACTTTCAGCAACTTTTTACTGATTTTTTTTGTCACGGGCTGTGTTGCCTTTTTCAGTCATCTGGGTTTGATATGGCATACTGGAAGTCGCGAAACCTTGCTTTTATTAATCAGGTTAAGGTGGTGTCCATTGAGCTTTGCAATGGGTCCAACGGATTTGAGCTAGCAAGGTATATCCTCGAGCATGCTCAGAACTTGAAGAAACTGGAAATCATTCATTCCGCTGAGCAATCTAATGCTGTAAGGGAGTTAAATGAAAGCAAGAGGGTTTCCAACGCTGCATTTGTCTTTGAGGAAGATCGACAAAGAGGGACAAGAAAACAAGGTACCCCTGCATTTTGGTCGTTTGCCCAAATGCTGCGGGGGCCTTGTTCTATCAACTCCATTCGTCAATGAATATTGGACATTGTAAACCTTAATCTGTTTTTTCTTTGTGTACTGTGTATATTAGCTGAACTGAACTAGTAGTTTTGGGTAAAATGTGTTGTGTGTTCATTAGCTAGTTTTGTTGTTTGATAATTTACGTTTGATAAAATGATTTGAGGCATTATAAGATTGATTCTGTCTCTTCCTAAATAAATAAGTAGGGAATATTTTTGCTCAACACCCTCAAGTGATGGTGATGTTTATCAACCTATTTATCACCGTCAGATGAATTTAGATTTCAAGATTTGTATATCTACTGTTAGATGAATTTAGATTTCAAAATTTGTATATTAAATAGACATGAATATTAAAATTTAAAATTTTCAAATAGTAATTATTAGGGCCCAAAAATCTCACATGAAAGCCCAAACTCTGTGTGTGCGTGTTTAATATGGGATATTGGAAGCAGCAAAAACTAGCTTTTATCGATCATCTTAAGGATGTGACCATAGAGCTTTCTGGTGGATCTAATGGATTTGAGTTAGCACGGTATATGCTGAAGTATGCTCAGAATTTGGAGAAAATGGTTGTAGTTTATCATCCTCGGCAATCTAAGGCTATATGGAAATTGAAAAAGGTCGTGACTGCTCAGGACTTGGAGAAACAGTGATTATTCGTTCGTCCGAAATATCTAATTTTATAAGGAAGCTAAATGAAATCAAGAGCATTTCCAATGCTGCAGTTGTCTTTCAGGAAGATCAAGAAAGAGGGACAAGAAACAAGGACCGCCCCTCCTCAGGTCTATCAGGCAACATTTTGAGAGTGGTGTTGATGGGCCGCTTACCATAAATAAGGGTAGGCACAGTTTGATTCGGTGTGATTTCGAAGCTTGAACCAAAATGTAACCAAACCATTTAAGTGTGTTTTGATTATGTTTCAAACGGTTTTAGTTTCAATTTCAAACAATACAAACAAAGTGCTTTATGCCATTAATCTTTTGATCACAAGATCAGAAGATCACAAACCTAGTGATTAATCTTTTGATCCAATTCTGTATTACAAAGAAGGGAATTGTTTACTGTGCCATATCATGTTTATATATTTTGATGGTCTATTTAAAAAAGTATATTTATGAAACGAATTCGTTAGTTCTCACTCCTAGGCTATAAAATTTGACATAGCTTTTTCGGTTTAGCTTGCCAGCTGATGACCTTGACGTTTAGCAGCAGATGAATTATTTCTCATATTGTTACTGACAGTATGCTGATTCATTTTGTCTATATATCAGTGCCTGCTCAAGCAGGTGAAGCTTACATTGATGCAAGAAGGACGATTCAAGAACAAATTCGAGTGTGTTTATTTTATTCTTTTAGCCTTTTCTTCTCGGAGGAGGATTCTCTCCTCCTTTTTTCCTATACACTTCCATCCTCCCTCTGTTTGTGTGGTCACTGTTAAGCCACGTCGTTTTGTCTTATCTCTATAAAAAAAATCAATATAAAATGTTGGCGTGACTTAATCGTGACCACACAAACAGTGAGAGGATGGAAGTGTATGGAAAAAATGGAGGAGAGAATCCTCCTCCTTTTTTCTCTGCTTCGTTTCACAAACAATAGTGTTGTGGTTTTGATTGATGTGAGTCTTGTCTGAAGAGCTGACGGTTGTTTGACTCAAGTTCTTGTTACTCTCATATAGGGTTTATGTTGGAGAGTTGACATTTTGTAATTAGTTTAGTTATCTATTTGAGTCTTTGTACTCCGATTGTAATTAGGCTATTTGATGTTTCTTTCTTTGTAAATCACTCTTGTACATTATATATTTTCCTCCTTGGTGAGAAGAATGATATCAGAAAACTAAACCTCAAAATAAGCCCTAATTAGCATGGTATCAGAGCAGAGATCCTAGGATTTCTACTCTACCCGTTCTCTCAAGCAAACTTGGCCCTCCCACCTACCACCACTTCACGGTGGAGACAACCTCATTCTAACTGATCCTACCCTTATACTAAACATTACAACCTTAACATGTCTACCCTCTTTTTGCCGCATACGCTACTTGTACCTTCACTAAAGCATAAATTGATGTCTCCTGGTCAAGCTACTGAACAATTGAATTGTTGTGTACTATTGTATCTGAAGTTTTGTCTTATTCAGGATATTCTCACGAAGGAGATAATTGGTTGTGGTACTAAGATGGGGGATCTCTATTTTGTGGACAATGTCAGTACAAGACGGGTCTATCTCGCCCAAGGAGATGTTGATCACAAACGGCATTATATATGGTTATGGCATCACCGTTTGGATCATTTTTCTTTGATCAATTATTTACAGCATATGTTTTTGAATTTATTTGTTGGTTGTTCGGTTTCAGACTTTAAATGTGACACTTGCATACTTGCCAAGAGTCACTGTGTTTCTTATCCGTTGAATTCTCATAAAAGTGTTATTCCTTTTGGTCTTGTTCATTTGGATGTTTGGGGACCATCTCTGATTACTATTTCATCTGGTATTAGGTGGTTTGTAACTTTCATAGATGATTGCACACGGATGACATATTTATAACTTCTTAAGCATAAAAGTGATGTGTTTCTGGCATTTAAGACATTCCACACCATGGTTCAGACACAGTTTTCTACTAAAATCCAGATTTTGCATTCTGATAATGGCGGTGAATATCTTAATAATGATTTTACACATTATTTAAGTAATCACGGAATCCTCCACGAGACTACTTGTCCTCAAACTTGTCAACAGAATGGGGTGGCTGAGTGCAAAAATCGCCATCTATTAGAAACGGCTTGATCGCTATTGATTAGGGCACATGTTACCCGCTCCTCTTGGGATGTTGCTCTTCAGACTGCCACTTACCTTATCAACTGCATGTCATCCAAAGTATTGAATTTTCTTACACATTTGCAGTTCTTGCTACATTCGTGCCTCTACCGTCTGTTTTGGTGCTCCTACCGCAAGTTGTTAGATATGTTGTCTTTGTTCATCTACATAAAAATCAACAAACAAAGCTTGACCCATGTGCTATCCGTTGCGTTTTTATGGGGTATGGACTACATCAGAAATGGTACCGTTGCTACCATCCTCCTTAACATCGGATGTATACTACTATAGATGTTACTTTTTCTGAGTCTGAGATGTATTACTCTTCGGTTTCTTCCAACCCTCATCTTCAAAAGGGAGACATTGCATGACGAGCAGGTTTGGACCATGGTTGTTACCACTGATCTTTCGCTCTCAGCAGCTGAGCCCGTAGTGGCTGCACTGCTAACCCAGCCAACAGAAGTAGCATCACTGCTCACAGAACTAACGACATGCACGGTAGTGCCATCCTCACTTACAACAACAGTGCTGCCACTTGCCGATCTTGAGACTTCTACTGATACTACTCTCCCATCATCTCAAAATATAGTATCACCAGATGACCATACTCCAGAGAATATTCCTGACGTAAGATCTACTATCCTTATTGATGTATCCGATGTTTCGAATTATCAGTTACCTTTCAGGCACAATCGGGGAAAGCCACCCAATCAATATTCACCGAAAACAACGAAAGGCTCTAAATATCCCATTGCCAACTATGTGTCATCACATAAATTATCAGAACATGGCAAAGCTTTTATACAACAAATATCCAATGATAGCACACTAAGTTCATTGAAGGAAGCACTATCTAATGATCAATGGACCAAGGCAATGGAGGAAGACATGGATGCACTATAGAAAAATTAAATATGGGATTTAGTTCTGCTACCCCGAGGAAAGAAGAGAGTGGGATGTCGATGGGTGTACACCATCAAGTACAAAGCTGATGGGTCGATTGAACGATACAAAGCATGATTGGTAGCCAAGGGATACACTCAGACGTATGGTGTTGATTATACATAGACATTTACCCCGGTAGCAAAGATTAATACAATAAGAGTATTGCTTTCATTGGCGGCCAACTTAGATTGGCCATTACAGCAATTTGATGTGAAAAATACTTTCTTAAATGGTAATCTTAAAGAAGAAGTGTATATGGATATTCCACCTGGTTATGCATCGGTTTTACAACCCGGAGTAGCGTGCAAGTTGAATAAAGCGTTGTATAGGTTGAAACAATCACCTCAAGCATGGTTTGGTAGGTTCTGGACGGCTATGAGGAAATATGGGTTCAGGCAAAGCAATTCCGATCATACACTTTTCTTGAAATGTCTAATGGGGAAATTGACGGCACTTATCATCTATGTGGGACGATATGATTGTTACGGTTGACGACAAAGAGGAAATCTCAAGGCTCAAAGATTACCTAGCAACCGAGTTCGAGATGAAAGATCTTGGTGGTTTGAAATATTTCTTGGGAATAAAAGTAGCTCGATATAAACAGGGTATATTTCTGTCTCGAAGAAAATATGTTCTAAACTTATTAGCTGAAACCGAAATGCTTGATTATAAACCGGATGACACCCCAATAGTCCAAAATCACCATCTTGTCGTGCACCCTGATCAAGTTCCCACTAATAGAGATCGTTATCAAAGGTTAGTTAGAAGGTTAATTTATTTATCTCACACCAGGCCTGATATTGCATACGCAATAAGTGTTGTTAGTCAATTTATGCATTCTCCGAGTGAGACACATATGGGTGCGGTTGAACGCATCCTACGATACCTGAAGTCCTCACTGGGTATAGGCATCATGTTTTCTAAGAATGATCATTGCCGAATAGAAGGGTACACCGATGCAAATTGGGCATGCAATGTTATCGATCGTCGGTCCACATCTGGTTATTTTACATTTGTGGGAGGAAACTTAGTGACTTGGCGGAGTAAGAAATAGAAAGTGGTTGCTTTATCAAGTGCAGAGGTGGAATACAAGGGTATGGCAAAAGGAGTATGTGAACTATTATGGCTTCGGAGGTTACTTGTTGAGCTTGGGTATCCTTCGAATTCAGCCTCGGATTTATTTTGTGATAATAAAGTAGCTATCGATATCTCACACAACCCAATTCAACATGATCGCACAAAACACGTGGAAGTTGACAGACACTTCATTAAGGAGAAGTTAGATGGGAATATTATTCAATTCCCGTTCGTAAAGTCAGAGGATCAATTAGCAGATATGTTAACTAAAGCTGTTGCAAGTTAAGTGTTCCACAACTCTCTTGTCAAGTTGGGCATGAACGACATTTATACACCAACTTGAGGGAGAGTGTTGGAGAGTTGATCTTTTGTAATTAGTTTAATTACCTATTTGAAATCTTGTAATCAGATTGTAATTAGACTATTTGATGTTTATTTCCTTATAAATCACTCTTGTACATTATATATTTTCCTTCTTGGTGAGAAAAATGATATCATAACAAATTTGCAACCCATGGAGAAACACGCTTTTACCCTTGTTCTGGATCTCTATGAGACATTGATTACTCTTATTGGATGGTAAAAGTGGTTGAGGGCCGAGACCTGGAGAAATTTTTAGTTGAGACGGGATTACGAGTGATACATCACGTGTTTTTATGTAAATGGTGGGAAATTTTTTTTTTTTAATTATTAACTTTTTAACACACAAGTCGACCAAATAATCAATTTTTTTTTAAATGGACAATTGGTGACAAGCCACAGTTATCTACTCCTTTGGGGGGCCGAGAAGACTCATAGGGGTTTTTAGCCTCTCGTGGGTCACAAGCCTAGCTTTCACACCAACAACAGCATTTTGAACCAAACCTTTTTAAATTAAATATTTTTTAATTTTTGCAGTGATGATTGATTTTGATTTGGTTTTTGATGTTCAAAATCTAAACCATACCGTTTTCGTTAACTGCGGTTCGGTTTCAAACCGAAATTATTTCATAACTATAAAAACTAAATCAATTGGTGCAGTTCAATTTGGTCTGTATCTATTCGATTTTCAATTCCAAGTATTCTTTTTCAGCGTAAATAAATCATAAATAAAACTGCAATCTTAATTTTTTAAACATAAGTGAATAAATAAAATAACCTAAAAAATAAATAAATTAGTGGGCGTGTATGCCAAGGAAGCCATGTAATCCACTAGAGAAGAGATTTTTTAATGTGATCAGAATACGGAATAGTACATCACGTGTTACTATACAAATAATGAGATACGTGTGTTAAAAAGTTAATAACTTAAAAAATACAATTTTTCTCCACTTATATAAAAATACATAATGTACGACAAGTATTCCGGTCATAATAAAAAATTTCTCCCACTAGAGACGTGATTAAGAATTAAGTCTCTTATCCAATTATCTTGGCGTGGTTCGGATGGACCTGTTGAACAAGAACAGTACTACTAGTAGTGGTGTTGGTGATATCAGTATTGATAAATTTCGTTTCACAGCATTGATAAGCGTGTAGACGATCGATTTGGTACTAAACACTACTGCTTAGGCGTGTGGCAAGGGCGTCTGCGGATGTGCCATGTGTTTGTTCCCTGTTGTCCAACAATATTAATTCTTAGTACTTGGGAGTTGAAAGAAGAAGAAGAAGCGGACGGGGGATATAAATGGCGTTTGATAGAGAGGGTCTCCACGGACCAAATGGTTTCAGAAGATCCACCGATTACAAACTGGCTAAACAGCTGGAAATACTGGTACGTTAACGTGCTAGGTTTAGACCCAAATAATGAGGAAATCGTGTATCTCCATATGCTACAAAAAATTGTGGTCTGCAACGTCCGCACTTGAACATTAAAGATAGCAGGAAGGGGTTGGACGAAGGGTAATTTACCTGCCGCTCTTCGTTGGATAGAATGCTTCCCTTTCGAGCTCCCCTGTTGGCCAACACCACGTACTAATTTACCATGAAATTGTATTTTCTGCTAGTTTTATTTGATTTGTTCTCTAGTGTTTTTGGGTCATATAGAATGAAATATTTTATTTACTTTGGGTAAAGATAGATATGGAATGAAATATGTAGTACCATTACGTCACAGTGTATCTAACAATAGAATTTCTACTAAAATAATATATGGGTACCATATATGCTTTTGCAATGTACAATTAGCTTATAAATTATTGTTACTAAAATGTTTGGCAATTTGGTGAACACTTGCAAACTTGAATTGTTTCTTGGACTTTTCATACAATTTTTATGAGATGTCACCTCATAAAAAAAATAGTTTTTGAGTGAGAATCAAAGTAACATGTTGGCATGCGTTCGTTGAAATTCACCAACTGGGTCTCTCTCTTCTTTCTGGGTTTTGCTTTCTTCCGCTACTTTTACACTTCCCAATTCCTTGAATTATGGCTGAAGAAAGTTCCAAATCTGTATACAAATTCACTGTCAAGGATATTCACATTAACGGCGTAAATCTGAGTGAATGCAGTGGGAAGGTGGTTGTTATAGTGAATGTTGCTTCAAAATATTTAACACGGTCAAACTTCAGGGAATTAAGTGTTTCGTATGGAAAGTACAAAAACAAAGATTTTGAGATTTTGGCGTTTCCTTGCAACCAGTTTGCAGGACAAGAGCCAGGAAACAATGAGGAGAGTTAAAGCTGAATTTCCACTCTTTGACAAGATTGAGGTGAATGGGAAGAACGAGGTACCCCCTTACAAATTCTTAAAGAGGCAGAAAGGTGGTATGTTTGGGAGTGGCATCCAATGGAACTTTAATAAGTCTTTGGGTAACAAAGAAGGGAAGCTTGTGGAGAGATATGCTCCTGTGACATTACCTATTAAAATAGAGAAAGACATCCAGAATTTGTTCGAATCTTCTTGAGTATTAAGGACAGCAGGAAGTGTATGGTTTGGCATCCAGAAAATAAAACGTGTTTGCAGATGAAGAAAATTATCAGAGCATAAAAGATCGATGTGTAAAGTTTGATTAGACTACAAACAACCTATATTTCTTCATTTTTATTGTTATGAATGCGTAGATGGATACTTGTTCAAGGTTGCGCGTCTGTACTATACGAAAATCGATATTCTAGCATCAAATAATTAAAACAGCCTATGATTTACATTAAAAAAATATAAAACATAAAAACTAACTAACATGTACTATATACTTAGTTATGGCAACTTATATGAATTTTATTACTAAATTGTACGTGAGTGGTCGTCTTATCTGAATAACCATGAAGTATACCCAATAATGACCGACTTATTGCAGGGTGTATTCCGAATTGTATTAGCTAAATAACATGAAGTATACCTCATTATGACCAACTTATTGCAAGATGTATTCCAAATCCAACTCTCAATATCGCATTCCAAATCCAACTCTCAATATCGCTCTATCGAGCTCAAGTCTGCAAAACTGCGATGGCGCTTTTCAAGCGCCTCCCCCATATTAACTCTTTTGCTAGTGTATTAGTTCTCCATGCAACTCCTCCCCCAGCCATATTTGAACTGAATTTTATTCAATATTCTTGGGAAAACAACAAAAGGAACATTGTATTAGATTGCATATGTTTCCTTACACAATTTTATAATGTATATATAGTTGACACTTGACAGAGAATTACCAAATTAATCTACGTCAAATTAACTGAAAGTACATACGCATTGTGTCCAAACGGATACCATGCATGTTCATTTCAAAATAACAACGGTAGAAGAAAGAGAAGCAAATGGGGGGAAGAAGGATGCAAAATTTTGCCATATTGCTTCTATTTGGTTCGGCGTCGAAGTTCACTTCTCTCTCAATTTCTTGGTTAGGGCAAATATCGCACCGACTACAGCCACGACCACCGCTGAGATAATAATGCTTTTCTTGAGCGTCTGCACTGCATCTTTCTTTTCCTTCTCCCTCTCCTTCTCCTTCTCCTTCTGCTGCTTTCTCTCTTCAGCCTCTAATTTGTCCTTGAAAATAAACAGCGCAACATTATGAGCAAGACTGCACTGCATACAGAAGAGAGGCACAGAAGAATACCAAGATTTCCAGACTTTTTTTTTTTTTTTTACGAAACTTTGTTGCTAAAAGTGTTCGTGTTAGCTTGAAATAAGCTGTTAAAGGCTTATGAGGTTCACTAATAACTTCACATGTAAGAGTCAATGATTGTATAGCATGGTATTAGAGATCTGGTTGCCTAAGATCGTGGGACCAACCTTCAAACCCATCGCGTACCTATCACTTTTCGATAAAACGATTTTCACATTCCACTTTGTAAACTTGCATTCCTCCACTAATTTTCATGCTTTTTTTTTACACAAAAAAAAAAAAAAAAAAAAAAACAGTAGAAACATTCAAAAACTACATCTAACCAAACACAATCAGAGGACTGATGACCCCAAATTGGCTAAAGCAACAACCGCGAAGTGCACGTTTGTATTCAATTATCAATAGCATCACAGTTAGGTGAGGAGGTGCAAGCCTACAAAATATGACTGCGGAAATCATTATTTATTCAATATGATTGTATTCGCACAACGCTAACAACACTGATTACAAACTTTTAATTAAAAAAAAATGAAACTACGGAAACCATAAGAATTCACTCCCTCAATTAAGTCCTAGTATTCTCGAGTTATATTTTTTATTAAAAGTTTGTGGTTCCGCACGAGTATTTGAGAAAACAAAAATTCGAGCGTTCAAAAAATCACCTTGATTTCCTTGGACGTAGTTACTAGAGACGATCCACTGTCTTCCTCAAAGTTCTTGTTAGTTCCTGGATTCAATTCTGCATCTACGTTAGCTGCTGGAAATGTCGAATCCGCCATTTTCTTTGCAATTTCTTTCTTTGTTTCTGTGTGTTCTTTCTTTCTTTCAATGGCTGTACGAAGGGAAGGGAGGAGAGAGATATCAGAAGCAGAAAGAGAGAGAAGATGTGAGGCAGAGACACGTGTCAGTAGCTTTTTTCTTGGAACACACGTGTTGATGTCTTTAGGTTGAGGTGCAACGGTTTGTCATGTTTTTCTGAGTCTTTTTTTAACTTTAACTAGCCTACTTTCTTGTTTTGTCCTAAACTGTCCTACATATCCATCCGTGACTCGTTCTAGGCTTATCCGCATTTGGAGGGTGAAAGGACGAGAGATTGTTGGGTAGAGGAAAGCCCTTCGTCACTAGTCATCCAAGACAAATAAATTCAGACGTTTGGTTCCTCTTGGGTTCGTCTAGAGCGAATGAGTAATCTTAGCCATTGAACAAGGATTCAACCACTGAGATTCTAGAACATGACATGAGTCGATTTATTCTTAGAAAACCCCACAATTTAGGTTTTTGAATGAAAAGATGATCATCTCCAAATTAGGATTCCCACATCTTTGCCGTTCATCGTACATTGTGCGAAAGTCAAATAATTTCTTACCGTGGCCAATTTTCCATTCAAAAACCTAAATTGTGGAGTTTTCTAAGAATAAATCGGCTCATGTCGTGTTCTAGAACCTCAGTCGTTGAATCCTTGTTTAATGGCTAAAATTTTTGAACCATAATGACGGATTCATTCTAGAATTTAGCTAAATTGTTACTTATAACTAATTTTTTCCAATATTTTATTTCAGTTTGATATGAATTGAACAATAAATGGGGCTTTTTATATCACTACAACTATAAGGAGACGATATGTAAACTCAGTTATTTAAGATTTAGATATTTGCTACCAGAATGCCCAGGCAGGTGGGCGAAATCTGACTGTTGATGCATTGTGGACTCCACTAACATCATCAATATCAATGGTCATGAATCGCACACAAACATAGACAAGTGACATCATAAAGAGTGTTGCAACGAAACATGCAAGAATTTCCCATTAATACAAAAAACAGATTGCGTACAGAAAAAGTGAATATACAATGAGCTTGATACATGGCCTACAGCAATCATGGAGAATATGTAATATAGTTGTAGAGTTGTACGCAAACATATCTCTGAGAGTGTAAAATACTGAGAACACGAATCTCATTGACATGAACCCCCGCTAGCTATGCTCGTTCAGCTTCCCCCTCCGAAACCACGAGGACCGGGCCGAGATGCCGAGCCAACAAACTGCCTCCTTGAATCAGATCGTCGTTTCCGCCTTGCAGTGCCAGGAGGAGCCTGACAAAGGAAGAATCCCAAACCGTAAAAGATGTATCCACCATGCAACAACAGTCTATGATAAATGAATAAAAGCTGCCAAGTGCGCACGGCAAAACTAGATGGCAGACATCTTATACAGTTCATTAGCATGGCATATAAATTACCGAGAGCGAACAAAAGTAATGGAAAGTGAAGCACCTTTTGTTCAGTTTTGAGAGATTCTTCAAGATTGTTCAGTGCAGGAATAGAGCCGCCTTCCATTACACCCATTAGATTCTTCATACGAACTCGCATTTGGAAGAGTTGAGCAACAAGTTGGCTCACCTGATATTGACATCATTAAGAACATTGCAGTTATATGTAGTAGCAGCAGCTGATTGTGAAAAACAAATATACATTCAACATCCGCAAGCCCTTTTTACGGGGAAGCTGATATGAGGACACTTGAACCGTAGGTAGCCATTACACATACCTGCTGCTCTGTTTTCCCGGACTCTTGAGCAACTCTTTTTCTCCTGGTTGAAGATTCTGCCAGCAACTCTGGCTTCTCCTTTTCCTCTGTAATCAAAGATGAGAATCAGAAAGCCATATATAACCCACAGCGCACCATGAAGCGGCAGTGTTTTCGTTAAATGGTAGTTTCAATCAATCGAAAGGAATAAGATACCGGGGGTCATCACTTCAATCATTGCTTCCATTATCTTCAAACTCTTCTCTGCTTCTCGAATTTGTGCAGGAGTAACCTGTTCAGTCAGGCAAATTGGAAAGTTCTAAGAATTAAATACAACCAAAATAAGGAACCCGCTGGATCTCAGCAACTATCGAATTTCAGGTCATAAGCGTATGTGTACGGAATCAAATACAACCTCCTCAAAGTAAATACACAGAATAGAACCAAACAGGCTTTCATACCTTGCCCATGCCAGGGATCATTCCAAGAACACGAGTCATGGAACCCATGCGTGCAACAGCACGAGTTTGTTTTAGGAAATCGTTGAAATCGAACTTTGCACTCATTATCTTCTTTTGCAAGTCTTCAGCATCTTCTTGTTTCATCTATATTGACAACTCAATTAGAACTCATAAATATTCAGGGAATCTGGGTGTGGAATTTACAAAGAGGAATAAAATCCCACTCACAACTTCTTGCGCCTTTTCCACAAATGAGAGAACATCTCCCATCCCTAATATGCGTCCCGCCATACGGTCTGGGTAAAAAGGTTCAAGGTCCTCCATCCTCTCTCCTCGCCCAACAAGTTTGATTGGCTTTCCTGATACCTGCCATTAACTCATTATTAGGAAAACAATTACAGAAAAGTATTTGAGTAGCTTAACTATTTTAGCAAGAAGAGATACTTCAAAACGCAACTACGTCATCTGAATGCTATTGAGAAATGCAAACATGAATAATATTGAATACTATTGAAAACAAAATTCTTGATAAATTATACGAACTTCAATATCATAAGTGATTCTTCCTCTAGAAAGAGTTAATTATCTATTCCCTTGAGATTTTCAAATCATGGTTTATACCATAAACGTTTATTTTTAGCTTCACACTCACTTGAAATTTAATTATAAATAATAAATCGGGCAAAACAAATGAGATTACTATGACAAAACAAGTAAGGCAACAACAAGCAAACCTCTTTAACACTCAAAGCTGCTCCACCTCTAGAATCCCCATCTAGCTTTGTTAAAATAGCTCCAGTAATCCCAATCTCTACGTTGAATGTTGTGACCAAAGCTGCAAACTCAAAGAACATAGTCAGCTTACTTCTACAGGTGTTCATAAATTGGTTTGTGGCATGGTAACATTATATTTTTGAAACAATGATCACTTGAATAGCGTCAATGTGTATTCACACACTAAGAACATCAAATGACATGCAAATTGATGACATATGATACAATTTAACAATAGAGTCTACGAATCTCATAATTCAGCTCAGATGGTATGAATTTGGTTTTTTTATCTCGAACATTAAGTAGAGCACCCAATTTCTTAACTCTTACGTGTACATGAAATTGCAGATAGATCATATTTCTTTTCCTAAGTGGGTACAGAGATACGATCCACAAAAACTAACAAAACAAAGATTACAGTAAAAAACAATGCTTGTTTTGCTTCTCTGTCTAGTTTTGCAGCAATAACTGAAGAAAGGGAAAGAAAATAGAACTGTATATTTGGGTGATTAAACTTGAAAATACATCAAAAAATTGAACTATAAGCCTGAAATCTGAATACCTGCAGCTTCTTGGCCAGTCATTGCATCCACAACAAGCAAAACTTCTGTAGGATTCAAAACCCGCTTAACTTCTTTCAGCTCATCCATCATTCCTTTGTCTATCTGATAAACAGAAGAAAACAAAAACATAAAGAAACTCAAGACAAAGTTAATATAACCAGCATACGTTCTCAAAATATCATCACAGAATTACACAAAAATGACATTCGTAATAGAATTACCTGAAGCCTTCCGGCAGTATCCATTATTACTACATCTATGTTCTTCTTTTTGGCCTCCGCTAAACCTTGCCTAGCTATTTCTGAAGGTTTAGTGTCAGTCCCTGCTGTATATACAGGCACTTTTACCTGTTTCAAGCTACAACTTTCACATAAGAATGAACGCGGACCAAAAACTTAGAACTTAAGAGTCGCTGGAAATGTAAAGTCGTTCACTTTATTGGCAGTGCAAATTGCATACCTGTTCACCTAAAATTACAAGTTGGTCAATAGCAGCAGGTCTGTATACATCACCAGCAACAAGCATAGAAGTCTTCCCCTGTGCGTGGTGTATGTCACGGGGTCAGAAAACAGAAAAAAAGAAAAGCAAAAAGGTAAATTTTGCATAGTAGCACCAATGCGATACAATAATGGTATGGAAGAGGGATATGCTCGTGGAAATGCACCTGTTTCTTAAGGTAATTAGCCAATTTTGCGCATACAGTCGTCTTCCCAACTCCTTGTAAGCCAGCCAATAAAATAACAGTAGGACCAGATTTTGCAAAGGTAAGTTCCGACACCTCTCCGCCCATCAGTTTCACTAGCTCGTCATTCACGATCTGAAAGAAGCCGCAATTGATTATCATAATTCATTAGGAATCGATGCTTAAAATAGACTACCTAGCTTTTCCTTGAAAAGCAAGAGAATCCTGTAACGTTACACAGCGTGTGAAGTTACCTTGACCAGTTGCTGATCCGGCTTCACTCCTCGAATAACTCCGACACCAACAGCTTGGTCACTGACAGCTTGCACAAACCTTCTTACAACAGGAAGGCTCACATCAGCTTCCAAAAGAGCCCTCCTTATATCTCTCATAGGCTCCGCAATATTCTCCTTAGTCAAAACCTCTGCAGTACAAAAACCCAGTGATCAGTGCGATCATGCTATGGAATTTTAAAGAGTTTTTTTACATAGAAGCCCTTGATAACATTACACTTTAGAGAAAAACACTTCAAGGCCAATACTTTGGAAAATAAAAATAAATCATGCCGACTCTTCAATTGGAGAAGCGCACAGATGAAATTTGTCCACCACTAAGAATCAATTAGAAAATGAAAAAGTGACTCGTTGAAGGTTTTTTTCCCCTCCAATTTAACTCTGTAAGGGCTCATTTGGGACTGCTTTTGTAGGAAGCACTTCTACTCATAAGTGCTTCTTCTAAAGGTGCTTTTATTATAAGCATGCAGAAAAACTTCATTATAAATCCAAGTGCTACCTGAAAAACACTTGGAACTTGAGAGTGCTTTCAAAGAAGCACATAGCAAGTGCTTTCCAAGAAACACATAGCAAGTGCTTCTTTTGCTTCAAAGAAGCATGTAGCAAGTGCATCTCCAGAAAGCGCTTCTACATTCTAGAACCGCTTTTGGTTGTTAAAAAACACTTTTAACCCTTCCGGAAGGAATCCCAAACAAGTACTTTTTAATAGAACTCACTTGACCCTATAAAATTTGATTCAAAATTTTAAATCGTAGAAGGAAAAAAGAAGTTACAGAAGAAGCAAACCTTCGCCTTTGAGCTTGCTCCAAGCCGATTCGAGCCCACTCGTCAACTGACCAAACATTTCAGCCCTCACAATCCCCCGCAACTCCTTCCGAGCAATCGTAACTTGCTTCGAATTCACCCAACCCCATATCTCCCTCTAACAACAATTCACCAAACACAAATTTATCAGCAAAAAAAAAATGTACGAAACTTTCAGTGCCGACTTCAAATTCCAAATTATTTTCCTGCGTTTTCTCGGAAACCAAACAAGATTTGAGGACATACAGTGAACAAGTTTCTAGAAGTGAGCCAAGCGGGGTTGCGCGAAGCAGTCCAGGAGGAGCCCAGCTTGGCCGTCGGACTCCTCGCCGCCGCGTACTTGGAACCGGAGAAGCCTCTGTTGGTGGACACGGAATGCGACGTCGTAGACAAGTGGCGGGAAGCAACGGTCGAGAAATGTACGGCTTCCATCGCCGTTGAGATTTTTCTTTTTCTGGTTTTTCGGGCCAAAGCTGATCACTCTATCCAATCCAAGCCTGTTATCTAGCTCGTTGGGTGATAAAATGCTTCGCGCACCACCGCAATTACCATGGACCCTTCAACATCACGTGGCCTTCCAAATCGATCACGTGCATCAAAGTTCTGAATTGGCCTACGCATATTTTGCAGTGTAAGCTGCGAGTGTTATCCGATGTGGGAGTCTTCATGGAACGCTCGATTACGAGAGCTGTCGAAGCAATGTCTCTTCTTCGAAGCTCTCACTGTTTACCGCCAAATGCTCCGCCATGGCCACTCGCCCAACGCCTTCACTTTCCCCTTCGCTCTCAAATCCTGCGCCGCCCTCTCGCTTCCTTTGACCGGTTCGGTCCTCCATTGCCACGTGCTCAAAACCGGCTGCGAACCTGAACCCTTTGTGCAAACTGCTCTCGTTTCGATGTACTGTAAGTGCTGCTTGGTTGACGATGCACGGAAGGTGTTCGATGAAAATCCCCACTCGAGGAAGCTGACTGTTTGTTACAATGCGTTGATAGCTGGGCACACTTCGAACTCTAGATTTTCTGACGCGGTTTTGTTGTTTCGTCGGATGAGAGAGGCGGGCGTGGCGGTTAATTCAGTTACGATGCTGGGTTTGGTTCCTGGGTGCGCTGCTCCGGTGCATTTGGGGCTTGGGATGTGCCTTCATGGCTCTGGTGTTAAGTGCGGCTTCGACATTGATTCGTCTGTGACGAATTGTTTGCTGACTATGTATGTGAAGTGTGGGTCGCTTGATCATGCAAGGAAGCTGTTTGATGCAATGCCTGAGAAGGGTTTGATTACTTGGAATGCGATGATTTCCGGGTACGCGCAAAACGGCCTCGCTACTCATGTTTTGAGCTTGTATAAGGAGATGGAGTCTTGTGGTGTTTGTCCTGATCCTGTGACACTAGTTGGTGTTCTTTCGTCTTGCTCTCACCTCGGTGCACAGGGCATTGGACGTGAGGTAGAGCGGCGGATAGAGTCTTGCGGATTTGGTTCTAATCCGTATTTGAATAATGCCCTGGTTAATATGTACGCTAGGTGTGGTAATTTGGTGAAGGCTCATGCTATTTTCGATACCATGCCTCAGAAAAGCTTGGTTTCCTGGACGGCAATTATTGGTGGTTATGGGTTGCATGGACAAGGAGAGGTTGCGTTGGAGCTCTTTGACAAAATGGTTATGACCGGAATTAGACCTGACAAAACTGTTTTCGTGACTGTTTTGTCTGCGTGTAGCCATGCGGGATTGACTGATAAGGGGTTGGAGTATTTTGCTGCAATGGAGAAAAGATATGGATTGCAGCCTGGTCCAGAGCATTACTCTTGCATGGTAGATCTTTTAGGTCGCGCAGGTCGACTCAAGGAAGCCAAGGTGCTAATTCAGTCCATGCCGGTAAAACCTGATGGCGCAGTATGGGGTGCCCTCTTAGGTGCCTGTAAAATTTATAAAAACGTAGGGCTGGCAGAGTTAGCATTTGAGCATGTCGTCAAGCTTGAGCCAACCAATATCGGTTACTATGTGTTGTTGTCGAATATATACTCCGATGCAAAGAATCTAGAGGGGGTTTTGAAGGTTCGAGTTATGATGAGGGAAAGGAAGCTCAAAAAGGAGCCAGGGTTTAGCTATGTCGAATGCAAAGGAAGAGTTCATGTTTTCTTGGCTGGCGATAGAACCCATCTTCAGACTGTAGAAATATATAGGATGCTGGATGAATTGGAAAATTTATTGACGGAACCTGGCATGTCTGATGAGAATGATCGAGGAAGAAACAAAGAGCAATTAGTTCACAGTGAAAAATTGGCAATTGCCTTCGCGCTCTTAAACACTGCACCGGGGACCGAAATCGTAGTTATAAAGAACCTGAGGGTATGCGGAGACTGTCACTTGTTTATAAAGTTGGTTAGCAAGATTGTCGATCGCCAGTTTGTTGTCAGAGATGCAACTCGTTTTCACCATTTTAGGAATGGGGTCTGTTCTTGTAAAGACTACTGGTGATATCTCTTCGCAGACTCTCAAATCAGCAAGCCCTGGTGAAGAAGCTTAATTATCAAATATTTCCCGGCATGCTTCTATTTGCGCCATCGCAAGGTGCTGAATTTAGTTCCAGTTCATAAATTTTGAACCGAAAAGGAGGTTTTGGATTTGAAACATGAGAAAAGTTGAGGTGAAGGTCACTATCTTGGCTTGAATTTCATTACTTATCGGCGTTTCGCTGTTGAACAAACAAACACAATGCCAGAGGACAGGTAGAAAAGGAGAACCATGGCAATTAGAAAAAGCTTGAGAAAAACGTAGCCCTAAACCCTCATTCAATCAGTCTCAGAGACCTTGAGAGTCCATAATTTTATAAACTGTTGACGCTGAATTTCAATGTCCGAAATAGAAGATAAATGTTCCACTTCATGAGAAGAAAAGTACCGTCGAGCAAAAGCTAAAATTTCTTCTTCAACTTCCGTTTCTTATCTTCTACATCTATACCGATCTAAAATCGGAAATGCAATCGCATAAGTTCCAAATTATAACTTCATCAACAACAATATTTATGCATACATAACTATATATATACTTGAATACTCCGAATACTTACCGGAGAATCCAGAGTTACTCCACAAGCTATCAAGGAAGAAGTGTGCGAGAGGTTGAAATGCAATGGTGGTGGCTGCCAGCCATCAGCAAATTGCCACTCTACCTACTCAAGTAAGCTATAAGAACTATTAAAATTTGCACCGGAAGAAATAAAGAGCTCAAAGAACATGACTGTTAGAAAAACCAAGCCAAGTAAACGGGAACATAGATGACAACACTTTTCACTAGACTTGGTAAGAAAAAGAAGCATACCTCAGGCTTCCCATGACTGTTCTTTTTAAAGTTTAAGGATCTCGGATCAACTCGATGGTTTGTCTGATCTAGTATCAAACAAAAGAATGTTTAGATATCCACATTAACCATACAAACAACACAAACAGTCACGTTCTTTAACTTGTAAAAGCAAATGAGAGTGACCTACAGATCTAGAAATCGTAGTCTGAACCAATGCCCGGGCAAGCAATGCTCTTTTCTGGAGCTCAATCCCACGCATGCCCAAAACATTATCTCTCTCAGACGGTGACAGAAGCTCGAAATACCGATTCAAAAGGCCCTCGCTCTTCACCTCCCCGCCAAAACATACCACAAATGACTTTCCCTGCAAAACCCATCATTTTTAAGACGCAAAATTCGAGATTTCGATTTCGAAAAGCAATCAAATGTCAATGAAAAATGTGGGTTTGGTGGTAAACACACGTACATTCGAGACGGAAGTTGAACAGGGGGGCAGAGAGCAGAAATTGCTATGGAGGGCATGAATGTTCATTCTGTGAAATGGTCTGCGTCTGAATAAAATCATGCGTATTGCAACAATCTGTGACGCTGTAACATAATTGGGTCATCGACAAAATCACGATTTGAATACGAAGATATTGAAAACAAAGCAAATCAATAAGTTGGGTTACCTCTCAAGAAAGCAATCCAACTTTGCTGCTGCTGGTATCTACCAACGCAAAGAAAAGAAAACTTGCTTTGAGAATTCTTTGAAGGTGCTGTGAGGCTGCTAAGAAACATCGACTCTGCTCCAACGACGAAAGCAAAGACGGGGGAAAGGTAGAAACTTATGGAGGTTTGGGTTTTAGCCTCGGTGGGTTTGATGACAAAATATGGAGCGGGGATTTCTTGACCTGATCACTAGTCCCGACTCCCACTCACTTTTGTTTGTTTATTTCCCCGCTCCACCCATCCAGACCGGCTATTCGACGAAAATAATTGAACCGAGTCGAAAAAACTCGGTTTGTATGTCTACCCATATTCAACTGATTTTCTTATTAATCCAATATCGATGCAGAATAGCTATTTTGTAATACGGTTTAGTGGTATTGTTTATTTATAAGTGAGATGTCTTAAATTTAACTTTCGCCGAAAACGAATTTAATCTAGTATTGCTAGCTCATTGTGAGTCTTTCTTCAAAAATATATATATATATATATATATATAATTATTACATGGGTAGATTGTTGGAGTGTAGGACGTGTTGGGAAAGTTACTAGAGGCTTGGAAGTATAGAACTTTTGAAACTTTTTTATCTTTTGGAACTTTTGGGACTTCAATTCTTAATTATCTATATGCAATGCTTTCTCCGGTAGAACTTTTGAATGTAATATTTAAGTATCTATATGTACTGCCTTCTTTAGTAGATCTTTTGAACTTTGGAACTTCTGATCTTTTGGAACTTTTGGATTGTAATATTTTGAAAAATTGGTGCTTTGATGAATTTCATTTTTGTAACCTTAAGAATGTTTGAATATTAAACTTCGAATTTAACTAGTGGTCACCAGTGTTCTAAAACGCAGTCAAGGCTGCCGTATAGGCACTGGGTGTCGGATCACTGCCGCGATTTTTTCAAAAACGTTCAATAAATCGGCAAGGGTATTAAGCAATGTCTAGGCGGCTGACTGGGCGGGCTAGGCAGTCTCAGCGGCGAACTAGGCAGTTTTGTCAAAAAATTACACATCGCTGTTTCACTACACAACGTAGAAGAGGAGGGCGACAACATAAATTCTGAGAGAGAGTGAGAGCGTGAGGGAAGAGAGAGCGAGAGAGAGAGACCAGTAGAAGGAATAACAATGCAATTGCTGGAAGAAAAAAGAAGAAAAAAATTTGACGTAGACTCTTCGGATTTCTTCGCCGGAGCCACCAGCATTTTCGAGGATCTTTGCTGCGGTAGAGTAGGTTTTGGGAAATTTTGCAAGGCAAGAAGATGGGGAATTAGGCGGAGAAGACGATAGAGAATTAGGCGGAGCAATCGAAGAAGTGGAGGAAGAGGAAACGGGACACCCCAAAGTAAAAGCCTCCCGATTTCTAAGGCGTTAAAACCAAATTCTTCGATTTCCACTACCAACTCCCCTGATTGATTTCTACAAGTTATAAATTATAATAAAAACAATTATCCACTCCATTATTAAATAATATATTATGTAATTACTACTTGGGCTTATAAGTTATAAATTATAATAAAAACAATTACCCACTCCACTATTAAATAATATATTATGTAATTATTTGGAGGCTTTATATATGTATAGAGATCAAAACTTTAACTATATTTCAAAAAACTTCATTAGTTTTTAAATATGTCAATATGAGACTTATTTAACACTTAAATACACACATATTATATGTTTGATGCTCATATTTTTATTATGTTCCAATACTTATAATATATATGTCATTCTATTTTCTAGTTTATGATGAAATTATATATGCGACTACGGGACAGAAGTTCAAGGCCGAAGGGGTAGAGGGAGACCTAGGAAGACTTTGGAAAAGACTCTAAGAAAAGACTTAGAGTATTTGGATTTAACGGATGACATGACACAGGACCGAGCAAAATGGCGTTCTAGGATTCATATAGCCGACCCCACTTAGTGGGAAAAGGCTTTGTTGTTGTATGATGAAATTATATATATTTTAAGTATAAACAGACATTTATTTACACGAAATGCAATAGATTTACTTAAATCTTCCTAGTCTACCTAGGCACCCGCCTAGGCACTAGGCCCCAGTCCACCCTCTAACTAGCACTTAGCGTTTTTTAGAACATTGGTGTTCACACAAACCGAAAACTGACCCAAACCAACCTGCCATTGTCGGTTAACCAACATGATCGGTTTTAGACTCAGCTTGATCGGTTTTGATTTGCAATTTTGACTTAACCGACTAGGTCAGTTTGGTTTCGATTTTGGCCCAAAACCAACCCAACCCATGCCTCCCCCTACTTTCTTTTATGATTATTAATTTATCGAACCGAATTAAACATTTCAATGAAATGCATATTTCTAATTTCATTGCTAGTGAAACAAGGAATTTTCAACCACTTTCCAACCTGTACTTGAAAATACAGAAAATGTTAGATCGGGTTAGGGAAATGTGTACAAGGGACAAGGTTAAGAAGCTTCATCCACAAACAAATGTAAAACACACATCACATCATACAGACAGACATACACAACATTTCCACATGGGAGACAAACGTAAGCCAAATCTCCGCAGCACCTGAAAACACCTCCGAAACACTCTTCAACGCCAACCTTCAGCCAGTTCCGTCCTCGAATTTATGCGGCTAAGAATTCCACTTCTTTTGCTCTTGTCTACAGTCACAGCAGCTTGAGTCGGTAGCTGCTCGCTTACCTTCTTGGGGCCCTTCTTCGGATTTGGACCGCTTGATTGACCACTTTTGATCTTCCAAATGTTTGGTTGAGCCTCTCTACCTGAACTTGTTAAACCATCTTCTTGTGGCCCATTTGCCAAAGAGCTAACTTGGGATACAACCTCACAAGGACAATTATCGGCCAGAAACCAGTTTCCTCCCGGAATGATATTCTTGATGGCAGATAGGAAAGTTTGAGATCCACTTTCAGTTGTTGCCCTTGTGGGATCATTTTGTGTAGAATGGAGGGGGCTCTCTGAATCAGGTTCTTGGCCAACAAATACGCCCTCCTCTTCATTTTCCTCGTTAGCCTCCTCATTGGCCTCTTTGTGATACTGTTGAAAAGTGCTTTGGTGCTCATCCTCGTCAGAAGGCTCTAGGCGGGGTACAGGGGCTGTTTCCACCAGAGATTCTTCTCTTTCTTTTAGTGTCTTAACAATAAGAGTCTTGAGAAAATTCATCACTTGAACGGCATACATCAATGCAGTCAAAGGATCTACCATCTGTGAACAATAGAAGTTACACAGGCTTGTTAAAAATAATTTGACAACGGCTGGCTTAAACATACGACAACATGCTGAAGGAAGACTATCACATCACCCTAACTGGAAACTCAAAAAAGATACTGGATGAAGAAATTAATCACACCGCATAGTTATCAGATTTGTGATGGTTTTTCCTAAGCGATTCATAACAAGACTGATTTCTGGTCTTAGAACATATTAAGCATGTAAAGAAATAACCAAGCATTGGAATAAAGTCTCCCTCCAAAAACTATACTTCTTCTGATCCCATTCTAATTCATTCTATATATCTTAAAGCTTTGAACATAAAAATTGCCAAATGCATTGATTACGATAGTCTGATACTTGAGTTAACAAATTGGCTCCTACTCTAGTATATAGAACGTGTTGGCGTGGATGTCGCTAATAACGAAGATTATGCATAAAATTGGGGTTTTTTTCAGTTTTATTGTCTTTCTTCTTTTCTACAAACTTTAGGCGGTATAGTTTTCACTCACATGAGTCATGTTTGGTGCAAACACCATGGCAATATTGCGCGCATTCATCTTGTTGAACTGCTCCATTTGTGCAACATCAGCCATTAGGTTTACTGCCCAATCCAATAACGCAGCTTCTGTTGGAGGTAGGAGCCTAACAAGTTCAGCACACTCCTCTTCCGACTGGGACTGCATTACCTGCTCTGGTGTTAGAGAGTCCAACACACCAGTTGGAAGTTCTCGGAACCAAGCCTGAGAAGCAACAGTACATGAATTTTAACATCAAATGTCATTTTGTGAACGGAAAGCGCTCAACGATGAGTTCACTTTTGGTTGATTGGGAAAGGAGACATGGATCAATGACAATAAAATGGAACAAAGAAGACGACTAGTCATTAATAAATGATAAAGCCTTACCTTAATAAGACCAGCCAAACAGTGCACGTCAATGCCCTCTGGTATCACTCCCCGATTTAATTGGTCCCTGACGTACTCCTCCTGACTGTTCTCAGCATTAATTCTGAAGATTCCTTCAGCCTGCATGTACGAGCGAACTTCAGTTTTCATTGCAGGTAGTTTGAAACTTTGAATAATAACGAAGTGTCCGAAATTATGTCTTCTAATCACATTCTACCCTGGACGTGCTAAAAGAAAGGAATATAAGCAAAGGAGTGATATACCTGCAGACCCCCTTGTGCATACAAATGTCTTTGCATCAAAATGAGTATTGTTGGGACACTGTTCCCTCTGGCATCAAATGAAAGCTGCATGGACTCCGTTGAGACCCCAAAAACGTTTGCGCTGCAGATGAAATCAATGTCAGTATAGTACTTAAACTTTATTGATGCTGTTAAAGTGAAGAACAAAAATGAAAACTAAACATAAACATACAACATTTGTCCAAAAAAAAAACATAAATATACAACAGACTATAAGTATCAATAAAGAACATAGGCGTATCCAGTCCCATTTTTTCTTCATTGAAGTCAACATGCCAAATCCAGTGCTTATTCTCTATATTACATTTAGATATAAATTGCAAACCATAGTTGGCAGCACAAACATATTTCTCATCCTACTTACACTGACAAAGCACCAACTCCTTAACTCATAACAAAACACGGGTGTAAAACATTAACACCAACAATCATTTTCCAAGTATTTGAAATGCAAGAAAAAACCAAAATAAGAGCAAAACAAAACACATTTAGAATCAAAACAATACTCAAATATGACAGCACATCGCCACCGTAGAGTTGAATCGTGATGAAATTGTAGTACAACAGACATATTATAAGGTAAATAGAAAACTGGCATCCATTGGTTCCTGGTTGATACATGTTGAAGGATATAACTGATGGAAGAAGGTACAATAATTGGTAAGTCTTTTGTGAAGGAAAAAAAAAATCCTACAGAGCAGAATCAGTACACCAAATTACCAGCAAGCAAAGCAAAATAATGCCATGTGCCAACGCAGAAACTAAAACAAAACGAGGACATAATACGGAAAACTTCCAGCAAGGCATATACGAACAAAAGAATGCAGCTTCAAAACCCACCCAGAAAACACCTTAGAAATCTTTTATCCCCAATCCGACAATGAATACCTAACACAGGGATTCCCAATACAAATTCAACAAACCAACCTTATCAAGATAATAACTTTCAAGAATCCCAATTAGCAGAAACCAATAACTTTAAAAACTCATCAATCAAAACAGAATTATACATGAACCCCAAAAACAAAGGATTGAAAATTTGCAATGGACCTGGCACTTGGAGCCCTCCTGGGGACCTCAGGTTCAAGCTCAACAGGCAAACCAAGAAACCCATTGAACCGATCAAAGGTGACATGGGCAACATGCCTGACATTGGAAGGCCACCCAATCTCCATGGAAGAAAGCTTCCCTCTTCCACTATCTGCACTATTAGTACTACTGCAACCAGTCAAAGACCTCCTGAAAGCAGTGACCAAAAGGGTCAGAAGCGAAAGCTGATCCCCCTCTCTGTCCGTCTCCTTCCTATTCCTCTCTTCTTCGTCTTCGTCTTCGCTTTCGTCTTCCTCTTCTTCCTCCGAGCCCAAATACCCATTGAGGGTGTCCTCTAAAAAGGCATGTGGGTAAGGTGAGTCATTGGGTGTAGGTGAAGCAGTAGCACATGGAGTGGAGGAGCTTGAAGAGGAAGGGAAGTGCGATGGGGACGGCGATTGGAGGACCTCGGTCATGTTTTGGATGAAAAAGAAGCAGTCTTTGGTGATGATTGTGGGGTTAATTAATTGGGGTTTTTGACTAAATTTGAGACTCTGGGAAGGCCCATAATTGGATTGTGAAATGTTTGGAGTTGGAGTTGGATTCAAGGAAAGGTTCTGGAGGAGGCGGGTGAGACGTGACTGTCATCACTTTTCATGATTTTTCTCCTTTCTTTTAATACCTGTCTTTGATGCTAACTCAAGGATGGGAGCAGTTTAGAGAGAGAGAGAGAGAGAAGGGGAGATTGAGTGGTAGGTTGAGAGATGGGGATGGAAATGAGTAGAGAGAGAGAGAGAGGATATTGAATTGCTTACTGTTTCGGAGGTGTTAGGACAGATTTGCAGGAATAGAAGGAAAAAGAAAGTAGGAGGAGGTGGGGTGGCGGTGGTGGTGTTTCCATTCCACTCCACAGCAAAGTCATCCAAATATATATTATCTGGATTTTGTTACTGTTTCTGTAGCTAAAGTTTTATGGGCAATATGAAAGAGTTTCCCTCACAACAGTGATTCAACAGTGATTTGATATTTCCATTGTTCTCTGTAGCCAATCAACTTTTGACCCTTAAGCATTTTCATTTTCCTTGGGAATTTTATGCACCATTTGATGTAGGTATTCCAAATGAATGGTGCACTAACATATAAAGAATTAAAATGTTATTGATTTGAAATATTCTCCTCATGTATACAAGGACAAGACTTGGCTCCTCTCAAGATACCTTGTGGTTAATTCACATAATTTTATTTTTATTATTAGACTCATTCATATTCTAAATCACTGTTGCGATTATTTGTGAAAAATATCAAAATAATATGAGATCGTTTAGTCATCGAATTGAAAGTATACGAACCAATTTTTTTGCAAATGGTTGATTAAAAAATATTAGTTTTTATTAATTTTTAGCATACATGATCTATATAGAGTAATTAATAATATAAATAATTCTAATCATAAATACAAAGTTCCGTAAATCGGTTAGAAAGTATCTTAAGAGTAACTCATCCTCAATCTTAAGGAACCAAGCTTTTCTCTAGTAACAATCAAAGAGGTACTAATCTTCAAATTAGGGAGTCTTTCGCGGATTGTGATTTCACACTTGTTTTTGTCTTCTTTTTTTTTTCTTCTGCACTTTTCTCTTGTTTTATATCTCTTCATTTTTTATTTAGTCTAAAAGCTAGAGAGAAAAAAAGGAACAATGGTGAAGGAAAAAGCTAGAAGCAAAATGAAGAGTGCGGAGGAGAAAACTAGAGTGCGAAAACTTTTCATTTTGCGGATCTCCCATATTGTTGCCCGCAATAGAGTTTAACTACCAAGTTCATGATGGATTGGTGTGGTTTCTTTATGCCTAGGACACCAAAATATTGAACCATGAACGAAGAAAGGCATGAGAGAAAAATATATTGGCTAGTGAATGTGAGGCTCAAATTCTTGACTGGAGTGGACACCAAAGATCTTTGCCCATCAATCCTTTGGATAGCTAGAGAAGAGGACAGAGTTTTTGGTTTGTCGTTACTATGTGTGGCTTTAAGCATTTATTCAAGAAGACTTGAGTAGCATATGTTCTTGAGTTAAAGAATATAAAAATGGCTAAAAGTGTTTATTGTACTTAAAATTATTTGTTTTTAAATTTTTCTAATTAATTTCATGACGAGAATTCGACTCTCACATTTTCTCCTGTGAAATGAAAGTTTTAAGAAATGGTATCCTAGTTTATGGAGGTAAAATTACATTCTTACCAACATGATCCTATTTAAGGTAGATATGAAAATGGAGGCCATAAGTCTTACGTGAAATAAAAAAAAATTAAGGCAATTGACATGCACATTTGTTTGTTGGGACTTTTTGGGAGCATTTAACGACTTTTGTTTTGTAGTATAAGGTGGAATGAAAGTTAATAAAAAAAAAAAAAATTCTGCTAAACCATGTTGACAAAATAGAGAGATTATATTCACACCCCAAATTACTTCTCTCACACCTTTTTAATTTTTTAATATTTTCTACCTACCACAAACACTTGATAGAAAAATATTAAAAAATTAAAAGGGTGTGAGGGAAGTAATTTAGGGTGTGTAAATATAATCTCCCAACAAAATAACAAATATTTGCTAAACTATGTTCATGCTCAAATGAATGTGAAAGGCAAATGAAAGGCAGTTAACATCAAAGTTAGGGGGATTTTATTATTTTTTTAATACGACCGATAAGATAATTACAATAAATTTATTTCAGTTATGAAGAAGGGATATAGATGACTGATTATACTGTTCTAATCAACTTGATTAAACTCGTACATCTTTCTCCATCTACTTTTAAACCAACTTGGTTAAACTCGTGTATAATTCTCCATCTACTTTCACTTGCATTTCCTCTCGTCTTTTACTAAAAACGAAAACCGAAATGGTCACCAAACATGCATCAAATGTAGCAAAGGCCAAAACTGCATTAAGGATGTAGGCAAAGCAGGCGCAAAGCACATGTGGATAAAGGGAAAATTGACTACTGGTATAATTTTCTGCTTTCAATCCGAGATCGATCGACGTTTTTGTTGCCGTTGCCGTCGGCTCTGTGAAAGAATATGCAAATACCAAACAAAAGTTGGAAACATAGAAGAAAAAGTGAGGAAGGAAAAGCAAAGCAAGCTAGTTGTTGTCGAGGCTGTCGAGCCGTTTCTATCAGACTGCAAAAGAAGCTTTAAAACTTGCAGGAAGGAGCAAAACAGCTAGCCGTTGCCTCTTTCAAATTCAAAAATAACAACCGTTAGTGGTTTCTTTCATGCTCGCAAAAGCTTTTGCTTCTACAAAGAGGGGATTTTCCAGGTCATCGTCAGGAGCCTCTCCCCTACCGTCGCTACTATGGTATTGCCCCAATACATGCCTATTCTAGTTGGAAAAGGATCTTATCTGAATCCGCACTTCAGCCGTTCATCGTCTATTATGTGGTCAGTTTTCGTCAAGTACTATTTGTGTTTAATTTAAAATAATAAAAGTTAAATGATTTCTGACTGCATGACACGATGAATGGTTGAGGGATCCCCACATAATGGATCCAGAGGAGATCATTTTCCATTCTAGTTAACCAAAGGTCAACATGTTTCGGTTCGGTCTAATTACCCTAGTGAAGTCACAAACCGTTCCTTAAAATATATAACCAATTTCAGTCAGTTAGGTTTTGCTCAAAAGACTCATTTGGGTTGGTTCGGTTCCATTTGAGTTGATTTGATTTCTTTTCTTGAGTTTTGCGCAGCATAAAAAAGAAGCCGGACATAGGCCAACATTTTATTTTTGGGTGATAGAGACCATTTATTTCAACAAATCATATGATGTGACGTTTGATGACTAGACTCTTTTAAATCATCAAAGAAAGAATTCAACCATCAACCGACATGTCATATAGTTCACAAAATATGATCCAGACACTAAGACACAGACACATGTAACTGGTCCAGTCCAATTCAGATCGAATTAATGAGCCAAAATCGCATCACCCAAACCGAGCCTAACCAGTACGGTTCAGCTTTGGGAGGTTCGCGGTTTTCGAGCGAACAAACAGACCAAATTTATGCGTTCAAACCAGCCCAGTCTGGTAAACAAAACAAAAGTACAGGATGTTCAAGCTTGAACAGTCTAAGGCTTCCAAAACAAATAGACCCCGTTGCCTACTTCTGAAGTTCGACATGCATATCAAGACACCATACAACTAGACTGATTCATGCGAAAACTATGAGCTAACTCAGTAGCTCGTAAACAAATAAGACCTCGTCCCAATTCAACTGCACGGGAGGCGGGAAGCACGCAGCTGTAGTAGCTCGTACAGACAAGTCTAGAAAGTAGAAATTGGCAAAGAGAATAAGTCAAAGGGAGTCATATAATCGACATCCAGGCTGACAAGTACATTGTATATTATCATAAGGCAACTAGCTGGTATTCCATAACAACCAACACAAGTATATATTACCGAAAGAGAATACATCTAACTCAAAGAATGCAAAGCTGGAATCATCACTGCATTTTAGCCACTGGTTCGAGTGCTTCAACAGTAACCACACTATTGCCTCGGATCACCTGCAGAAACAAAAGTAAAAATTAAGCAACCAACTTAATTACCGGAACATGTGGCAAATGGCAGTGCAACTATAAAACTAACAAAGAACAGAGGAGAAAACTAGGACCTACCACCATGCCAATTTCATTCTTTTCATTGCCATTCACTTCTACAGTGTTGTCCACAACCAGGTTCATGAACTGGTCAAAACCACGGAGGGTACCAACAACCATGCGATTAGCATTCAGCTTGACTGCAATCCAAGACATCAGTTACTTCAGCCCTAAAGTTTCTCATAACGTTAAAGAGAAGAAAATTACAGATTCCAATAGTATCAGGAAAATTGTTTCTGCACATCTAAGACATAAAGGTTTGACCTTCTACCATTTCCCCCCAAATTTCAACTACTTCTCTACAAACCACTCCTAAACAGGGAAAATTTAGCGAAGTTATAGGGGCAAGTTACAACTTGATTTTCACACAATGATCCCAGAACATCTAGAGTAAAAAAAAAAAAAAAATCCAAAAAGCCCAGTGAGTTTAAAGAGGAGCCAGAAGCCTGAAACAACTCATTCATCATATACGCAAGGAAAACAACTAATAAACCCATACAGAAAAGGGCAGATACTTTCTAACTAATACAAATACATCTTTATGTGCTCACTCAGATGGACTGTGCATCTATCAGCAAAAAGTGTCCCTACTTCACTAAAAATGTACAAGAATAAACAGATTCCGATTCCAATGCTTGTATGTATGCAATGTAACTCAACTTAAAGTTGATGTTCACATTTAGAATTACATATTCATCCCACGCATGATAAAATCACAGCATATTAAGCGGACAAAAACATTGAAACGATGCGAACATAAGAATACTTCGTATTACTAATCTTTTTGACCTACGAATATTGGTATTATGACAGTATGGTTTCTGAAAAGCAAGGTTTCTGTAATGTTAAAGAGTTTCACCAAGAAACCAAAACGTAATCGATTCGGCTTAGTGCCTAATGCCTATTCAATTTCCACTAAATAGTTGATACCCAGATAACCTAAACATAATACGAACTTTAACAGTTGAATTCAGCTAATTTCCCAGCAACCAAACAGAACAAGAACACAAATCCAGCAGTAAACACAAAAAATTGGGGGGAAGCTGCATCCAAAACTTACTTTGGAGCTTTTTGTCCATGTACCTATTGAAAAAAATAATCCAATAAATTAGCATCCTAATTAAAAATATATATATAATAGAGGAGAGAATCGGAACGACGAAATCGAGCATTTGAGACAGAAAAAAAAGTTACTTTTTCAGATCCGGAGGCTGGCCTGATCTGCTCATGGCGAGGAACTAGAGAGAGAGAGAGAGAGAGAGAGAGAGAGAGAGAGAGAGTGAGGTTTTGGGAGACGAAGTCGACTACTGCAAAACCCTAGCGAGTGAAATTTCTGATCTCTCTGGTTTCTATAGAAATGGAAACGGGTTTTGTTTGAGAGGTGGGTCCATAAAAAGCTCAGTAGCGGACACTTGGCCCAAACAAGCCCAATAATTGAAAAATACCAAAAAATTAAAGAAAGGGGTGTTGCGAGAATCGAACTCACGACCTCTCGCACCCGAAGCGAGAATCATACCACTAGACCAAACACCCGTTGATGATATTTGACCGGGAAATAAATTCTTGTACGTAAGACAACTGATGAATCATTGTGGAAATTTAACTCTTTTTTTTTTTTTTTTTTTTTTTTTTTTCCAATTGAAATTTAATTTATTAACCAACAAAATTAATGGGAAATTGCTTTTGAAAAATTATTGCATATTAAACAATTCTCTAATGCTCGCAAGAGGTTTATATGGATTAAAAATCTTGATTCATTACTTGAGATCGTGTGTCCGACTCTTCTCCCTTAATATTTTAAATAGAGAATTGACGTGAAAAAAGGATTGTCAACTGTCAATTACTTGACGCACTCTTTCTTCTCTTTTATTCGGACTTGAGACCAGCACTATAAGATGAACTTACACAACTGAATTTTCTCTTAATATTTCGAATGCTAAAGGGAAATATTATTCTAGTGACAAGAGAGTGGAAATAATAATTTTGTGGAATTAATAATTTTTGAGTTGAGAATCAAAAGAAGGATTGTGTAGAAAGCAAATCGACTAGCCTAGGTCTCCGATAAGCCTATTTGAACTACAAGACTTGGGTGAAAGTAAAACGACAATCGCGTTTACCAATTTTTTTTGTCCCCACAAAAAAAAAGGACTTGACACGAACGAGCACTTTTATTCATCTATTCACTTATTGTCAATTGTGATATTTTGAACTTAAAAACTTTCGAAAATGTCAAAATCGAATACCATAGTCGACAATGACACTTCTGTATTAATAATAAATTCCTTTGGTTGAAATTTGAATTTTCAAAAGGTGTACGTCAAGGGAGTACACTTTTAGGTACAAATGAGCCCAAATAAACAACTCAAAGTCTTGACCACCCTATGTCCCTTTATCATGTCTCCTAGTGAGTGGAGTTGCACCATAAATTCCATGTCAACTATGCCTTTCTTTTCTTAGAGGCAAATGCTAGCCATGCTTTCTTATTTTTTTCGTTTGCCTATAACTTGAGACTTTCTTTATTCTTTGCTCCTCACACGTTTCAATCAAATTTGACAATCGTAATAGTTAGGGCATCCCTCTTTTTACTATGTCAAATGTCAATGCACAGTTCAATAACTTCTAGCAACACTTTTATTTATCCACTACTTGTTACTAATAACCGCTTGTAGTGACACCATTATCGTAGTGAATCAAATCTAACAGTTATTGTATCTTCATACATGAAAATCCAAAGATGCAGCATCCAATTCAATTTGAGAATTAATCAGGGAATCAAGCAGATTAGCTTACCACAATTGAGCAAACCAATGGACTTCTTGGAAAGTTTATGCTCTCCATTTGACACCAATTGAGCTCGGAAGCCTAGGGGTTGCCCAGAACCAGAGGGATTGGTATTAACAATGGGGTGAATTGTGAATTTGGACTAGCGAATTGTTGGTCCAAAAGAAGCCTCTGGCACCAAAGGTTGCCAAACCAAAGCCAGCTTGGGGTTGCTGCCGTTGTCGCTTCCAATTTTGAACAAGAGCGGCAGCCGTTTATGACTATCGTAAATGGTAATCGCATACTCATCATTCTCATCAAGCCCCTCAACTCGGTTGGGCAGCCATTCGCCACCCTCAATATCAAGAGCATAAATCCCAGGAACATCCTTGTACCCGTTTATAAGATTACAACTCGAATACAAAAAAAGTAGTGGTCTTTGTAAATGGCCACAACGCTCTAGGACCACACACTACAGATCCTGCGACCGTCGTCAACCGTCTCCCACGTGTGAGATTCTGGTTCGTAACAGAGAATGTCATGGCCGACATACGCAAAAAACTTGTTTTGAGCAACGCCCAAAAGAATAGGGAAAGCAGAGAAAAACCTCTTTGGCAAAGAATGCAGCTCCTCGTATCGGCTGGTGGGAGGATGGACAAGCAGAAAGTGTTCATTTGTTGCCACATAAAACTAATCGTCGTCACGAACGGCTGTGATGATATCTAGTCGACCAAATAGTAACCATTACCGTCATGTCGCCGCCACCGCTTTTCCCATTGGGCTTCCAAGTCCAACTGCCTAAATCTGAATACACCCAATTTGGGTTGTTTGTAACCAATTTTTAGCAACTCTTCGAAATCTTCACCCACGAAGTATAGGTGGGAGTTGGAATAGAGAAGGCCGATTGGATGGTTGAAGCGGTAACGCGCTCCATGAAGTGGCAATCGTTAGATCGTATCACGGCACGTGGAAATTCCCTTCGTTTCCCTGAAAGCTGATGTGGGAAGAGCCATTCTTCCGACCACATTATCTACTTCTTCTGCCCATGGTTTCTCTTCAATAACGTACCACAAAGTCCTCAATGGGTTGCTACTAGGGTTGTTGAAATTTGGTCGAGCCAAATCCACTTGCAGTATGTTAGGGTTGTGTATTACTTGATCACAATGATATGTCTATTAAGTATTATTTAAGTCATTTTATTGAGTTTAATTAGTTTAATTAGTGAATGGCCAGTTGACAATTGTTGTTTGAGATTGGGAATATATCCCCCAATAGTGGAAGAAGCATTGTAACGGTTATTTTGGATTGAAAACAATATACCAAAAATATTCTCTCTCTATCTCCCTCCTCCTACACTCCATTGCCATTGTTATCAGCTACTTGCAGGTTGAGATAAGGAGCTGAGCTTGTACCCTAACATTGGTATCATCCTTTCGATCTTGAGTCTCCCTCTTGTATGCCCTGCCACACCACCAGTTCTCAAATATCTACACTAGAATTGCACCTCTCCATTATGGAAACTATTCTGGAAGCTCTTCCTCAGCAGATCCAAGCAGCTTCGGATGCTAGATTCACCTTCTTAGAGACAAAGTTCGCCCTTATCTTGGAGCATCTCCATCGGGACCGAGTTAAAAGTGGCGCTGGGTTCTCTGCCGCTCACCTCCACCGAGGCTCGAGCCACCGAATCGTACCATGTTCACGAATGACGACGGCGATTTCTGTTATCTTTAGACTCCGCGTTTCCAGCGTAGAGACTCATTCAAATGAGGCGATTTCATTTCGCTCCCTCAGTGGCCGCATCGTCTGGATTTTCCTCGTTTCACCAACGGCGATGATCCATCAGCTTGGATCTACAAGGCTGAGCAGTACTTTGCTTACTATCACACCCTCGATCACCAGAAGGTCATGATCGCCTCTTTTTGCTTTGAGAATGAGCCGCTACAATGGTTTCGATGGCGTGATTCCATTCCACCTCAACTTGGGCCGAGTTCACCACCGTACTGTGCTAGGAATTTGGCCCCATAGATTTCAAGGATTGCACTGAATCCTTATTCAAACTCCAGAAGACAAGTACCTTTCGTGATTATATTGTTGAATTTCATCGCCTTGCCAATCACACTTCAGATGTCAACCTTGTATTACTAAATTGTTTTCTGGGTAGTCTTACAAAAGAATTGGGTTATGATGTGAAACACATGTGCCTTAATTCGGTTTATGAGGCTATCTTCATTGCTACCCAATTGGATGCTAAGCTCAGTGATTTGAAACACTATCCTCCCAAACCTCATCCAATCGCACAACCTCATCTCGCCTTACCTTTACCACCCACTGCTCGTCCTCGTCTACCCCACCTGCCCTATAAGAAACTTACACTTAAGGAAGTTTAACGGAAGAATGAAAAAGGCAAGTGTTGGTTCTATGATGAGAAATGGGTTCGCGGGCATAAATGTTCCCCTAAGAAGCTTTTCATACTTGACATCAATAAGCACTTGGAACCAGTGAAGGGTGAATCTTTGGAGCCTATTGATACTACATTATTGGGAATGGAGCTCAATGTTTGTGCTTTATATGGCACTAATGCCCATCATGCGGTGAAAATCATGAAAATCGAAGGGATCCTAGAGAAACAACATGTCACAATCCTACTCGATTTGAGCAACACTCATAATTTTGTCGATTCTAAGTTGCTTAAGAAGCTTGGTTGGCACTGTCACCCTACCAAATCCTTTAAGGTCATAATCGCCTATGAGGGAAAGGCCACAAGTCAGGGATATTGTCCACACTTATCTCTGTAACTTAGTGAATATTCGTACCATACGGATCTGTTTTCCTCTTTAGAAGGGTGCGATGTCTTGTTAAGCGTTCAATGGCTTTCTTCAATCAGCCATGTGCTTTGGGACTTCCAAAAGTATACTCTGGCTTTTTTTGCAGGCCAAGACCACTATAAACTCTCGCAAGCTCGCACTCTCACCAATTCCCAGTTACAAGCAACTTCTTGCCACAACATTAAGAAACAGTTCCATTCTTCCAACTTGGGAATCTTACTTTATTCCTTGGAAATGGGGAAAATGGAGGATCTGATTTATCACCTCAACAATTAGGGGAACTGCATTAATTGTTGCATAAGTTTAAGAGTGTGTTCATGGTTCCTACCACCCTACCACCACCGCGTGCACATGATCACCAAATTCCCTTGCTGCCGGGGGTTAAACCTTCTAGTATTCAGTCATATCACTATGGTCCAGTTCAAAAAAGTGAAATTGAATAAGCCGTACATGAATTGCTCAATAATGGGTTCATTCGGCCAAGCCATAGCCCATTTTCTTTCCCTGTTTTATTGGTGAAGAAGAAAGAAGGCACTTGGCGCCTTTGCATGAACTACATGGAGTTGAACCGTATTACTATCAAGGATAAATATCCTATTCTGTTGATCGATGATTTGCTTGATGAGCTTTTTGGCGCCATGTTCTTCTCTAAGCTTGACTTGCTATCTGAGTACCATCAAATTCTTATGCATCCTAATGATATCGAAAAGACCACGTTTCGTACTCATGAAGGACACTATGAGTTCTTAGTCATGCATTTTGGCTTGACTAACGCCCTAGCCACTTTTCAAGGTCTGATGAATGTCATCTTCAAGCCATATCTAAGGCGATTTATCTTGGTCTTTTTTTATGACATCTTTATTTACAGTAAAACCTGGGATGACCACCTCTCACATCTGTCCAAGACGTTTAAAGTCGTGCAGCAACACTAACTATTTGTTAAAAAACAAAAATGCTCTTTTAGTCATAGCCAAATAGAGTAGTTAGGGCACATTGTTTCTCGTGAAGGGGTCACGGCTGATCCAGCAAAAATTTAAGTGATTCTTGAATGGCCTCCTCCTTCCAATGTCAAGGCTCTTCAAGGCTTCTTGGGATTAACGGGCAGTTACCACAAGTTCATTCTTGGTTATGGAAAAATATGCTAGCCATTATACAACCTGACTAAGAATGATGGATTTCAGTGGTCTTCAGAGGTTGCCTTAGCTTTTGAGCAACTCAAAACAGCTATGACTTCTCCATATTTAGTAGCCTTGCCTGATTTTTTTCGTACCCTTTGCCATTGAGTGTGATGCTTCAGGTTCGAGGATAGGTGTTGTCCTCTAACAGAAAGGTAGGCCGATCACATTCACTAGCAAGTCTCTCAGCCCAAGGAACCAAGCTTTCTCCACATATGAGAGAGATTTGATAGCAATTATGCATGCCACATAGAAATGGTAGAATTACTTATAAGGCAACCATTTCATAATCAAAACAGATCACATCAATTTGAAGCATTTTTTGAACCAAGGAGCCTCTACTTCATTCCAACATAAGTGGGTTACCAAGTTCTTAGGTTTTGATTATGAAATTCAGTTTAAGCAAGGGGTAGAAAATGTAGTGGCAAACGCTTTGTCTAGAATTCTGAGTTCTACTACTTTACCCGAGCCACCCTTAGAGAAACTTGTCGAGTGCACAACCATAACATATCCTTACTACGGGTGGTTAAATGAGTTTAGAAGGGAATTGAAGCATGATGGTTGGATTATGCAGAAAATGAAAGAGGTGTTGAACCTTTATCAGAACTCGGCTACAGATGTCAAGTCATCCCATTTTACCATCGACAATGGCTTCTTAAAATATAAGTCACGTAGGGTAATCAGCCTCACTTCTACTTGGTGGAGGAAGCTCTTCGATGAGCATCACAGTACCCCTGCAGCTGGCCATAAATGAGTCTTTAAGACCTACCAAAGGCTGAAACGAAATTTCTATTGGCCCGACATGAAGAATGACATCAAGTTGTGGGTTCCGGAGTGTGGACATTGCCAGCAAAACAAATATGAAACATTAGCACCCCCTGGATTACTATAGCCCCTGCCCATTCCTAATAAGGTGTGGCAAGATATAAGCATGGATTTTATCACGGGGTTTCCAAACTGCAAGGCTAAAATGGTCATTATGGTAGTGGTGGATAGGCTGTCCAAATTTTCCCATTTCATTGCGCTCGGGCACCCATACATTACATAAATGGTGGCTCAGGCCTTTGTGAACAATGTATTCAAATTGCATGGCACGCATGCAACTATTATGAGTGACATGGACACCATTTTCTTGAGTGCCTTATGGAAAGAGTTCTTTAGGTTGCAAGGCTCCAAACTTTGCATAAGTTCAGGGTACCACCCTCAAAGTGATGGGCAGACTGAGGTGGTGCATAGGTGCCTTGAGACCTACCTGCGATGCTTCACGAGTTGCCATCCTAAGAAATGGCTTCATTGGCTCTTTTAGGCCGAATGGAATTATAACACTTCCTTCCACACATCCATTCAATTCAGCTCCTTTGAAATTGTTTATGGTTACCCTCATCCTCATGTGGCTACTTATAAGAGAGGGACGACGAAGTTGGATGTCATGGAACAAGGGCTAATAGAAACAGATAGGTTACTTTCCATGCTTAAAACTAAATTGTTGGTGGCACAAAATCACATGAAGACTCAAGTTGATAAGCACCGCAAGGAAAAAGAATTTGATGTGGGGGACTTGGTCTATTTGAAACTACTCCCTTATCAGCTCTAATCCATTGCTATTCACACTTACCACAAACTCCACCCCAGATTATATGGTCTATATGAGATATTGGAAAGGATTGGCCCAGTTACCTACAAGTTAAAGCTGCCACTGGAATCCAAAATTCACTCTGTCTTCCATGTTAGCTGCCTTAAGAAACATCTAGGCCTACATGTCACTCCCATTCCACTATAACCAATGCTGCGAAGTGATGAGGTGTGTACCAAGGAACCCGAGTCTGTGCTGAAGAGAAAAGTCTATAAGAAAGGCAATGCAACAAAAGTTCAGTTGCTAGTGAAATGGAAATTTGGTTCTAATGAAGACTGAACTTGGGATGACTTTGATGATTTTTCTGCACGATTTCCAAATTTCAAGTTCTAAACTCGATCTTGAAGACAAGGTCCATTTTCGAAGGGGAGAGTAAATGTTAGGGCTGTGTATTACTTGATCACAATGATAAGTCTGCTAAGTATTAGTTAAGTCATTGTATTGAGTTTAATTAGTGAATGGCCAGCTGGTATTGCTGTTTGAGATTGGGAATATATCCCCCCAATAGTGGAAAACGCATTGTAATGGTTATTTTGGATTAAAAATAATATACCAAAAATATTCTCTCTCTATCTCTATCTCCCTCCTCCTACATTCCATCGCCATTGTTATCTACTACTTGCAGGTTGAGATAAGGAGCTGAACTTGTACCCTAACATAAGATCGGCGAGTCCCTTTGTCTCTGTCTCTTTACGATTGATGTTGCCAATTTTGATGCCATCGCCATCATCTTATTTCACTTTCGTAATTTGATCGCTGCAAACCTAAGTCCTGCCTTTTATTTCTTGGCTCTCTCTTTTATACGTTCAAACCATTTCCTGGTTGGGTTTAGGGTTTACCAAAGAGTAAGTCCAACCCTTAGGCTCCATCTATGTCCAAACTATAGAAATAGCGTGAAGAGTCCCCTCCTAATCCAAAAACGCATAACCTAGTTTAAAGTAAAACTTAATCTTATCATGTCACATTTACTAATTCATAATCAGATTGAGAGGAATTGAATTGAAGAGGAATTAGAATCAAATTCTTATGAAAGTTGTTTACTAAACTATTTGAAATTAGAGTAAGAACAACGTTGATTCCATAAAATTATTTACCAAATTCCCCTGAATCGGAATTAAAACCATTGTAATCACCAAACCATCTATGTTCTAAATAATTAATTTATTTGCTAGGTTATAACTTTAATTTCCATATTAATATATATATTTATAAAATATAGAAACTTTCTACCTCTTGATAATATAATTCATAATTTTTTCCTCTTTCTCACCTCTTTAAAACCTCTTTTTTTTTACCTTTCAAAAAAGATATATTTCGTTGCAATATCACTCTACAATTAAGCGTTTCTCTGCTATAAATACACCCTAGGCAAACTTCACATGTTATAAAATTTGTGAGGTATAATGAGTCAAAATCATGAATTCCTGATTGCACCCAACTCTTAGAATTCAATTCCACGTCGCACTAAGGAATCCAATTCCTCCAAAAATAGGTGTTGAATTCCATTTTTATATGGGCCCGAACATTCTTGATTCCTTTTAGTAAATAGAAGAATGATATGTAACCATCATCAAATTCCTTATTTTCATTCTGATTACGGATGCATAAACACGGCTTCCATTTCAACATTTTTATGGTTATAGGGTGTACAAGCCAAAAAAGAAGAAGGAAGCTTCATGTTCCAATAATTTATTGTGCTCCATGCCAAGTGCATCTTTTAATTTATTGTGCTCCGACTCGAGGCATCTGCAACGTGAATTTGCATGTTGACTTTGTGCTTTAAGACCAATGTAAATTCTTGCAATATGCTGCCCACTTAGCATGCCTTGCTGGAAAAAAATTCCTAGATGTTTATATGCTTTAAAGAGTCATGATCGGAGTACATAACAAACTCTTTATAGATCAGATAGTGCCTTCAATAATTCAATGCTTGAACAATTGCATAGAGTTCCAAGTCGTATGTGGAACTTTTATAAATTTTGTAAAAGGGCTTTTTTTTTTAAAAAAAAGTTACAAGTATTTGGTAAAAATTTATATAAAACTATTGTGCCTAAGTTAAAAGACTAAATAGGTACTTTATTTTTATAAATGCTTGAACAATTTATATAAAACTTCCTATACAATAGGTACTGACACACCCCGACCCAGGGATCGAAGCGTGCTGGCCGTCACGCGCGAGTGACGTAGCCAAAGACGTCAGCGGAAGGTAAGTATGCATGAAATGCAGCAGAATAAGTTAAGTTGATAATATACATATGATAAGGAGTGATATCGAAAGAAAGTGCGATAGTGAAAGGTCACAGAGCCGATCCTAGGTGCAGTCATTTAAAACAGAACGACATAATTACTAAAGGAACCCTACATCAGTGGTGGTCTGTCAGAACTGCCCTGATGCCTCGATAGCCGTCCACGCGTCGTTACCTAGAACCTGGAGGGGCGCAAAACAGAAAATGTGAGTGGGCAAAAACAATACTTTAAAAAAAATCGTTTCGCAAAATCCATAAATAACCCCTCTCCGTAAATCAATATAATTTTCCCAGAAAATAATACGTGTATATAAACTTATATACGAAAACTCGTCTCATAGTCAAAATTCATTATCAAAACTCGATGAAAGGCCATGTCGATATACCAACTCAGAAAATCATCATCATCAATCAGGTAATGTAAATCAGAAGTATTTCTAATGTAATATCAGCCGGGGTCACCTCTAGTGACCTGTACGGCTGAACCTATAGCTCATCCGTCATACTCAATCGCTATCAATCACTATCCTGCACACGAGTCGGAACCACCTATAGTGGTCTGTACGACAGGCTAGGTGTATAATATTACGCTCAGTGCTACGATCACGTGAAGGCTGTGCGACGAATCGCGGGTCACCTACGAGTCGGAACCACCTATAGTGGTCTGTACGACAGGCTAGGCACCTGCCTTGGATCCAAGGTGAGCGTACGGTGCGTGAGGTGAACGATCACGTGAAGGCTAGGCCCTACTCTGGCGGAGCACTAACACCCGAGGTGCAGGTGATGAGCTAATTCACTATCTATCATTATCACAATCACTATTATCATACTTACCTGACTTACCTGGCCATCCTCGGCGTCGGAGCATAGCAAATGCAATCATAATCATATTTATAAAATATAATTGGCATACGACATGGCAATATAATTATAAAATCATTTCCGTTCATAAATCATGCAAATTGCGTTTCTGGGAAAACGCCAATTATATATATATATATATACTGAAAACAAAAGCCCACTCACTGGTATGTCGACGGGTCGTATCCCCCGAGCCTAGAATGAATGCGCTCGTCCTCTGGGTACGTCTCACCTATATGTGAAACAACTGCAAAACGGTCATTAACAGCACATAAACGACCTACGTAAATAACTTTTCATACGAAGGTCAATTTTGGTATTTGAATATACCAACGCGACCTACACGACGTCACGAGCGTCGTGATATTTTTAACATAATTTTTGGACACTGCACGCGCCCCCACGCGCCTGCACAGTGCACGGCACACGCGCCCCCACGCGTAGTGCACACTGACGGCGTCAGTTGACGCCGTCAGGAATATTCCGTTAACTTTAACGGCGTCAGTAACAGCGTCAGTTAACGGCGTCAGAATATTCCGTCAACTTTGACAGAATATTCCGTCACCCCCAACCTCCAGCTCCGGCGACCGTCGCCGGCGCCGGCGCCGGACTGGTTTTTCCGGCGACCAGATTCCGGCCAAAACTTCAAACTCGCATATCTCCTTCATTTTTCATCCTTTTTTCACGATTTTTCTTCCTACATGCTCTAAATTCAGTGTAGAACATATCTATAACCTTAAATACCTTAGAAAACGACGAGAAATCCGTTGGGAAAATTCTCCAAACTCGGCCAATCCTGAAACTCACGATCCCGACGTCCTACAAGTGCAAACTAGGTGCTCCGAGGTTCATGGGAAGATCCTAAGCCTCGCTGTGATCTTAGTTTCGTCTAAGAAGTCCTGAAATGAAAGTGAATGAACAGTGCCAAAATAATTAAGCTCGGGTTTAGTATGTTTTCGAAGGTCTCCGTCCACAAAACCAACATATATAGACTCAGTAGGTCCTAAGGAATATGTTTATGCTTACCTTAGTCTCGATTTGGTACGAGATAGCGAGGTGTGTGGGTGTCCGTACAATGAAACCGAGAGAGAGAGAGATGGTTCGAGAAGAAAAGAGAAGATGGAGTTATGTACGTGTGCATGGGTGAGTTCGTGTGTGTGCGTTAAAAATATCAGCCTAACTTTGGGCTTAAATGATTAGGACACCCAAGCCCAAATCCAAGCCCAAAATCACATCCGTTCCCACGAATAAATGAGGGGTAGAATCGTCCTTTCACGTCGAGAATATAGAAAATTTGGAACGGGATGTCACAGGTACTTTATTTTTATTTTGTTGGTAGATTATATCTATTTTGTAAGTATTTTTCTTCCTATACAATAGGTAGTTTATTTTTGTTTTGCAGGTAAATTACATCGGTTTTGTTGGTAATGGTATAAAGTATTTTTCTTCCTATACAATAGGTAGTTACTAAATTATATCGGTTTTGTAGGTAAACGTCATTAGGTGGCTACTAGATAATATTTTAGTTTGAGTATTTAAATATTCAAAATTAAAAACTGAATAAATGATATAAAAATGAAATAATTTAAATATTTTTATCTAAAGGGGCAAAATTGGTATAAAAATATGTAATTAGATAACTGGACTTAATTCAAAAACTACTTGTGTTTTTGGACCTAGATCGAAAAGCCCCAAAAAAAAATTGGACTTGACATGAACGAGCACTTTTATTCTATTCACTAATTGTCAATTGTGATACTTGAACTTAAAGAATTTCAAAAAAGTCAAAATTTAATACCATAGCCTTGAAAGATTCTTAGTTGTCCACTTAGATATATCCATCTTCTTATATTATTCATGCGACTAAGAAAAAAAATAATGCTAGTGAGATTAAATTTGTAAAATAAATGATGTGTCACCAATAAGAATAAGCACGTTTATCAATATTTAAGTAATAAATCAATCATCAATTTTCATATCCTTTAGTTTTCAAAACTTTATCTCTAAATTTAACCTCCTTTTCATTACCCCTAAGAAAAAGTGATTTATCCAATCATCTGCAGGCATCAAGCATCTCTCCACGACTTAGAGAAATTCTTGTATTCAGCAGTCATATTTGTACTGGTCCAAATTATACCTAAATACATTAAAACTAGCACTGTTCTAAAAATCTCCGCCTAGGCGCCATCATCTTGATCAAGGTATAAAATATCGATGATATCGGAAATATCGGTAGTCCGGAAACACGGAAATATCGACGGAAATATCGGAATAATATCGATATCGATAAAAATTCAATGGAAACCACGGAAATTGTAAGAAAAAGTTGGAAATTTTTATTGAAACTTTGTATGATGTTTATTTAGTCAATTATCTATTAGTTTATCACAAAAAATTGGAAGGAAATGCATTGCATGATGGATTTAACTTATTTAAGTTGATTATACAGCGAGCTGACAAACATTGTGAGTGTAGAAAATATGTAACAATTAATAAAAAAAAGACTAAACTTTTTAAATATATAATTGATAATTTATGTAACATTTATATATATATATATATATATATATATATATATATCCCAAACTTTTTAAATATATAAAAAAACCCACGCAAGTGGGTGTGGATAATTTCAATTAAAACCATCTGATGACCCACCCCCTTGTCCACCTTACCTGTTCACATCATTCACTTCACCCAAGGCTGTCTAGTCCTTACCATTTCTTCTTCTTTTGCCCTTTTAGATTCCCAAAATTTATTTTACCCTCTCTCTCTCTCTGTGTTTCTCTTTCCGCACTCCCTCTTCCTCCCACACACAGAGAAGACTCTCTCTTCTCCTTCTCTCTTCTCGGTCTCTCTCTTGAGACCCACACACACATGCACACCACCATCGCACCTGCAGCCTGCTTTGGAGAAAGAAAACCCCTTCGCCACGATGATCACGGTTCAGGGAGAGGCTCGTCAGCAGGCGGCGGTGGTCGGAGCTTCTAGGGCTCACTTCGGCGTCGCTCGCGATGACTCCTTTGGGATCAATCCGGAGCCGTCGTCGCTCAACTTGGTCCCTTTCAAGCCTCATCATGATGCTCATGAAAGTTCCATTTTCTGATCCCAATTTTGTCTAATTTCGTTTTTTGTAATCAGAAGAGGATGGATTCGGTCGAACTCCCATGGGAATCTGGATGAGCAGATTGCTCAACTCATGCAGTGCAAGCCCTCGGCTGCAGTTTTCCGACGACGGAGCCTCAGCCATTTCGATAATATCGAAAATATCGCGATATTTTCGATATTATCGATAATATCGCGATATTATGACGATTATTATGTGTATATATGTAAAAATATCGTCATGTGAAAAAAACGAAATTATCGGCGATATTTCGCCGATAATTTCGATATTTTAGACTGTGGTCTTGATTAATGCCTAGGCGTTTGAAAATTAAGAAATGACGCCTAACCTGCCTAGATCTGCCTAGGTCGCAATTCACTTAGACAGAAAATAGATAACTTTCATTTTGCATTTTATTTTATTTTCCAGTAAATTGTTGCATACTTAAATCAATACACATTATATTCTTATTTCACATGTTTTCATTATGTTTCAATACTTCATAATATATATGCATTCTATTTTGTAGTTTATGATGAAATTATATATATTTTAAGTATAATCAGACACTTATTTACACAAAATATGATAAATTGACTTAAATCCGCCTAGTCTGCCTAGCCGCCTAGGCGCTAGGGACCAGCCCGCCGCCCGACTAGCGCTTAGAGTCTTTTAGAACTTTAAAGTCATTTCTTTGTAAGTGAGTCAAATAGTTCATATTATTTTGCTGTAAGACACAAGAATTTCTCAATTACTCAACACTGGCACTTGTGGACACTTGTGTGTTAATAAATTCCTTTGGTTGAATTTAAATTTTCAGAAGGTGTCTGTCAATATAGTACATATTTTAGGTATAAATAGGTCCCATGGCCCAAATACACAACTAAAAGTCTTAACGTATGACTCTTAAACCCAGTCAAAGTATCGTGTTCCATATTTTGTCCGGCCCACCTTATGTCCCTTTTCTCATGTCTCCTAGTGAGTGGAGTTGCACCATAACTTCCATGTCAACTATGCCTTTCTTTTCTTGGAGGCAATGCCGGCCATGCTTTCTTATTTTTAGTTTGCCTATAACTTAGGCCTTTCTTTATTCTTTGCTCCTCACACGTTTCAATCAAATTTGACAGTTGTAATAGTTAGGGCATCCCTCTCGTCATTACGTCAAATGTCAATGTCAAGTTGAATAGTTTCTAGCAACACTTTCGTTTAAGCCTGGCAAACAGGTTGTGTTTGTCGTGTTTTGTGTAACACATGTTATCTTAATAGGTCGTATCATATCACATCCGTTATCTTAACGGGTCCTTAACAAGTCAGGTTAGTTTGTCCAACATATAAAATGACCCGACCCGTTAAGAATTATTATTATTATTATTATTTAAAATTTGCACATACCATATTGCCACATAACTATTACTTCAAACATAAAAACACATTTGTCATTAAGTACTATATTTATACTCCAAAATAAAAGTCTAATAAAAAAAAGCATCAATACACTACTAGTCTACTACAAAATATCAAATATGCAAGAATATGCAAAATGAAGGAGTTTTTCTTTTCAAGGTTGTGAAACCTTTCTCAAAAGTTAAAACCTTGTCCATAAAACTCAAAGCTTGCATGTTATTCCTTTTACTAAATCCTTCAATTTTCATCGATCATCATGGGAAAATTGTGTTGGAACTTTTGCTTGATCTATTGTCTTCCAGAGTTATGTTGATGATGTTTTCAATAAGATTTTCCACATCAAAACTCTCTTCCGCATAAACTAAGTATAGAAAAACCAAACATTATGAACCATTCTAATTATGAGAAGTTTACCAAAATAATTATGAAAAAGAAATAAAACAATAGTACTATACCATATAAAAATATATTATCTCATTTTCCAAAAAGCCAATCTCGTGTACACAACAAAACTTGAACTGAGAGCGGCCTTGAGTGTTGAAGTCTGGAGAGATCGAGAGTGAATGAGAGAGGAGGATAGTCTAAGCTCCAACCTACTGTACAATTGACTGTTGAGATTGAATCTCAACCAATCCAATGGTCATCAAATTTTTAAATTTAATTTAATATACATATATATACATAAAATATTATATATATATATATATTATAATTATTATAGTATTCTTTTAGGAGTATAAAATTATTAAATTAATATTTTACTTATTGTGTATCGGGTTACCCGTGTGTATACATGGACTAACCCCGTTATCTTAACAGGTACTTATCGGGTTATCCGATAACGATCCGATTTGTTATCGTGTCGACCCGATAACCTATTAATTTCATGTCTTTTCGTGTCGGGTTAATAGGTCATGTAAAAAATTTCCAAGCCTACTCCCATTCACCACTTCTTTGTAGGAGTTGCTAACCTGATTGAAGCGACAACCATTAAAATCAAACATGAGAGGATGAAGGCCTTAGCAGTTAGCAATACCAAAGTCTTCTACAGAGCATCTAGCCGGATACAACTACTTAATGAGAAGTTCATGTTGTTTTTCTAGGGTTTGCAAAGATCTTAGTATTTATAATGGCTAAGGCATTACGGTTCCATCCATACGAGAATCTCAAATCCCACTTTCTTAACCTACCAGTTAGATATTGTAATTACATGTTTATCAAGGATTCAATCAGTCTTATTTAGATTCCAAAACACTCATTCATAAGGCTGATATAAAGGGGTCAAAGAACAATCTTAGTATTAATGTCTATTATTTCATTTGATTGAATTGTAGACCACTTAAAGGTTGATTAGTATTAGATTCTGTTTTTAAACAAACGATATTATTTACACTAAAGGAGTGGGGAAGTGAACTAAGCCTCACAATAAGAGTTCGATTATAATCATTGAAAACTACCAATGGACGATTGAGAACAAGTACTTAAATAGATAACTTATCTTTGTATTTGCACTAAGGGTTCGACTTTAATGATCGAGAACTATTTAGGAATAGACATGTTAAGCAAGCCAAACTCTTCTTATCCAATGGAAAACTAAAGAGGGCATACAAGAGTGTTTGTTTGTTTGGTGCATAGGTAGTTCTTAATTCTTTTTTTTTTTTTAAGTTTGATTAGGCAAGCCCTAAACTATAAATGGTGGTTGATTCTTGTATGGAAAGATAATAACAAACCAACTATTTGTTTTTTTTTTTTTAAACTTTCCAGCTAATGAATTGAGATTCCACTCGTTCCCCATAAAGTTAATCAAAGCACTATAAAAATTGTAATGATAAAATGTGGTTGGTATTATTTACCAAAAAAGAAAAATTGTGGTTGGCATGCAATTTGGTTCAAACTGACAAATGATTCCACGGTGGTTAGGGATTTTAAAGTATATATAGTTAGTGCCATTCCATCATTGTTTATGGGAATTCAACATTTTACATGCCCAATAATTACATTTCAATTTGTTTTCTCTTTACCACCATCAAATACTTTTTGTTTCATTTATAGAACCCTTGGGTTGACTCGAATTCCAAATTATACATCAAGCATTGTACACCAACAAATGTGGTGCTAAACCCTCTAACAATTTTTGTCAAATGCCAAAGTGGGTCATTAGATGTTCCTACTTTTTTTGAATTAAGGAAATTCTTAGTTCACGCGTTTGTTAAAATATGAGTATTAGAATCGTTTTAATTTTGTACTTCTCGTATGTTTCTTAGAACATACATAACCGAAAAAAGGGTGGGTTCTACATTGAAATCTGTAATCTGTTACCAGAAAAATAAGTCTACGTCAACTAGAGTAGAGTAGTTGATCCCATTTCCATTTTTTTTTTCTCATTACAGATTCATAATTTTCCTGTTTCTAAGAAAGTAAACATGTCATTAGAGAAACATGTTCGCAAGGATAATAATGATAAAACCTCTAATGCTAAGTACCAGAAAATGAATATGCAAAATATGAGTATCATTTTGAGTTGAAATTTCATGCACGTACTAATACACAAAGAATGAAAACGTAAGTGCATCCCACATTGAAATTAGTTATGTAATGGTCATTTTTCAGCCCACGTATCACACCAAGAGGGGAATACATTCCACACTATAATAAATGGGGAAGGGATTTAGACTTGGATACAAAAAAATAAACACACTACGCTGACTAACTGACCTAACTTACATTTACCATAACTTTACAACATCTTGCTTTGAGATTAATTGTTCTAAACTGTTATGTTTGGATCAAATAATTGCTCTAAACTGTTAAGAAGTCAGAAACAAATGGGGACACAGAGAGTCATTATTATGGCCATAGATTAACAATTTAAAAAGTCAAAGGAGACCCTTTCTGAGACATTCCCCCCAACTCCCAAAAATCTCAAATAAAATCCCCTCCCCCACCCACCACCATTTCCCAATCTCCACTAACCAAAATCATCAAGCCACTCCCTCCTCCTTAGCCTCTCTCAACGTCCACCACCTTCAATCTTCAGCCACCTCTCTCTCCCCTCTCCACTCTTTTGCTCTCTAAACCTCAAAAAACCAAACCAAAATGCTGGGAAAAAAGATGGTGAGTTTCAAAAAGCTAGCAAAGAAAGTGAAGGTTATGGGAGGAGCCGAGAGGGAGCCGTCATACCATGAGTGTCTGCTGATCAGAGATTCAGAGCAAGGAGGCTCTCCGTTGTCGAAAACCCCGATCGGGTTTCTGGCCTTGTATGTAGGGGAGGAGCTCCAGAGGTTTGTGGTGCCAACAAGCTCCCTTTCTCATCCACTCTTCAAGATGTTGCTGGAGAAGGCTTACAATGAGTACGGCTTTCAGCAGAGAAATGGCCTTGTGGTGCCCTGCAGCGTCTCAGCTTTTGAAGAGGTTTTGAATGCTGTGGAATGCAGCAATGGCAAGTTTGATTTTGGTGAACTTGTTGAGGAGTTTATTTCCTGAGTCAACAGATACATTTTCTTTTTGTACAAGCAACACTGAGAGAGAGAGGAATCGAAATCTGGACCTCAAGCGTTAGTCGCATAGGGTGACCGGGCCAGGCCAAGTCAAGAGGGCTTTGATGCAGAAAGTGAATGTTCTTAACCAAACTGAGCCACGATCCTTCAAGTAGAATGTTGTGTTTAGATGTTTTTGATTAGTGAAAGTGTTTAGCTTAGTGGTTATGGGTTTATAATTCCATGTATGTACTAGAACATGTTCATATTTCATATTAAAATATTGTTCGGCTCCTCAAAAAAGGTTAAGCTACTTTTGGTCAATGTGGTTCTCTAGATTCCAATATTCTCTTGTAGTACAATTAAATTGAAATTTTCAGTTCAACTTCTGCAATTTGACCTCTAAATCGTGGTCTCCACGGGACAAGGCAATTGACGTGGCAAACGTAATTTTCTTTCCCCATCATTCCATTGGATGAAGGCAGTGTCCAAGAGCATCTCTAATACAGATGTCAAAAGATAAATATCAAATGTTAATTTAATAGCTTACGTGACAATGTCAGATTTTCTCTTTTTCCAACTGATATGTTTTTTTTATTATAAATTATATTTTTAGGATCCATTTTAAAAAGAAATTAACTAAAAGAAATTTTCAAAATTTATAATTGGTGCATTAATGAGATCTACACAATAAAATAATTAAAAATAAGTTGGCATCACCTTTTGTCATATGTCAAATTTTATATATGAAAACTCATGTCAATCTTTATAGAATTGACATATCGGTTGGAGTTTGCTCTTGTCTTTAAATTTGATTACATGATATTTCACTTAGAATTTAACATCTTATTTGGAGATGGTATAAGGCAATTTGGCTCAAGGACTTTGGCGACAAGGCAACATTGCTTTGTTGAAAAGGTGAAGGTAAATTAGGCCCCAGTTTTTTTTTTTTTTTTTTTAGAACATGATTTATATGTATATCATAAAGTGATGTTTTCTAGGTATTTGCTCAAGGGAAATGATTTTTGCACTTTCATTTCATCTTCTAGCATTTTTTGCACTTTCATTTCATCTTCTATCATTCTTCGCTTTTTTTGTGCATTGATTTACCGTTGATTTATTCAATCATGTGGCTAAGTAAGAACAAAAATGTAAGAAATAGAAAGGAGTTGTGGAAATAATTTCCTTTTGCTTCATTAGTTGTCTCATTTGTCACATCCCGGTCCTGGCGCTCCACCACCGTAGCACGATATTGTCCGCTTTAGTCCCCGACCACACCCTCACGGTTTTGTTTCTGGGAACTCACGAGCAACTTCCCAGTGGGTCACCCATCATGGGAGTGCTCTAGCTCCCTTCTCGCTTAACTTTAGAGTTCCAACGGAACCCGAAGCTAGTGAGCTCCCAAAAGGCATTGTGCTAGGTAGGGATGAGAATATACATTTAAGGATCACTCTCCTGGGCGATGTGGGATGTCACAATCCACCCCCCTTAGGGCCCGACATCCTCGTTGGCACACACGCAGCCAGAGTTAGGCTCTGATACCAATTGTCACATCCCGGCCCGGGCGCAGCCACCTCCCGGGCCCGCTCCAACAAGTGCTAAACATGTCTATCAATCTACCCATCATGGGAGTGCTCTAACCCCCTTATCGCTTAACTTTCGGAGTTCCAACAGAACCCGAAGCCAGTGAGCTCCCAAAAGGCCTCGTGCTAGGTAGGGATGAGAATATACATTTAAGGATCACTCCCTTGGGCGATGTGGGATGTCACATCATTGCTTAGAGTGACAAATTTTTCACGAGATTAGTAGATAGTGAAGGTGAAACTTCACATAAATCATCAAAGTACATGTGCCTCAAAACTTTACCTTGTATCTTCAAGATGCACTAAGATCATTTGGGCCTTGGGCCTCGTTTGATATGTAAGACTGAATTGAAATGGATAATTCTCTAATTCAAAATTATGTTGATGGGAGATATGAGCAAATTATGTCCAATTTGAGGATAAAAAAATTGATTACTCATGAAGGAGACTTGTCTATTCCAATCTTCTTCAAAATGATAGGATTAGAAAAGATGAGTTTCTTCATGTCAAATTATCTTCTAATTTCCTCTTGATGAAAAATCATTCACTTTTATCTTTAATATGCCGTGAAATTAGAGAGGTGTCTATTCCAATCCAACCGAACAAACCAAATCAGTCCTTAATAAGGCTGGGCGGAAATACAAGTCACGCAGAAGAAAAAAGAAGATTATTGATAATTCATGTTATACGGAATTCAATGCATAATTGACTGCGGATTTTCTACCACATTGAATATAGAAATGCAGAAGGAAGTTGTATGACTTAGTGGGGAACTTTCCCCCACTGCACATGTTTTCAAATAGAATAATGTTACAGATATCAAATCTTAAACTAAATTTACAAATTAAATAATGTGTCACTAATAGGAAATGAGCACGTTAATCGATAGTTAAGTAATAATTCAATCATCAACATCTACCTCATATGGTTTACAAAATTTGGTTTAGAAATTTGGTCTCCCTAGCATTATACTTTCAAATATAAGAGCCTCGTTTGGTGTTTGGGATTAGATTGGAGTTGGAGGAAGTATATACAGATTATGTTGGAGGAAAATTGAAGAAATTTTGTTCAACTTAAAAGTAAAAGATGAAATACCCATGAAGAAACTTCTCCATTCCAATCCCAAAATGGTAGGTTTAGAATAGATAAGTTTCCGTCATGTCTAATACCTTGCAATTGACTGAAGTTAAAAAATCATTCGCTTCTATCCGCACACATAACTTAAATTATATGAGTTATCCAATCAAAACTTAAGACAACAACTTGTATAATACAAGTACATTGTCACTGTGTTATTCTATGACAATGATACGACGAGAAGTCATCCCGATTCAAAAGAATTTTCATATCATTCCATGTTGCATAGAGGGTTTTAAGTTTTGCAGGTAAATGTTACTCTACATCATTTTCACGGTTAATGGGTATCCAACCCCATCTCATTAGATAGGTGAACCAAATCCAGCCCACTGAGTTGTGGGTACCCAGTTAGCACAATGAATTACAAAATGTTATGTATTATTTAATGGGTATGGTTGGTCCAAACCCACATATTTTTTCCAAATGCCCATCCCTCAAAAGTGTGATTAAATTTATGGGTTGGTCCAAACCAATCTTTTTCAAGATCTTCGGCCCATCCTTACAAAAGTGAATGATTAAACTTATGGGTTGGTCCAAACCAATGTTTTTCAAGATCTTCGCCTTGATATATACAACACACATAAGACATGCTACGCACAATGTATGGCTCATCCTGCTTTAGAGTCTTCGGATAAAAAAGTCTTTGAGACTTGGGCAAGAATGGAATCCGGTCAGACAGATAATGTGGGTAACCTCCTTCTGCTGCTGTGTTGACATGATGTCTCTCATGTGCAAAAGATTTGGAGAGGTAGTGCATGTCATACCAGAAATGTCCCTCACGTTTCCAGCTTCGGCGCATTTGGCGATAAAATACTTGACACTAATGGACGCAACAAAAGTTTTATCTGAGTAGGCTCGTGCACATAGTTCAAAAGAAGTTATATATGAAAGGTTAATAAGCGTCGTTTTAATTTTATCGGATGCTTCAAAGGGACAAAAAATTAATAAGTGTAGAGTTCTAAGGACCTGTTTGGTAATGTACTTGAATCCAACTTTTTTAACTCAAAAACAGTTTTCAAGTTTTAGGTCTTAAAAACTTGTTTGGTATGACTATTTTAAAAAACTGAACTCAAGACTAATTCAAAAATACAGTCTATTGCTTAAAAACATAAAAAGTGAGTTTTTAAACTTAAACTCACTCATTTCTTTTCTCTCCCTCCTCCCCTCTCACTCCAAATATATCTCTCTTTTCTTCTTTCTTTCTCCTTTTTTTTTCTTTTTTCGTCTCTACTCCAATCCAATCAAGTTTAAGTTGTAAGATTTAAAAATTTTAAATCGCAAATCAATCAAGTTTTTGAGTCTTAAAGAAAATTGTTTTCAAGAAATGTTCTTAAGAAATGTTTTGAGAAATGATAAAAAATTTCAAATAAGATACCAAACAGGCCCTTACTTGCAAAAAAATGTAAATGTGTTGGAAGATACATAGCTTTGAATCACTTGCAATTAACTTGAATATACACTATCATGAGTACACAACTTGTATTTATACTACATACGAGAATTCAATGACTTGGACTCACTTCTTAGCCACATGATTTTGACTTCTTGTAAAATTTACAATATTATTCTAACACTACGATACCTTAGTAGGAGAAATTAGTAGATTTTTCTAGCTAGCGTAATTAATCTTCACATAACTAATCTCCTTTGTCTCTTGTTTTTGCTTTTCTTGTTGTGGAAGAACCAGCAACCAGTTAAGATATTGCTACCAGAAGACCTGCATGTAACAGACCTGCACGTAACAGAATTCCTAAGTCGTATTTTGTTGATCAAATTGATTGATAAAACACTGAACTCTAAGTTGTGCACAACCTCCGCTTATTTTTTACTTTTAGATCGTATAAAATAAGGAAATTAAAAGACAAAAACAAACATGGTGTGCAAATGGACAATCAAATGTAATGATGGAAGTTCATAAGAAAAATAATCAGATACCTTGTTGTGCTGCCGTTGCTGCTGCTGCTACTGCTACTGGTACTCCCGCTACTGCAACTTGTGCCACTCTTTTTATTTAGGAAAAACTTACGGATCTTAGACCAATCCTTGTGGTTCTCAGGTCCCCCAGCTGACGGCCTTGGGGAAACTTTCGAGCGATTCTCAGGTGCTTTTTCTTTCTTCCTTGAACCTAGAAAAGTTGGAAAGAACACCTTAATCAAGAAAATTTCACTGTCCATGCTTGAGATCCTTGATATCTGGCGCGTCGTGTTATAGCTTTTCTTCGTTTTTCTCTTTTGCTTCCTGACTTGGGGTTCAATGTGAAAATCAAAACTCGTCTCTTGGACATCGTCTTCTTCTTTAACCCCCGGCGTACTTTGTTGCTCATCATCGACAAAATCTTTTAGAGAAAGTTCGTAACATGACTCGGGCATGTCTTGGATCATTTCCATAAGTTCCTTCCTACTCTGAAGAATTGCTTGTCTTGGCGGTGTTGGACAAGGAATGCTATAATGATGGTTGTGTGGGAGCAAAGGAGAAGACTCGTCGTCTTTCATGTTTGATCTCAACGTGTTTGTTTCCCATGTTACCGGTGAGTAACAGCCAAAGTCTTCATCCGTATGTGCTTGTTTCCAAAAATCAAAATCGTTTTCTTCTGCGCTATCGCGATTGGCGCTGCTACGAACATGATGGGTTCGATAGAGGTGATTCGTAGGGAAGTTTTGACACTGATCAAGATGAAACATGGTATGAAGAGGGGGAAGAAGTAGGGGAGCTAGAAGTTTGGTTTACAAGTATATCATATCATGGGAAGATTTGGACATTGTGATTTTCTTCGTTGAGTTTCATATATAGGAAGTACTCAAGTCATTGCCGTCTTAGATGGGGTAGTCAAGTGAATTGTCCAATTCTTCCCCAAATTTTCCACACTTGTCTTTCTCCAAGTTTTCCACACTTGTCTTTCTCCAAGTTTTCCTTCCATAGATAAAACTTGACTAACTTCGAAAGTCCCTATTTTTTGCTTACTTTTTGCTTATGGTCTTTGTCACGAGATTACGATGTAGAAGTATATTTCTTTGTCCGTGACAAAATAGTAATAATTTATTATTATTATTATTATTATTATTATTATAAGTGATATTATTATAGGTGATACTATTATTTTAAGTTGGGTAATGCTAGGTAGAGTAGACAAAATTGTGTAGACTAAGAATATGAATCCTCACCAGATCTTCTTTGTGAGGATTCCAGATATCTATGAATCACATCCGTTTATCGTATATTGTGCGATCAGAAATCGTTTTTAATATTTTATTTAAAATTAAATACAAATAATATCTAATAAAAACCGACTGCACGATGTACGATGAACGGACACGGTTTACGTATCCCCAGGATTTTCACCAAAAGAATCCGGAGATGATCCTGTTGGGTAAATTAAATGACATAATTATTACTTAAATGTTGATAAATGTGTTCATTCCTATTGGTGACACATTATTTAAGTTGAATATCAAAGTGCACAATGAACATGACTAATAAGAATATTATTAAATAAACGAGAATGCCAAAACGGTTACAAAATTTCAAGAGACTATATCGTGACTGACTTATTTCTCAAACTAAATTACAAGTAATATTTATAGAGAATTAAACATAAGAAACTCTAACTCGGATGGGCTAGACCCAATTTCTAAACTAACAAGCAAAACCCAAATACTAAAATAAACATAAGTACTAATATTGTCCAACAATTTAATTTGTAAATTTTGTTTATAAATTTAATCTTTTTAGTATTACTCTTTAAAATTCCAGTAAAAAAGAAGAAGAGGTTTGAACCATAAACGCAAAAGAAGAAGACTATAAGTATAGGGGTGTGATATCCACACACTATTTTTTACTTCTCTCACACTTTTTTGGATTTCGGCCGTCGGATCGGATGAATTAAAAAAGATCTAACGGACAGAAATTAACAGGGGTCTGTGAGAAGTAAAAAGGGGTGTGTGGATAACACACTCTTAAGTATATACCAGAGCATAATTGCGTTGAATTGTCAGAAATAAAATGAAATTAAGTTAGCTGACTGCATGCATCAATCACGGTGATGGAGGGTGATTCATAAAGTAGCCAAAAGAAGCTTCTTGGAAGGAAGAAACTGAGGGTGGACTTCGACTTGTTAGTGGCCAGAGACAGAGTCAAAGTTCCGTTGTTTCAACATTTTAACAAGATTTCGATCGGTTATAGCCACGGAGGGATATATTTTTTAGTGTGTCGGAACGCGGCCTATTATAACAAGTTTCATAATATTAATAGTTGGATGTACTCGATTAAAAAATATTCTAACCACTTGTATTATACAATTAGTGTACCATGCCGTATTTCTGGCACGCTGAAATTTTTTCTTTAAGCGTTGGTAGTGCTCACTACCATACTTATTATCAGTGTATGATTTTAACTTTTAAGATTTGTATCTATCCACATATATGAAAATTTAAACTAATCTAACTGTGATAAATAAGACGATGAACATAATCATCACTTAAGATCGAATAAAAATATTTCCTATTCAATGAGCCATGGGAAAAATGTACTAATGTGATGGGCTACATTTAGTGTCAATTATTGTTATGTCTCTCAATGAATATTTGTTCTAGTGGTAACCAAGTTTCACTTACATTGTTAATAAAACATTGCTAGATAAAATTTAATCACATAATGTACCGGTCTAATATTGCTTGGTCATCTTATGTACAAGTTGTTTTCTACATAACAATGCATTGACAAGTTGCGATTACGATGACCCCGTTTCTTATAGGTTGACGATTCCAACCTGAGGGCACTGAGCAATTATCTTAGAAGTTGACGATCCAACCTAAATGGTAGGTTAATCCGTGTATTTGGTATTGACATTGTGATTACATGACATATGGAGTCCATTCTAACAAAAAAAAAAAATTCAATGTGCCAGAAATACGACCCAATACATTAAGGGCTGATTTGGTATTGTTGTGTTTTTGAAAAAAAATTGCTTCTATTGTGTTGTGAGAATAAGCTTATTTTTGCTACTTCAAATTTTCAGTTTTTTTTTTCACCCCAAACTGTGAAAATAAGTTGTTTTTGAGCTCAGTTTTTTTTTTACTAAACACCTTTTTGAGCTCAATTTTTTTATACCTACTTTTTATAAAAGCACCTCAGTACCAAACCAGTACCAAGTGTCATATATAATTGGTTGGAATTTTTTTTTTTCAAGTTTATAACCAATTTTATTATTACACTTGATGTACCGGATTGTGTTTCCGACATGCTAAAAAATTTCTCCATTACTTAAAGGTAGTGAGCAAAAATGAACCCGTTTGAATATGCACATAGTGCATTTATATCTCATTTGAAGCAAGTCCTGTTGAATGCTTCAAAAATCAAATTCTAGGGTTGATGTTTAGTCTTAATTAGATACATGTATACTTCAAAATCCAGGGTGTACGCGTATTGACATTAATAATGGTTGAAATAACACATCACCAGTTTGAAATTTTAGAACTTGGCAATTCATATACTCCAACTTTTTATATATGTATTTCTTGGTTAACTGAGGAGCTTAAGGCTCGAAAAAGGAAATATATTAGAATGTCATGAGGCCAAGCTCTTGCTATATAAGCAATTAGAAGACATCGACTAGTTGAAGGAACTTACTCAGAAAATATTGAGCTCAAATAGCATGATAAACCCATACGATCTAATTATGGATGGGCAAATATTCATTGGTTATGGGTAACAACAGTTTTCTGCCCATTTAAATTTTACGATTACGGTTATGGATAACCGTTTAGATAAATAAACGGTTATGGGTATAACCGTTTACCTGCGAAATTTAAATAAGTGGTTATAGGTATTAATTGCGGTTATAAACGGGTAACCGTTTATCCATTTATTTTTTATATATAAAATTAATACAAACCATGTTTTCTATCGGACAAAACTTAAATAAATGCTATTGACTATAATGCATGATTTCTGTAGCTAATATAATATAGTTTTCCTTAACCACTTTAAATTTCATGGTCCATTATATATATTATGTTAATACTTTACATTTCGAGTTAAATAACTCAAGAATACTATCTTTTAACAGTTTTTGTAACTCAAGAATACTTAGCAAATTTTATATTACCTTCATTGTTAATAGTTAAAAATATCGTCTATAAACTATTATTTCAATTATTTGAATGATATAAGGACTTAAAAAATTAAAATGTGAAAATGTATGATGAATATGTGGTGTTTAATTGAGGAAAAGAAAATTATGACAAATTTTTCTTTTTTAATTTTCAAGTTGTAAAAAAAAATACATAGACGAGTGAAAAATGAGTAAATTATAAAAAAAGAGAGGATATATGGGTTAAAAAAGAATAAATAAGTAAACAGGTACTAAACGGTCACGGTGGGTATGGTTAATCTTTTAGAAACGGTTATGGGTATAGCGGTTTAGACAATTACCCAATGGGTAAATAGTTATGCGAGTATGAAAATAAACGGTTATGGATAAATAACCATGGTTACCCGTCCGCCATAACCGTTACCCATCCCCAGATCTAATTCATCGGCAACAGATTTTTAACAAGTTTATAACTCATTTGGTTATATCAAAATTCATCCTTGCACTCAAATTGTACAGCTCAAAAGTATAAATCTATAATTCTTTAGTGAAAGAAAAAGTATTTTTTCATTAGCAAACATAAGTTTTTTTTTTCTTTTAAAAAATAGGCTAGCTGTTGACTTCGTCACGGTAGTCTACTTTCAAGAATCGATAAAAATCACAGTGACAATTCAACCACTCCTGATTTTTCTAAGAACAAAAAAACACACAAAGATTTGTACCAAAAATAGAAGATCATGGTTATTAATCTTCTTGCAAAACTTGGAATGTTCCGGCATGTCAAAGGCCGACCAAAAGGCCCAAAATAAGCAGTTTCTCATACCCATACGGCCCATACAACCTGAAAAACTGCGCCACCGCCAGAGCCCACAAAACAGAAAGGGCCAGGTCAGCCTGTTATTTGAGGCAAATAGGAAGGGTAATACAGTCCACTCGGCCCGACCGAAATTCAAATTGAAATCGAACATTCTTTGAACTTTGAAGTGGAGCCGTAGATATATTTAGAGATAGAAAGAGAGAGCGCCCCTCGAAATTTCAAATCTCACTCTCATCCCGCTCTCTTCCATTTCAGACCAGTAGAGAGAGAGAGAGAGAGAGCAACCAAACCATTTCTCTAGAGAGAGAGAGAGAGAGAGAGAGAGAGAGAGAGAGAGAGAGAAGCATTTAGGGATCTGGATCTACTACAAGAGAGCCCATCATAGGTGCGTGCGAGTCTCCGTCCCCTTCTCGCCACCGCATCAGAATGTCCGGCCGCCACGAGAAAGAGAAGGGCGTCAACGTCCAGGTCCTTCTCCGTTGCAGGTATTTACCATTTTCCCACTCCATTTCTCTCTCTAGGGTTAGGGTTTTTGAAAATTGTTACTGAGCTATGCGGCTACATTTTTAATTTTTGAAATCCCTAATTGCTTTAGTGATTTTGTTAATTAAAATTTTGATTTAGGCCGTTTAGTGAGGATGAGTTGCGGAGCAATGCCCCGCAGGTTATTACTTGCAATGAGTACCAGAGAGAAGTTGCAGTGTCTCAGAACATTGCCGGCAAGCACATCGATAGGGTTTTCACTTTCGATAAGGTTTTTTTCTTCAACCCAAGTTTTGTTTTTATTATTTTTAATCTTGATTTTTTTCGGGTTTTCGAAATAATGAAATTGGTATGATATGCTCAATTTTTCATTTTTGTGGCTATTACTGGTAGGTTTTTGGTCCTAATGCTGAGCAAAGAGATCTTTATGAGCAAGCTGTGATTCCAATAGTGCATGAAGTTTTGGAAGGCTTCAACTGTACCATTTTTGCGTATGGGCAAACGGGTACAGGTAAGACATACACAATGGAGGGTGAATGCAAAAGGGCAAAGGTATGGTGTTTCTGTCTCATAATCAGTTTTGTGGTGATGTTGTTCAGGTGTTTGTCATTTAAATCTCTTGATGTCATGGGCTATTTAAACAGACTGGACCTAATGGAGAATTGCCTCCCGGGGCTGGAGTTATTCCAAGGGCTGTCCAGCAGATTTTCGATACCCTTGAGGGCCAGAATGCAGAGTACAGTGTGAAAGTCACTTTCTTAGAGCTTTACAACGAAGAGATTACTGATCTTCTTGCTCCAGAGGAACTTTCTAGAGCTTCTTTGGAAGATAAGCAGAAAAAGCAGTTGCCTCTGATGGAAGATGGGAAAGGTGGAGTTCTTGTAAGAGGTTTGGAGGAGGAAATTGTGACGAGCGCAAATGAGATTTTCACTCTACTCGAAAGAGGGTCTTCTAAACGTCGTACTGCTGAAACTTTATTGAACAAGCAGTCAAGGTAATGCAAATACTTCTTTGGCTGGCTTCATGTTCAGTGACAACTTTTATTCATGGTATTTTACTTTTTCAATTTCAGTCGGTCACATTCTCTCTTTTCCATCACCATACACATTAAGGAAGCAACTCCAGAAGGTGAAGAGTTGATTAAATGTGGAAAGTTGAATCTGGTTGATTTGGCCGGCTCAGAAAATATCTCCCGTTCGGGTGCACGAGAGGTGCAATTTAGTTTGACTGTTCAAGTTTGTTTGTAGTGATAGGAATTGCTCTTTTAAATTAATTTTGCGCTCTCACAATTATTAGGGTCGCGCAAGGGAAGCCGGAGAAATCAACAAAAGTTTACTGACTTTAGGGCGAGTAATCAATGCCCTGGTGGAACATCTTGGGCATATCCCATACAGGTTTGCTTGGTGCTTGTTTGCTGTTATCTCTATGCCTATACTCCTTGATCTTCCCAATTCTAATAATAGAGTCATATTTGAAATCAGGGATAGTAAGCTAACACGGTTACTTCGGGATTCACTTGGAGGAAGAACAAAGACCTGCATCATAGCTACAGTTTCGCCTGCTGTGCACTGTCTTGAGGAAACTTTGAGTACACTGGATTATGCACACAGGGCGAAAAATATAAAAAATAAGCCTGAGGTTTGTTATTCTATATTGTATTTCTACAATGTGTTTTTTTCCCGTCAAATCTACAACAATGGCCTAAGGGAAGTTTGTTGTTGGCTCATAGAAAACTATAGGTTCTTTTGTTTTTGGAAGAAATACAATAATGAATTCGTATTCTCTGTAAATTTTTACATCGTTACAAATAGGAGTGATTACTGTTGGTTTGACAAGTAATCTGTCCTTTCTTCTGTGAAGACTATAGTTTTGACGGGCCTACAAGCCTCACATTTTATGTTTGTAATTTTCAATATTTTGTGTTTAATTGCACAATGGTATTGTTGTACGTGATCTGTGTTAGTGTTGAAACCTTTTGTATTTTATAATGTTTCACAAAATGATGATGAACGTTTTTTCAATCAATTGTAGGTGAATCAAAAAATGATGAAATCAACTCTTATCAAGGATCTCTATGGTGAAATCGAACGGCTTAAGGCAGGTTAGACACTTCGCATTCCAGTTAAGTTGTCTCTCTAACCTCATTTGGTGTTTGTTTCTAATATTGTGATTTGGTTCAGAGGTGTATGCCGCACGTGAGAAGAATGGTGTTTATATCCCAAAGGAGCGATACTATCAGGAAGAAAGTGAAAGGAAGGTATAATATTTTCCTTTAGCTTCTTAGTGATATTATTTGTGTGTCTGTATCTGTTTGATAGCTTTTTTGAGGTATTGTTGTACTTCTGCTAACATTTCTATGAATACAATGTCTGTTTGCTGCTTTCTAGATGGCCACGCTTCATTACCTTTTGGCTTTGAGAAACTTAACTTTTCTTTTCTCCATTCTTTGTGTGTGGTGGGTCTAGTGGGTAGCTATTATAGCTTTACAAAAAACACCTCTTTCTATATATTTTAAAAGACATTCCCATTGTACCTTTCTTGATTAGCTGATTATGGGTCTTGTTAATTTTGTTTTGCTATATACTTATGCCTGTTTTTCTTGTGTGTAGTCCATGGCTGACCAGATTGAGAGCATGGGGGTTATGCTAGAAAACCATCAGAAGGTTTGTTCATATGGTATTTTTTTTATACATAAGTCGTTGACTCATTTCTGGTTTTATGCGATATCTAACTTCAGTTTTATATGTGGAATGTCACAAACAGCAATTTGAGGAGTTGCAGAATAAATATAATCTCCAGGTTCGACAGTGTTATGATTTGAGTACCAAGCTTGACTCAACTGAGGTGAACTATCTTCATATACTCATTTTTATGGTATTTTGGGTATGGACATTTGTTTGCTAGATTCTGAAAACTCATTCTAAACCAATGTTGCAGAAAACTTTGAACCATACTACTAAGTTACTTTCTACCTCCGAGGAAGAATTGATGAAATGCCGATATGCTTTGAAGGAAAGGGATTTTATCATTTCTGAGCAGAAGAAAGCTGGTCTGTTGAATCCTTGACTTCTGGAACTTGATTGTTTTCTGCATATGTGTTTGTTTTGATATTGTTGAATGCATGGCAGAAAATGCTCTGGCTCAGCAAGCATGCAATTTGCAATCTGACTTGGAGAAAGCACTTCATGATAATGCATCCTTGTTTCAAAAAATTGGTTTGTAGCCTTCAACAACCAATTAACTTTGACACTGTTTTAATTGTGAAACAACTTTACTAAGTTTTTTTATTCATGATGTGATACTATGCAGGTAGAGAGGACAAGCTGAGTGCTGATAATAGGTTGGTAGTGGATAATTACCAGGAAGATCTTGCCAAACAAGTTGGTTCTCTTTGCAAGATGGTGGCAACATCGATGTCTCATCAGAATGAACACCTTCAGTGTGTTGAGAACCTCTGTCATTCTTTTTTTAGTGCACACGTTAAGGTATCATTTGAAACTGTTCCTTGCTTTTCCCTTTACTGAGGTTCATCTATGTTTGGATCCTTTTTCAATGATGTTATCCTGCTTTTTGGACTTCCTGATTTTAGGCGATTATGGAAATGAAGAATAAATTGACATCTTCAAGGACTTTGTATCTTTCTCATATTGAGGCAGTGCAAAATGTTGTGCGTTTGCACAAGGCGAGCTCTAATGCTGGTCTAGAGGAAATTTCATCTTTGGGTTCTTTTAATGTGCAGTCTGTTGAAGAAGTAGGTAGCAATAATGGAGTTTCCCTGTTGCACTTATCAGTTTTGTACCATGAAGATTTCTTGTTGTTGCTAACTGTTTATACCAACTTTATATATTTATTTTCTTGGATTCAGTTTCTAGCTTCAGAGGCTGGTGAAGCAGCTACAATATTTGAGGATCTTCAGAGCAGTCTCTCAACACAGCAGGGTGAAATGACAGCTTTTGCTAAAGAATTGAAACAGGTCTGACATCTCCCTAATTACCTTCAAATTTTGGTGGCTTTGAAAGTTCTATAATTTAATCTATGAAAATTAAGTTTGTAGAGCATCAATTATTTTGCGTAGCATGGAGAAAAGGTAACTTTGCTTTTCAACATCTTATTTGGTTTCTAGCCAACTTTTTCTTTCTTTTTGTATAACAGAGATTCAATTCGAGTATTAAGCAAACACAAGACATTTCTGAGTACTCTCAAGGATTCCTACACAAGCTTTTGGAAGAATCAAAGAGGCTTGAAGATCATGTGGGACAGACCAATGATATTACACTAAATAGCATTGCTGAATTTGAGAAGGCTTATGAGGTATACACAATTTCTGCACAGATAAATCTACACAATTTCTGCACAGATAAATCTGCATTGATATATTTCTTCTAAAAAATTTCTGAGATCCCAAGTGGATGTTTGACACAGGAGCAATCAAAATCTGAGGCAGAGAGGCTTCTTGCTGATATCTCTAGTTTAGTCTCCACTCACATGTGCCGTCAGAAAGAGATGGTTTGTTTCTGTTATTGATGTATTATAATTTTCTCCAAATTGAGATTTTTGTTCAATCTAATTCCGAAACGAATGACTGTTGAACTGACAGGTGGATGCCAAGCTTGTTGGTTTCAGAGAAAGTGCTATTGCAGACAAGTCTTTCATGGACAATCATGTTTCCTCCATGGAGGGTATTACCACAGAAGCGAAAAGAAAATGGCTGGAATTTTCAATGCAAGCAGAAAATGATGCTAAGGATGGTGCTGACTATTGTGCTGCTAAGCATTGTCGCATGGAGGTTCTTCTACAAAAAAGGTAAGTTGGTCTATCATGCTTCATGCCAAGGCTTGATCCATATTCTTTTTTTTTTCTTGAATGCTGATGTTTTTCTGTTCTTTTATTTTTTAGTGTAAGTACGGCTGATTCAGCATTGGAGCACTGGAAAAAGACACAGGAGTCTGTGAATGATATGGGAAATAAACATGTTTCGGCTATGGCGTCACTTATCAGGTTCATTAGGAATTTTGTTTCTTTTGCCTAAGTTTTGTGTGGGCAACCCCTTTAGTGTTCTTTACAATAATATGTACTGGGGATATGTTTATAGTTCTTTTAAAACTGTAGATTAATTCTTTAGAAATATCTTGATGCAGGATTGCTTCTGATAGTAACGAGCAGCATGTTGTTGAGATCAATTCAGTGAGGGCTGCAGTTGAGCAAGATGTGGCAAATAATAGTGAGGATGTCCTTCAGCATGTTGATTGTAAGTTTTTTGTTGTCTTATTCTAATATATCTCTACCGGTGATTGTACATATATTCTGAATCTCACTCTAGCAGTGATGAGTTAAAGCAATAAATTTTTTATTGTGCGTATGAAATGTGAGCAGGATTTAATTGGTAAGCAAGTCTGTGCTGTAGTACACACATCAAAACCTTTTCATTTCAAAACTGGTTGTTAGACGGATAACATCCAACTGAATCATTGTTTCAAGCATTTGAATTTGAAAAATGAAATTGGAGTGCTATAATGAAATGTAGGCAATGATTAAACATTAGAGATCTGAATATGTGCGGTATAGTGGCTTTTTATCTGTGTTTCCGCTGGCTTTGGTCGTTTAAGATCCATGCGGATTCCCTAAGCATAAGATTTTATCAAAATTGCCTACAGGTATGCATGAGCAGGAGCAGGAATCTATATCTAAAATCTTGGAGACTATCAAAGCTCATTCAAATACCCTGGAGATTTTGCGGGAGGACCACTCTGGGAAAGCTGTATCAATTGAGGAGACGGCACGGGGTACCTTCCAGAACCATTATTTGGTGAGCTTTTTTTCCACAACTTATTATGATGCATTCATCAGGCATAACTATCTTCAGAAGCGGACATACTTTGTGCTTGAACACATTCTCCTACTTCCGTACTGATATCAGTTCACGAATCATGATTTCCCTTTTGATTTGTGTAGGACTATGAACCTAGTGGATCTACACCAGAAAAGTCTGAGCCGGAAGTTCCAAGTAAGGGCACCATTGAGTCACTTCGAGCCATGCCTATGGAAGCCCTTGTTGAGGAGTATAGGGAAAACCATTCCTACGAGTCATTGAATGTGAAGGAGTTGAAACCATCACTTATACCTCGCTCTCCGCTTACACAACTGAACTAAACGTGGCGCGATCATCATTGCTCGATTACCTGCATGAAATGAAGTTTGTATTTGTATCATTATCTTTTTCTTGCTTTTGAGGAATATATGTAGCAGAATGTAGTGGAAGTTGGGGTGTATTGTTTGTTCCTGGTGCAGTCAGTGTACCAATAAATCCAGTCTTTGGATTTAGCAGTTTAGCTCGATATATATAGGGGTGTATATTGGAGGCAGAAAAAACCTACATCTGTTTAATTTTTATTCCATCAATGCTGTTTTGTTCAACCACATTTGCCTTTCTTTGCAGGTTTTTTTTTCTTTCTTTTTTCTTTTCGCTTTTACGTTGATTTAACCTTCTCCTTCCACGCCGTCCAGGATTTCACGGTCACTGCCGGTGCCACCAATCTCATCCTCTTCCTCTCTTCTCGAATTCTCTCTTTACCAGTGGATGCAAAATATAGACATAAAATTTACAGGATTGTATTTTGCTCCCTAAACCATCGACGGTTAAGAACTCTGAGTAGAAAAGGAATGGTGTTCCAGATGGTAAAATTTTTGAATATCAATATTTTTCGAAAAATTGGAATGCATTGGAAGGTTCCTAATTTCATATTCAAAATTTTGCACTATTCTCCCGGGTCACAAGCCTATTATCCTGTTGATGGAATACCTACTGGTACTTGTATGTGTAAGGATATAGAGAAGAGATTTAGCCTAATGTCAGAGTGCCTAAGGTGATAGTTTGGATTCGAAGTTAGTGTAGACATCGAAATTTCGGTAGACACATGATGCATGCCGCGTATGCCCTGACATGTCGAAACTTTAGTTGTGTTGGTGAACATTTATTTTCACCGAAATTTCCATGTCTACAGTCAGGTATATTGAATCTTTTTTAAGACAATATAGGATTCCATTGCTTCATCAATGTCAAAAGAGGACAGGCATGTGAAGAGGGAATAAATCTTAGCTGGGTAAACAAACCACTTGAAAGAAATGCCGGATGAGGAAAAATAGACATAGCGCTACCGGATGTGTTGCACTAGAAGTCGAAAATCGTCAAAACTGAAACTGCACGAAAATTAGTGAAATCAATTTGCGTGAAACGAGTGTCTCACATTTACTATATAATGGGAGCAGGGCGTGATCATGAATATGCATGAAAGACGGCCTCTTACAAGTGCAAGAAAAGTTCTTCTCCTTATTGACCGCCGCGGCCAATACCACCTTGTGTCTCGCTGAGCCTAGATCTATATATAGATAACTCAATCCCTATTTATCCAATAGCTTTTCTCTTATCTTTCTCATTGCACGTTGTAAATATGGATATCTTAAGAAAGTTGGCTCCGGTTTTTTTATTCGCTTCGTGTGTTTTTCTGATCACAAACAACAACGGAGTACAAGGGTCACATAGGATTTACTCTAGGCTTCAGAATGTTCCTGCCGGTGAGGTGAACCAAGTCCACAGAACTGCCTACCACTTCCAACCTCCAAAGCACTGGATTAACGGTATTTTTCCAAATCATCACGCTTGGTTTTCTGATCCAGGATTCATAAATTGTAAATAAAAGGTTATAGATAGGACTTGTTCAGAAGTTTTGTATCAGTTGACAGTTTAATCCCGATCTGCATGAAGGAAGAAGCCATCATTGCCCTAACAGATATTTCATGAATAAATGGCAAGCATGCATGTAATGTGTGCCCTCGATATAATTGTATATGATGGCAACATTATTAATGAACCTGGAGATTTCTTCTACTTTTTCTTAATGCTATACGAAAATTAGGGAAAAATAATTGAAAAGTAACTGGTTATTTTTTTTTGGTTTGATATTTACGTAGGCACTATTGTGCATGTGAGATTTCTTAACTGCTTGTTACTTCCCCTAATACATCATCATAGTCACCATAGCAGTACTAATAATTATTCTACGTTCATTCCTAAATCTTTTAAAGATCACATTATTTCACTGACTCTTTTGTTTTGCTTCCAATTTCCATGGTGGCTAATAATCGAACGATTCTCTATCGACAGACCCAAATGGTGAGTACCTTAAGAATAATGTTATTTGCATCACATTTTGACGACATTGCTGACTACCTCTTTATAGAGGTGGACTCCACTTGTGTGTATGAAACTCACCTATAAATATTAGAGAGTTGGTGAGCAATGTGGTAAATGAGGTTCAAATAGAAGCGCTTTTTAGTTAATCCCTTAATTACCTGTTAATTTCAATCTTTTCCTCTTTGACATGCAAATTGAACAGGACCAATGTTCTTCAATGGTTTCTACCACTTATTCTACCAATACAATCCCAAAGGCTCAGTGTGGGGAAACATAGTGTGGGCACACTCAGTCTCTAAAGACCTCATCAACTGGGAAGCCCTACCAAACGCTATATTCCCCTCAAAATCCTTTGACATAAATGGCACGTGGTCTGGCTCCACCACCATTCTCCCCGGCAACAGGCCGATCATCCTCTACACTGGCCTCGACAATGACAAGCGTCAGATCCAGAGCTACGCAGTTCCAGTAAACATTTCCGACCCCTACCTTCGCGAATGGGACAAACCCGATGACAACCCCTTAGTCATCCCTAGCTCGGACATGAATGCGAGCCAATTTCGTGATCCCACGACTGCATGGTGGCATAACGGTCACTGGAGAATGTTGGTGGGTGGCAAAAGAAAGAAATCAGGGATGGCCTGGTTGTATAGAAGCATTGACTTCAAGCATTGGATCAAGGCCAAGCACCCTCTTCACTCTGCTCGCCTTACCGGTATGTGGGAGTGCCCCGATTTTTTTCCTGTTTCCTTGCACGGCAAGAATGGATTGGACACGTCGAGAGTTGGCAACGATGTGAAGCATGTGTTTAAAGTGAGTCTTGATGAAACTAGGTATGAGTACTACACTGTTGGGCAATATGAGCCTGAGACTGAAGTCTATGAGCCGGATAAAACTTCGGTCGACGGCAGGGAGGGATTGCGATTCGATTATGGGAATTTTTATGCTTCAAAGACTTTTTTTGATCCTTCAAAGAACAGGAGGATCTTGTGGGGTTGGGCTAATGAATCTGATTCAGCTGATGATGATACTGCTAAGGGATGGGCTGGAATTCAGGTATATCATAATTGCTTCTTTGTTCTAGGCCTAATATTTCTTTTCCCTCTCACTAGTTTTAGAAGGGTCACAATGTTAGGCCACATTACTAACATAATGTTATTGAGACGCAAAAAAACTGATGCATTTATTTATGCACTCTTAAATAAAAATAGCTGACATTCTGACACGCTCACTCTCTAATAAAGTTTTGGAAGAATCACAATGACCACAATATTAGTGACAATAATGTTATTTTAGACACAGTTGCTGACACATCCTCTAATAAAAATGAGAATTTTATTATATACAGGGTCAACACGCATCAAAGAGAGTGCCAACAAATGTGTCTGTTATCTATAAACCAATGGATCCTACATACTTCTATCAATATGATCTACAATGTAGTCCAAACAAGTTATTGTTTTCGATAATTAACTAGCAATATAATTATATGTAGAACTACATGGAGATCCCTTAATGTTTTCATGGGTGGTATAATTTCGTAGGCAATTCCTAGGACTTTGTGGCTGGACCCGAGTGGGAAACAAGTGCTGCAATGGCCAGTTGAAGAATTAGAAACTCTGAGGGGACAAAGGGTCGACTTGAACGACATAATAAATATGAAGCAGGGAAAACTTGCTCAAGTTAAAGGAATAACTGCTGCTCAGGCCGATGTTGATGTTACGTTCACATTAGGGAGCTTGGACAAAGCCGAGGAGTTTGATCCTAATTGGGATAAGCTAGATGCAGAATCAGTCTGTGCCCTAAAGCGTTCGAACGTTCCAGGTGGGGTTGGTCCGTTTGGGCTTGCGACGTTGGCTTCACAAAACCTAGAGGAGTTTACTCCGGTGTTCTTTAGGGTTTTCAAAACTAAAGAGAATAAGCATAAGGTTCTCATGTGCTCTGATGCAAAAAGGTTTGTCTTTTGCCCTAGTCCTATCTACCTTTCTTATTAATAAACTAATTCTAACTTTGATCTAGGATTATGTTTACTACATATATTTAACCCTTAAAATATTTGGATGGGGCAGTTCTACTTTGAGGCCGTTTGACATCAAACAGTATAGACCATCATTTGCTGGCTATGTAGATGTAGATTTAGCTGCTGAGAAGAAGATTTCTCTAAGAAGTTTGGTACGAATAACTTGAACTCTTCCTTTGTCAGTTTAATTACTACTCATTTTCTACAAGTCATTAATTAATTAAGAACTCAAAACTAATGTCATTTTTTCGCGATTTCTAATTGCAGATTGATCATTCAGTTGTTGAAAGTTTTGCAGCTGGTGGAAAAACATGCATCTTATCCAGGGTTTATCCCACCTTGGCTATTAAGGATGATGCTCAATTGTTTGTGTTCAACAATGGGACCGAGCCTGTTACCGTCCAAACCCTCGCCGCATGGAGCATGAATGCTCCTAAGCAAATGAACCAAAACTTGGAGTTCTGATGTAAATATTAAGGGAAATGTACGCTTGGTTAAGCAGTCAGGCTCTTATTGTAATATAGGGAGAAAAACGGGTTTCACACACTCATTAGCCAAGCTTGGCTTTCCTCACCATACATTGTGATATTTGAATCCCAATTTTGATTGAATAATTACAGAGTCAATGAATAAATATGTTTTACATTAGATGCATTCAGTCTTTGAGTTAATGTAAGGGACAAGTAAGTTTTCATGCCTCCGCCGTCTCTAAAGTTATATCAATTTGGGAAGCGGGGGGTTGTGTGTGTGTGTGTGTGTGTGTTGGGGGGGGGGGGGGGGGGGGGGGGGGGAGGGTGGGAAGGGATAATTTCAGCGGAGAGAGTATATCAATTTGACGTTGGGTGGTTGTCATATTATGCCCGTCCTTTTACATGATAATGCCAGGTAGATCAAAATTTTAAACAAAATTTTGTAAATCATGTTGCTGTTGATGATTGGATTATCACTTAATTGTTGATTAACGTGTTTATTTCTTATTGATAACATATTATATTTTGTTTAAAACCTTAGCCTCCCTATGCATTATCCTTTCTCTAGAGAGAGGGATAATCGTTAGATGCTGTTGACCCTAAAAACTACTTAGCCTACGTGGGGCGCAGGCCGAGTAACTAATAAGCTAACTACATCCTTCAAATGTGTGCGGGGCGTGCCAACTCGTCGGCCGAGCTCGACCAGGGAGTAAATATGCTGATGAGTTGCGTTGAGGCGCGCGGTTGACTTCTACGTCCTGCGATTGCGGCCGAGGAAGGAACGCGTCTTGACCTTTGGGTTCTTAAGCCTGAAGACAAGGCTACCAATTACGCAAAGTTCATAAATAATCGTCGTCGGCTTCGGTCACAGTGATGATATTCGTCAAAGTAAACTCACACCGAATCGACACCAAAGTATAGAGGCACAAATACTCAAAGCAGATATAAGTCTTGATGGTGAATGTGGTTCGGCAGTCTGAATGCTGAGCTCTAAATCCTACTTGTGAGTATGTGATCATAAATCAACTCGGCGTTCAATGTGCCGAGCTTAATAATCAGTAACACCTCACTTCGCCAAGAAGGCTAATGAGAAGACCTTTACCAACAAGGATTCAAAAACCCTTGTCGACCGAGACTTGAATAGTTAATCAGTCGGCCTCGACGCAGTGCTGTTTATCCAAACTGAAGGTGCTCCGAGGTCGGCTGATTCTACGGCGATAGTGCTGTTTATCCAAACTGAAGATATCACCGGTTGTCTTCACTTTGTTGTTTATCCAAACTGAAGATGTGTTGGCGAAAAGGAAAATAAAAATCTCAAGGTTGTTGAGAGGTTTCGCGTAGAGTGAGAGTTTGCGCAGGGCAGATTTGTGTGTTGAGTTAGAGGTCCCCTGAATGATGCACGACCTCTTGTATTTATAGGAACAAGACCTCATTCAATTGAATCATAACCTCACTCGGACTAGGACTCCCTACCCTAATCCATCTTCATCTCGGCCGTTCCTACTTCCGTTAGGATTTTGAACCTAACCCCTTATTAGGCCATATCCATTCCTCAACATCCTCATCTTGCCGAGACTCATTGCCACACCAGGACTTTATTTCCTCATCCGTTTGACAATAGGACTTCGCCCCCTTCATCCTTATCCGGATAACTTTCTTTCTTAACAAGATTTGGCCGACTTTAACTAACCGGCCCACCAACCGAATATCTCACAACATCTTTCAAACTAAACCCTTGGGCCAAGAAACATTCCACACTCGGCCTAAACGAATATTTTGGGCCCAAACAGATGCGTTGGCATATCAAGGGGTTGGGTCTGAGAGCATGATCAGGGAACAAGAACCATTGAGAGTAGGTTGGTGATGATGGATGCCATGGGTGCTTATCTGGCCAGTGGAAAGAGGGCTGGTGAGGGAAGGTGGACTTGGTGAGTCGAGGGTTTTTGAACAGAACAAAATTATTAATAAAAGAAAAGAAGAAACAGGAGTTGATAACTAATGAGAGGGGTATATGAGGAAAGAAAATAATAAATTTGTTTACAAGGTATTTATTATATAATTTTAGAGAGATATTATGCCCATCCCTTTGTCTTCTCTTTCCACATACAATATATTCACACCCATCATAAAAAATAAAAAAAAGCACTCTACTATATTCCCTCCCACCATATATGCACACCCACCATAAAAAATAGGCCAGATTGGATTCATGGTCCTCGTGGTGGTAAGGTATTTGGAAAATTGCCCTTGTAGTAAAAAAAATAAAGATTAAAACCCTTGTGGTGAAGGTTATTAGCAAATTTAACCCAAATGTGAGATTTTTGTTAAACCTCAGTTAAATATAGGGATAAAAGTGTCCAACCACTCTTTCTGCCTGTGATATAGTACCTCTTCTCGGCTTACTCTTTAGAAGGTTAGCAGAAATAAAGAGTGTGGTTGAACAAATTTGTAGGGATAAAATTGCACTCTTTATTTCCCTACCGATCTGAGTTCCAAACTCGAAAGAAAGAAAAAAAAAACTCCATTGCATCAAGAACTGAACAAATCTTTTAAATAATTGACGCACCTCTGCAGAGTGAATTGGTGGCGAGGACTCCAGCGCAGAGCCGGACCAGTATTATGTACAAATTTTCGTCTGATTATAAACTGAGAGAGCAGTACAGGAATCCCTGAAATGAAATTAGGATGGGGAAGTTGCTTGAGGATCTCAATGCTCTTGCTGGAACCATTGCATTCAAGGTACCAATTTAAGTCAGTTATTTAAAAGATTTGTTCAATTCTTGCTGCAATGGAGTATTTTTTTTAAAATTTATTTCTTTCGAGTTTGGAAAAAAATATTGCTGCCAGATCGATTTGCTTTTGTTTTTCCTCAATCCTTATGACATTTTACAAGAGGATAAATTTGTCATTAAAATTTTTAATAAACAGTGGTGTACAAATAACATACTGGGTAGGGATGATAGTGTTGTGCCTTGGCCCGTTCGTTAGTACGGAAACGAAATTCAGATTACAACATCACGAAATCACACACAATTGAACGAAATAAAATACAAGATATAAAGACACCAAGAGAATTTACAAGGTTCGGCAAAAATTTGCCTACGTTCTCGGAGAGATATTGCTCTTCAATATGAAAATAACAGTACAAGTTACACGTGGATTAAATCACCATAACCCAATGCCGAATCTCTTGTAATAATAGAGAAAAACTATAAAGCTAAGAAGAAACTATCGAAGAAGAAGAAAGAGAGAGAGAGAGAATGACTTATTTCATTTATTTACTCACAACACACTAACTATTCAAGTCTTACATTTCAGATTATATATGGTATTCTTATCAGTTGTTCTATTACAAAATTACCCTTCAACCTTTTCTTATCTCAACAAACCTAACTAACAATACTAACTCATGAGTTCTAAGCATGACAAGTGTCAGCTATTACTCCCCCTTCAAGCTCAGCTAGGAAGAAGCTGAGATTGTGTCAAACCATGCGCATGAGTCACAAATTAGATAGTATCAGAAAATGATACTGGCGATACTGTTGCAACCGAACTCACCGATTGGATAGCAAGAATAGAAACACCCAATGCGAAAGCATGACAATGCTTGATGAACACAAGGCTGTGTAACCCTTTTGTTAAAACATCAGCAACCTGCTCCTCAGTAGGAATGTATTGAACTATAATATCTTTCTTTTGTACTTTCTTCCGAATAAAATGATAATCCGTGTCTAAGTGCTTTATCTTGGAATGAAACACTGGATTGGAACAAATCGCTAGTGCAGACAAGTTATCACAATGTAAACAAGGAGGATTGAACAACTCCTGATGAAGATCTTTGAGAAGTGAGCTGGTCCAAAACACATCTGCAGCACAGTGAGCAAGTGCTTTGTATTCTGCTTCTGTGGAACTGCGAGACACTGTTGATTGTTTCTTGGATTGCCACGATATTGGATTGTTGCCCAAGAAAACAACATAACCTGTGATAGACCGCCTTGTGTTGATATCTGCAGCCCAATCAGAATCCGAGAATGCATTGATAGAGAAATCTGTGCATTTCGTATATCTCAATCCACAAGAAATCGTACCTTGTAAATATCTCAAAATCCTTTTGACTAAATGAAAATGCATGTCAGTGGGATGAATCATGTATTGGCACACCACATTCACAGAATGAGCAATGTCAGGTCGAGTAAAGGTCAAGTGCTGTAAAGCTCCAACTATACGTCGGTATTGAATTGGATCAGTCATTGGCACGCCATATGTGACAAGTAATTGGGTATGAGGATTGGAAGGAGTGGATGTAGGTTTGCAATTCTCCATACCAGCCTTATGAAGGAGATCCCTTACATATTTAGATTGGTTGATAAACAGAAAGCCATGTTCTTGATACTGAATTTGCAACCCCAAAAAATAAGTAAGTCTACCCATATCTTTTAGATCAAATACCTCTGCAAGATCACGAACTACATGCTGAATCTGCACCTCACTTGAACCAGTTAGGATAATATCATCCACATATAACAAAAGAACAACTACACCTGTGTTATCGGATCGCACAAAAAGACTTGTATTAAAAAGAGATGTCTTAAACCCCAGAAATGGCAAATAACTTGTGAACTTAGAATTCCAAGCTCTTGGAGCTTGTTTGAGACCATTCAAAGACTTGATTAATTTGCAAACATGGTTTGGATACTTGGAATCAACAAACCCTTGAGGTTGCTTCATATACACCTTTTCTTCCAAATCACCATGCAGAAATGCGTTTTTAACATCCAATTGTCTGAGTGACCAACCAAATTGAACAGCTAGAGCTAAGATTAACCTGACAGAAGTATGCCTCACCACAGGACTAAAGGTCTCGGAGTAATCCAAACCCAATTCTTGAGTAAACCCTTGTGCTACCAATCTAGCTTTGTATCTGGAAACAGTCCCATCTGGATTTTTTTTCACCTTATACACCCATTTACTACCAATAACACCCCTGTCACTTGGAGGTGGTACCAGATTCCAAGTGCCTTGTGCTGTCAAAGCATCAAACTCCTCTTGCATAGCTACCTGCCAGTGGGGATGAACACATGCTTGCTTAAACGTTTTAGGTTCCTCGATATTGATTACATCAGCAAGGAATGAGAAACCTCCAGAAACAACATTGTCAATATTCAAAGACTTAAGCTCAGGCAAATCAGCATAATATACAGCATAATTCTTCCGAGAGATAGCTCTAGTTTGAAGTCTGGTCTGTATAACAGGATTAGGAGGTAATAAAGGAACATCAGAATGTTGTGATGGTGGAGAAACAGGAATGATTACCTGAAGTTGTGCAGGATCTAGGACAGGGATCAAATGAGCTGTATCATTTGAAGAAAGAGTAGGACTTGAAGTTGTGGAATGTACTGACAAGCCTTCACTATCCACTTGTTGTATATGACCATTACTGTGATGCCAACTGTGACTGTTAGATTCCCTTGCAGAACCTAACTGTGGAGATACCAATGGAGACACTGCAGATGAATTCTCAAATTGTGAACCAGATGATTGAGATGTAGGTATTGGTATAAACACAGAATAAACTTGCACTGGAGTGGACTGATCTTGAGGTGAATGTACTTGATTGAGAATTAGTTTATATGGAAAAGTACTCTCATCATGAAAAACATGCCTTGAGATAAGACATTTTCTTGTTTGTAAATGGAAGCAAATAACCCCTTTATAGCCTACTGAATATCCCAAGAAAATACACATTACAGACCGTGGTTGAAGTTTATTTGCAGTATATGGCCTAATCCATGGATATACTGCATTGCCAAACACCTTTAAACTCTGTAAGTCTGGAGACTTTTTGTATAACAAGGAGAATGGAGATGACATATGCAATGTCTTACATGACATCCTATTTATGAGAAACACTGAATGAGAACAAGCAAAAGACCAAAACTCAGATGATAATCCAGCTTGTGTAAGTAAAGTAACTGCAGTCTCTACAACATGCCTATGTTTCCTCTCAGAAATCCCATTTTGCTGAGCAGGACACCATATGCATTATACCTTTTTGAGCAAGAAAATTCTTAAATTGTGTACTTACATATTCTTCTCCCCCATCAGTTTGCAAACATTTAACAGAACTCCCAAACTGATTTAGAACAAAAACACAAAATTTAACAAAGACAGAGAACACATCTGACTTATTTACCAAGGGAAATATCCAAACATATCTGGTATATTCATTAACAAACAGTACATAATATCTGTAACCATCTAGAGACTTTACAGGTGAAGGACCCCACACATCACTATGTATCTTTTCAAATGGTGAGGTACACTTATCAGTTCGAGATGGAAATGGTAATTTGGACATCTTTCCTTGAGTACAAGGTACACATATATGCTGCCTATTATCTATACTAACTGGAACCTGAGATTGTTTAAACATGGAAGACAATATGTCATTGGCAGGATGACCCAACCTCTGGTGCCAAATCTGTGACTTCACTACTTACCCCACAAAAGCTACTGAAGATGAAATAGCAGATTGTAAACCCTTGCTCTTTTGAAAAACTAGAATCTGGAACAATTCTCTGGGCCTACTCTTTCCTTGATACAGAATCTCCTTTGTCCGCTTGTCCTACACAAAGAAATCAGTTTCATCACAAATAAACCAAGATTTATTATCAGCACATAGTTGTTTAACAGATAACAAACTTCGAGCAATCTGAGGAACATGTAAAACATGTTTGAGAACAAGAGGACGATTAGCAGTCTCTATAGTAGTATTACCAATACTCTGAATAGATAAATCAGTACCATTTCAAATTGTAATCTTTTCAGATCCCTCAAATGGCATGACTTGTGACAATCCATTCATATCGGAAGTCATATGATGAGATGCTCCAGAATCAACAATCCAAGAGTCTGCAGGTGCATATGAAGATGTCTGCTGTGCACTCATAACATTGAATGGTGATGGTGGAGGATGACCTTGATATGCATAGTTACCTCTGTGAAAGCAATCAAGAGCAGAATGCCCTATTTTTCCACAAATCTGACATTCAACTTGAAAACCAGTCGCAAAAGCATTGTTATGACCTCTGTGATAGCAGTTTGCAGCTGTATGACCTTGTTTATTGCAAATCTGACATTCAATGACCACATTAGTCCTTGTATCTGTATTCCCAGACCAGCTAAAATTACCATTATGTCTGAAGTTCTTGCCTTTAAATCCCCCATTACTTCTGTAACTATTCTGACCTTTAGAACCTTGAAATGTCTTGGACCCATACTGACTCCCATTGTTGTGAGACTGTTGAGAATTAGATCCAGAAGACTGAAAATCCCCCATAGTACCAGCAAAACCATAAGCAAATGATGGTGGATAAAATGGAACAGACTGTGGAGACAAAGGATAAAATGATGGTGGAACCGGATACCCTGGTTGCTGTGAAGATAAACATGGAACTTGAGTAATAACACCTGTAATAGTTGCTGGAATAAGACTATGATTTTGAGGATTTGAAGTAGAACCAGAAATAGAAGATCCATAAGTCCCAGAATTAGAACGAGAAACATTCATATACAAATCAGACAAATTTTGAGACAAGATAATAGTATCTCATTCGATCTCTTTTTCAGCTCCAAGCAACTGAGCACGAAATTCCTTCAGGGTAATAGATGATTCCCTAGCCAATATGACTGTTCGAATAATAGCATATTCCTTAGGCAAACCAGCTAATCCAGCAATAATAACATCATTATCTGAAATAAACTCCCCTGCTGCATTAAGCTGATCCTAAATATTCTTTAACCTCAACAAGAATTTATCAATTGAATCTGCCCATTTTTGAATTGTATGCAACTCAGTTTTTAAATGATTCACCCGAGACTTAGACACTAACGCAAATCTATCTACCAGATTAGTCCAAGCATCAGCAGCAGTCTTACAACCAAGAACATATTACATAGCTTCATCAGACAAAGTAGCCAAAAAATGACTAATTAATGCCATATCGGTGGATTCCCAATCTGTAAATGCCTGAGTAACCTCCTTAGTCACACCTAAATCTGTATGAATCACAAATTTAGGAGGACACACATCTGTGCCATCAAAATGGCCAAAAAGCTTGTACCCTTTAAGAACTGACATGAACTGAAACGACCATTTCGCAAAATTATCATCTTTCAACTTAATAGTGAGCATACCAAGAAGACTATCCACTTTAGGTGTACCCATGATTAGCTTCAAAGCAAATGATTAACAACAACAAGAACACAAGAGACTGACACTCTTCGATTTCTTCTTTACAACAAGAACACAAGAGACTGATACTCTTTGATTTCTTCGTTACACAAGAGACTGATACTATTTGATTTCTTCATTACAATAAGAACATAAGAGACTGATACTCTTTGATTTATGCTCTACGAAACAACTGACTCCATTGAAATTGTAACAAACAAGAAAACTGATACTTCCCTGAAATCACATGACACCTAAGAAAGATTGATACTTTCTTGAAACAACACACAATTCATCAAAACTACCGCCCACAATTACAACCAAAAAACCCAGAACACATGAAGTAGAAGAAAAATCCCCAAATTTCACGATGAACACAATCAACACCAAACAACGACTTCTTCAACAAATCAACCACAGAAATCACAACAAATCGAAAACCAATTAGAGATTATCTGAGAAAATCGATTGAAAACAGCCAGCAACACACCAAGATCTCTCAAGAAATGCAGCGGAAGAACCCTCAGGACCGACCACGGCAGCAAGCCAATGCTGACGATGATACCATGATGACTTAAAGAAACTAGAAATCTTGTAACAATAGAGAAAAACTATAAAGCTAAGAAGAGAGAGAGAGAGAGAGAGAGAGAGAGTGACTTATTTCATTTATTTACTCACAACACACTAATTATTCAAGTCTTACATTTCAGATTATATATGGTATTCTTATCAGCTGTTCTATTACAAAATTACCCTTCAACCTCTTCTTATCTCAACAAACCTAACTAACAATATTAACTAACTCATGAGTTCTAAGCATGACAAGTGTCAGCTATTAAAACCAAGCACATTTGCATTCATCTCCATGGTATCACCCTTCATAACAAGCCTGGAGGCAGAAAGAGCATATATAACGTCACTTTTCCGTTACATTTTTGTAATATTTTAAGCATTCAGAGCATGAAAACCGATGCAAAAGTGATACAGGCTATTAAGTGAATCTCAAGAAAAATGCATATCTCAGCAGACTCATATGCATAGACCTATTAGGGTTTTAGCCAGAATAAATGTACGATAAATAAAGAGTGATTGTAGGGTTTAATTATAGTATTTGAGTTTATTGATAAATTTGAGTTTTATTATTAATTTCATTTTGTACTTAATAGTAATTATGCAATAAGATAAAATAGACAATTAACATTTAAAATTTAAGTTGGGTGTAAAAATAGGTTAAATGGGTTTAAATAAAATTTTCCTAATTTTAAAGGATAATGGAATCCACGTGGCAACCAATGGACGAAAAAGACGGAATGAGAGAGAAAGGTAGCTAGCCTTGGTAATGCTAAGTAGTCTAAATTTAGAGATAAAGTTTTGAAAACTAAAGGATATGTAAATTGATGATTAGTTGATTACTTAGACGCTGACAAATGTGCTTATTTCTATTAGTGACACATAATTTAGTTTCCCTAGCATTACTCTTTCTGTGTATATATGGATAGAGTAATGGTAGGTAGACTATTTGTAGACTAAATTTACAAACTAAATAATATGCCACCAATACAAAATAAGCACGTTAATCAACACTTAAATTTGTAAGAGTAATGCTAAATAGACAAAAATTTAGACTAAAATTTACAAACTAAATGATGTGTCACCAATAAAAAATAATCATGTTAATAAGCATTTAAGTAAAAATCCAACCACCAACTTCTACGTCATTTAGTTTATAAAATTTTGTCTACAAAATTTCTACCTAGCATTACCCAATTGATAATCCAATTATCAACTTCTATGTATAAAATTTAGTCTACAAATTTAATCTCCCTAACATTACTTATATGGATAATAATTGGAAACTCACTCTATTCTAAAGTCTAAAAAAAATTAAATAACATATTCATTACTTTTTAAAACAATAAAACATGTATTATGATATCATAGCACATAATCAAAAAATGAGTACTCAAATTTTATCATACATATTACAGTTTCTATATACTAGTTGGGATTATTATTCCATGTTTGGTATGCTTGGGGACTAACTTAAATGAGACTAGCTGGAACTTGTGTGGGACTCTAGGCCATTAGGTCCTCCAAACTAGTCTGGCGTTCAACATGAAATTGCTAAGAATGCCTTTCCTCACTACGCTGCCTCCTTCTTCGCCGTTCATCATCTCTCTGTCTCTCCCTTGTTAGGTCGTCCAAAAAGTCATTTATCTAATTACACGACTCAAATGTTTCTTAATTGGATTGAAAATTTATAGATGACTTCCTCCCCAAGGTTGCCTCTGATGCAAATCTCAAACCGAATCGGTTCTACACTGTCGCGATTTATTTTCCTGATCAGGCTATTCAAGGATGGCCTTAACAGAGCCTCTTCGATGTTTATCTTCAGCCACATTCATGGGCTTAGGGATTAGACCTGAGTGCGAGAGGAGCACCAACAATTAATTGGGTCTTTTAAGTATTTTTTTTATTTGTAATAATCAAAATTTTTTCTTTGTTATTAGAAATTTGGATCTCTGATTTTTGAGTTTTGAATGTGGGGTAAGCCTTTGTTATTGAAAATTCGATAATTCTCCAAGTTGTAGGAGCACCTGCAATTTCAATATTTTTAATATTTTCAACCAATCTTTTATTATTATCCGAATTTAAAAATAAAATGATTATTTTTTATTTTATAAAAAAATAATAATATTTTAATACGAATTGCCTAAGTTGTTTAGTTTAGAGAATGAAGATGCACTTGAACAATTACTGTTTATTAAAGGCAATTACTATTTACTTGTGAATTGAATTACCTATTACCCAATGAGCCTAGCAACACTGGAACTGCTCATAAGTTAAATAGAACTTTCAATGAGCTCATAACTTTGGCACCAAAAAACAATTAAAAATAAAGAGCACCAAGAACTTTCAATGAGCTTGTGATTTTGGCACTAAAACGATTAAAAATAAGAAAAATTAATGAAAATTATTTGAAAACTTTGAGTTTTAACGATAAAGACAAAATAAAGAGTAAAATAAATAGTACGAGAATTGACTTTTTAGTGTAAAAATGTGATTTTTCATTAAAATAAACAGTATATAGAGCTTTTCGTTAAAGTTTTCAAAATAAAGAGCACCAAACGCATCCCCACCTTTATATGTTGTTAGATGAAATAATTGGAGACGCATAAATATATAGTTATATTGGATTGAAGGTTCTCATTCTACCAGTTGTACTAAGAAAATGGCAGCCAAAAATATTGATACAACTTTGTACGACCGCATGAAGGAGGTGAAAGAATTTGACGAGTCAAAGATGGGAGTCAAGGGCCTCTCCGATTCTGGCATCACTTCCATCCCTCAATTTTTTATCCACGACCCTCAAACTTTGTCCGATCTCAAACCCTCGAACAAAAACACCACCACCACCATCCCCATGATCGACCTTTCCCACATCAACTCCGCTGCCCACCGCCCCAAAATCGTTGACCAAGTGAAATCGGCCGCCAAAAACTTCGGTTTCTTCCAGGTAACCAACCACGGGGTGCCTGTTTCTGTTTTGGGCGAAACGGTCAACGCGATCAAAGCGTTCCATGACCAGCCCCATGAGGTCAAAGCCAAGTACTACAAGCGAGAGGAGGGAAAGGGGGTCATGTATGCTAGCAATAACGACTTGTACCGCACGACGGCTGCCAGCTGGCACGACTCGTTACAAGTGTGGATGAGTCCAGAGAGGCCGGAGGTGGAGGAGATACCGGAGGCTTGTAGGGAAGAGGTGGTTACATGGGATTTACATGCAACCAAGGTGGCAGAGGACGTGATGGAGTTGCTTTCAGAAGGGTTAGGGTTAGAGGGAAGGAGGTTTAAGGAGCTCACCTTTTCGGATGCTAGGGCGCTTGTGGGGCATTGCTATCCTTATTGTCCCCAGCCTGATCGGACGGTGGGGATTACGGCACATACTGATCCTGGGATTATAACGGTTTTGTTGCAGAACCATGTGCCCGGGTTGCAAGTCAGGCATGGGAATGAGTGGTTGGATGTGAAGCCTGTGCCTGGAGGGTTAATTATTAACGTTGGAGACTTGCTTCAGGTAAATCCAACTTGGCAATAGCATGTTCATATTTTTTTCTTGCATTTACTATGTCTCGTCCAACTACATAAATCGGGTGATATAGTTTCAATTCTGCAACAAGAGTATATCACCTGATTTATCTGATAAGGAATATGTAATATACCATTGATATCCAGAAGCACTTTTAGAGGAAAGATTTTTGAGTTTTAAATACCCTTGAAGTGTTTTAGGCAAGAGGTGTGATATCCACACAACTCATTTTACTTCTCACATATCTTTTTAATTTTCGACCGTCAGATCGGATGAATTGAAGAAGATCAACGGATGCAATTATTGTTTTCTTGCAAGAAGAATTTTAAGTGTTTTTTTTTAGAATTCACTTGTATTTTGACAAAGAATTAATTTCAAAAATAATTTCACCTAACTATTATAAAATCATTTCCAAACAAACTCATAATTAATCGAATTCACCACTACATCGTCTTTAATCGAATTCACCACTACATCGTCCGCACAGTCCGCACAGACACAGTAATGTGTATTGGATACTTACAGTGACTTTTCCTATTTTTGCTTGGACGAAAGTAAATGTACTCATGAGAAAAACAAAGAATGTTGTCGATATTTGTTTGGTCAATGATTTTCTCAAATTCTTTTGTTCTCCTTCGGCAAATTCTGTTTATTTTAGTCATTTATTTTCTTTTGATTTGTTTAATTCAAAAATCTCTCTCTTTTGCAATGTTTTTTTTATTAGGACTAGTTACTTTTGAAATGCAAAGTTAGGTGGAAGATCGATACTGCCGTCGATGTTGAATTTCATGTGGTCCCATAATATTAAAGAACGTTTAAACTTGTCGTATTTTTAATAATGCATAAAGGTGAAGGATGCATATCTTGAGAGCTCAAACCAAATCTTACCTTCTTTTATAAAGAATAATAGAAAAATGGATCCATGTCCTCTTCATGAATGTGCTTGACTCATGATGGCCATACTTGTTCAAGGTTTGGCTTGATTATACTTTCTCTGTCCAATTAGGTTTATACCTTCTGTGTGTTTTGTCTGAGGCTGCAGATAATCTCCAACGGGGAGTACAAAAGTGTACAGCACAGAGTGTTGGCCAACTCATGGAAAGAAGCTCGGATGTCTATCGTGATTTTTTTCAACCTGGCCAAATGGAGAGAAAATGGCTACTGTGGACCTCTTCCGGAGCTCTTGTCACCTAAGAAACCACCAGTCTATCGTGACTTCACTGCCCAAGAATACCTTGAAAATTTCTATAGCAAAGGAATAGATACCAAGTCTCTGATTGAGAAAATCACTATAAAAAATTGAGATATCCATCTCTATTTTAAGATATCATATATATATATATATATATATATATATATATATATATATATATATACATATGCGCCCTATATATTAAATGGGTTAATCTCTATGCTGGTGCTTAAGCTTCTGCAGCTGCAATTGATTCAAGTTTCAAGCTTTCCTTTGAATTTTCGAATAAGTGTTCTTAGTTTGTAATGTAATTAAGGCTGAGATTAAAACAAGCTAATAGGTTGGATGTGTGCCACTTGTTATGACAACTCACTTGTAGGTGAGCATGTGTAATGCACACGAGCAGTGCTTGGAAGTGTGACTGCGCCTCTAATGGCTATACCTCACCTCCACTCAACTCTGTAAGCATCTTTTCAGTTACACATGAACTTACATGGAGCTGCTTAGTTGTCTCATCGCAGTGTTAAGAAATTTATTATTAATTATAACATAAATTAATAAAAATTACAATTTAAAAATAATATACTTTTACCTATCGTCGCTTCTCTAATTTATAGAAGAAAGGCCTCGAACCAGAGTTGTTGAGAAGTTTCTTCTCTGTCCTATTGATCTTGTTTGCCTTAGTTCTCTTCTATTAAACACAAAATGTACATATTACTGTGTATATTTTTTTTAAATTAATAAAAAAATAAGTAGAATATCATTAAAATATTATTATACTTACCATATATTTTGGGTCCTTAAAATGGCTACAGCCACTCCTAATCTATCGGGCTCTTTACCAACTCCTGAGGGCAACCTTCTTCGCGAGCGATCTCCAAATCTCTGAAAGTCTTATAATATTTATGGACCTTCTTCGCGAGCGATTTCCAAATCTCTGAAAGTCTTATAATATTTGTAGAGGTCGCTTTTCAACTGGAATATCAGGTATGTGGTTCAGATTGCATCAAGATTCTCAACATTATCGTTCAGGTGCAAATATTACAAAAAATAATAATATATATATAAATTAAAATAGTATTAAATTAATAATATATGTATTTGTGTGTGTGTATATATATATATATATATATATATATATATATATATATTTTTAAGTATGAATGTAAGTTGACAATATTAACCGATAACTCTTACAACACCTCCTGCCTCGTCTCCTCCAACATTGCTCTCCAAGACTCTTACCGCATAGGGCAATGAGTCTGCACTTACGAATTCAATATTGTGAACCAACCTGCTATGCTGCTCAGACGTAATCGCTACATGATGTCGATCAATGAACGAAATGCCGATATTATCGGTGAAATATCGCCGATAATATCGGTTTTTTGACATACCGATATTTTAATGATTATCCATGAGTTTTCGTTGAAATATATTATCGATAATATCACGATATTTTTGAAAATATCGCGATATCGTGGAAAAGTTCGAATCGGAGAAGAACGCCAGAGCTTCTACAGCTCCGGCTGATTGTAAAAGCACACCCTAGACTCCGATCTAGGTATAAAAATGAAATAGAAGACGAGATAAGGTTTTTGTAACATTCGTTTGCCGTGAAACGGACGGAGGTGTTCGGAAAGATCGTCGACACCCACAGCCTCGCCGGAGATGGGTGTGCCTATTCCCGAGCCGATTTCGTCCCAAAAACCTTTCAAAAACACGATTTTGAAATTAAATTTCACATATAACTTCAATCTAGAACAAAGAGAGACTGAGGTTGCAAAAACACGATTTCCCCGAAGCTTACCTAACCGGAAATCGGCGGAGTTCCTGCGTTCGCAGAGTTACAGAGATGAGAAGAGGTTTCAAAGACGAGCAAGCTGTAGGTGCGATGGTGTGCATGTGTGTATGTGGGTCTCGGAGAGGGAGATCGAGAAGAGAGTTTCGAGAGAGAGAGACCGAGAAGAGATTTGAGAAGATCTGTGTGTGTGTGTGTGTGTGTGGGAGAATGGAGAAGGGAGAGAAGAGAGAAGGCTGTGGGAGAAGGGAGAAGAGAGATCGACAGATCTGTGTGTGTGTATGCGGAACAATGGAGAAGGGAGAGAAGAGAGAAGAAGGATCCAGAGAGAGAGAATGGTGTGGGAGAAGGGAGAAGAGAGATCGACAGATCTCTGTGTGTGTGTGTGTGCGGAACAATGGAGAAGGGAGAGAAGAGAGAAGAAAGATCCATAGAGAGTATGGTCTGCGTGTGTGTGATGTCTGTGTGCGTGTGTTGTGTTCTGTGTGCATGTGAGATCTTTCTGTGCGTGCGTGCGTGTGTGTGTGGGGTAGGGGGGAGGGTCACCTCAGTGTCAGTTACTTTCAGACCATAGACAAAAATAATAGTGAAGTGTGTGTGTGTGTGGGAGGAGGGGTCACCTGTGTCAGTTACTTTTTGACCATGGACAAAAATAATAGCGGTTTCATTCAAAACCGTGTGCGACTGTGTTATTCTTTCACATTCAAAGAGTCATTCAAAGTGTAAATGATTATGGTGTGTTTAAACTTCTTTCATTAATTACTACATATTTTCTACACTCACAATGTTTGCCAGCTCGTTATATAATCAACTTAAATCAGTTAAATCCATCATGCAATGCATTTCCTTCCAATTTTTTGTGATAAACTAATAGATAATTGACTAAATAAACATCCTACAAAGTTTCAATAAAATTTTTTAACTTTTTCTTACAATTTCCGTGGTTTCCATATTATTTTTATCGATATCGATATTATCCAGATATTTCCATCAATATTTTCGTGTTTCTAGACTACCGATATTTTCGATATCATCGATATTTTATACCTTGATGTCGGTAAGCATAATAACTTTATTAATGATTAAACAAAACCCAACATTAAACAGCCCAATAAAATAGCTCAACCGCCATTTTTTTATCTTCCACTTTTTTTTTTCCACCTGGCTCCACCCCGTCTCATTTTCTTTCTCTTTCACACCTCTTCTCCGTCCACCTCTCCGTCCTCTTTCGCTTATCTTCTCTCTCAACTCTCATCTTCCACGTAGTCCCACCCCCTTTTTCTCTCTTTCTTTCTTTATATTATATTTTAAAATAATTAATTTCAAAAAGAAAAAAAAAACAAACTTTTAAACTTCTCGTCTATTTTTCAATAAAGCCAATGAGGATTATATCCTCTTTATAAGAATTTTAGAGATCATTTAATTATGTACATTCATCGTATATGGTTCAGTTAAAAATTATTTTAAAATTAAATACAAATAGTACTTGACAAAAATTAATTACACAATTTAAAATAAATAAATATAATAAAAAAATTCGGAGAAGATCCTCGTTCTAATAAAGCATAGATGATTGAGACCTCAGATCAAATCTTACCTTCTTTTATAAAGGTGAAGGATGCATAAAGGTCAATAAAGTTGTGAAGAAGGTAAGTCATCCAAAAAAATTAACTTGGAACTTTGTACTTTTTCAAGGTTAGGTTAGGTTTGATTTGAATTTTTCGATCAATGTCTCGTTTGGTACGTCTTTATTTACTTATTTTTTTTATTTAATTAGTAGATTAATTATTTATATGGTATTTGAATTTGTTAATTACGGTTCTGATTTTGAGAATATACTATATTCTATTATTGTTGTCTCACGTTGATATACTTTTATAAAGGCCAAAAAGAAAAATAAATATATAATTTTATGGTACTAATTTTAGTTAGCTCACCCACTCCATCCTTGGTGCGAAGTGAAATGAAAATGTCAATAAGTCATGATTCACAACTTGACTGCTATAACTGTAGTGTACGCTCATCATACGTATAATTATTTGTCATATTTTTTTTCACCTAACTCTAATTAACTTTAAAATTAAATATTATCATTTCAATTTTGAAAAAAAAAAATCAACCAAATAAAAGAACACATGACAGATAATTAGGAGGAGAGCAAAAATGCTCTAGATGAAATTATAAAAGAAAGACGCATACATATATACTTAGATAGGATTGAATTGAATGCTCTGGGTTTATCAATTCTAAAATGGCCGCCAAAATTGATGCAACTTTGGGATCATACGACCGCATGAAGGAAGTGAAAGAATTCGACGAGTCGAAGATGGGAGTCAAAGGCCTCTCTGATTCTGGCATCATGACCATCCCTCATATTTTCGTCCACGACCCTCAAACCTTATCCGACCTCAAACCCTCATCCAAAAACACCACCACCACCATCCCCACCATCGACCTTTCTCACATCAACTCCCCCGCCCACCGCCACAAAATCGTTGCTCATGTGAAATCCGCCGCCAAAACCTTTGGCTTCTTCCATGTCATTAACCACGGTGTGCCTGTCTCCGTTTTGGATGAAACGGTCAACACTGTCAAAGCGTTCCATGAGCAGCCCCATGAAGACAGAGCCAAGTACTACAAGAGAAATGAAGGAAAGGGAGTCATGTATGCTACCAATACCGACTTGTACCGCACATCGGCCGCAAGCTGGTGTGACTCACTACAAGTGTGGATGGCCCCGGAGAGGTTGAAGCCGGAGGAGATACCTGAGGTGTGTCGGGAAGGGGTGGTTGCATGGGATTTGCATGCAACTAAGGTGGCGGATGACGTGCTGGAGTTGCTTTCGGAAGGGTTAGGGTTGGAGCGAAGGAGGTTTAAGGAGTTAACGTTTGCAGAAGAAAGGTTGCTGGTGGGGCATTGCTATCCGTATTGTCCCCAGCCAGATCGGACGGTGGGGATTAAGGCGCATACTGATGGTTCGATTCTGACGGTTCTGTTGCGGAACCATGTTCCTGGGTTGCAAGTTAAGCATGAGAACAAGTGGCTGGATGTGGAGCCTGTGCCTGGAGGTTTGATTATTAATGTTGGAGACATGCTACAGGTAAATCCAACATGATATCATGTTCATATTTTTTCTTGGTTGAACAATTTGTCGTCCAACTATATAAATCCGGTGAAATACTCTTGATTTACTTTCTAACATATAAAAAGTGCATTCTTTGTATCTGATACATTTTTTTAATACAATCGATATCAATTAATCTACCATAAAGAGGTGGAGGGATGTTTAAATCCAAAATGCAGTAGGTTAAAGAGGAAATCGCTAACTACCAAGGCAATTCACTACAGAATATCTAATACATCACCTAAACACAAAGTTGTGTGGTGGATACAATATATTTTTTCCTATTTTCGTTTAGACAAAATAAATTAATCTCATATGGAAAATGTTGAGTTTAATTTTCATTTTCATCTTCTTGTTTTTTAAGTTTTATAAAAAGAAGTTAATTTGATATAATACTAAGTTAGATTTTTTCTTTTTTTTTATGATAACGTTAGTGGTTAAATTGTTAGTTATTAAAGGAAAAATGAATGGTTGAGAATCGAATCTGCACTAGTATGCATAGACATTATTTGTTCTATTTTGTTTATATCGATTATTTATTTTAATTACTGTGTTTTTGGGTGAGAGTTTAGATAATCTCCAACGGGGAATATAAAAGCGTGGAACACAGGGTGTTGGCCAACTCTTGGAAAGAAGCTCGGATCTCTATTGTGATATTTTTCGGCCTAACCAAATGGAGAGAAGGTGGTTACTATGGACCTCTGCCGGAGCTTTTGTCACCTGAGAAACCACCAATCTATCGAGACTTCACTGAACAAGAATTACGGGAAAATTTCTACAGCAAAGGACTAGATAGCAAGTCTATGGTTGATAAACTCACAATAAAAAATTGAGATGGGTTGTTAATATATCCCCTAGTAATATTTTTATATATATGTAACTGGTTTGCAACATGCTTTTAAAGGTTTGTAATATAATTAATAAAAGTTTGGGGATATATTTCCAATATTCATTGGGCTCTAGTTCGATTTGCAACACTAATGAGGATCAAATTGAATTATCAAAGTTTAATCATGTTGGGGAACTTTTAGGTCGAGGTAGACTTGAGCTTTGAGAGCGTTCTCTTGTCTCCCTTGGTGCGAAATTGTACCAAGTCTTGGAATATCTCGAAAGAGTTAGCTTGTCTTAGGAAACACTCTGGTAACATCAACGGCTTGAAGATAACATGATTGATCAAGATAATGACTTGCTCAAGTAAAGTGTGGTGTGGAAGCTAGAAGATTATCAGTTTACATTGCATGGCATTCTTGGCTGCATGATTTGGGCTTTCCTAGGGTGATAGTAAGGCTTTTGATGACTAGGATGTTTAATGGAAGGCTGTGGGAATTACTAGGGTTGCATGGATGGTGATGCTTGAGGCTTGAAGTATGCTTCTGGACTAAACGAAACTCTTTGGAGTTATTTTCAGGGTGGTTCCCTCTCCCTGCATTTCTTTTATCTCTATCTATGTTACCTCATTTGTCTCTATGTGTTCTCCTCTTCTCTAATGGTTTCTCCCTCATTGTGCAAGTGAAGGGTTCTTCTCTAGGCTTCAAGGGAATCTTTATTTGTGGCTTTGTCTTCCCCTCTTTCTTCTTAGCTCTCTTATTATTCACATTTTGGTGTAAGATAACTGCACTTTTGAGACCTGTAGTTTGCTTCTTCTTGAGGCGCAACTTTCCCATAGCAGCCTTTCGCAGGCGCTACTTCTAGTAGCGCGCCTCATGGCTTTTGCGCATTGTCTATCTGTGTAAGCTGGGAAGTGAAAGTCAGCATTAAATGCCTGACTTGTTGGGTTTAGCATGCATTTGCATGAATCTAGTTTAGTTCTAACTAAGGTGGTTGGCTTGCTACGAAAAGGGTGTAAACTAAGCTAGTTCTCTCTTAAGGTTGCCTGCGTGAAATGCAAAGGGTATGGGCTTGGATCTTTAGGCCCCCAAGCGGCCCAAAATCTTCCATGACCCTGATTCCACTTAAGCCCGATAACATTCTGTAACCATCTACACTACAATTCACCTGACAAGCCCCGAATATGTGACTTGGGCTTAGCATGAATAGTGATTAGCATGATGTGATAAATGGACATGAACATGGCCTGAATATCTAGCTTAATCATCATGGCATGGCATATTTATAAATATATTCATCATCGATCCCGAGCATTGGCATGTGTTTGGACTTGAATATAGGTTTTACATGACCATTGAGTCTTAGAACTTCGTTGAATTGATGTGTGACATTTTTGAGCCCCAACAAACCCCAACAATTTGCGATGGAAAGCTGATTTCACATACCTTTTTAACTTTTGTTCATTTTTATGACTGGTCATTCGGTTGAATATATCAAACAGAAACATATGAACATGAAACTCACAGCTTAAGTAAGTTTACAACTCATGCTGAAGAGGTCAATCTGGTTGTACATTTTCATATGTATTTGATTCATTTGCTACGTGCTTTCGAATTTGCTGATTTGAACTCGTGATCTCCATAAAATGCAAGTGATAGCCTAACTACTTATAAACATGTAAAATCCCTTCTTTTTCAATGTGAGATTTATACTGTCAACACTCCTCATATGTGAAAAATATGAAAAATAAAGAATTTATTAGTGACACTCCAAAAACAACATCGTGAACTCATAAATTTTTCTCACACGTTGCGTTCACAAGAATCTACTGCACTAACCAGCCACCGCTTCTGCTTATATACGACCACCACATTATTCGGCAGCCGAAAATTTGTACCTTTTGAATGCAATTCCAAAGAACTAAAAGATGTCAATCAGCGAACACAAGACGAAAAATGAGAAACGAGGGAAAAAATGGATAAGGTAACAGAGGGACAAACAAAGGCCTACAACAAGTTCATCAGAAAAAGGACGATAAACAGAAGCAAACATAAACCAGGAGATCAAAATTATCCCAAGATGCATCAAATGTTAATATAAACTGCAGTAATTCAACACCGATACAAAGCAAATGACTTTAACCGAAATACAAAAATTCAAACTCCAGTCTAGACGAGTAATAAAATATTCGGACGACAGTCTACTTGATCTTCTTCTTCGGCCTCAACTGCAAAAAAACAAAATCAAAATCGCAGTTTCTGTTGCTCAGAACATAAAGTGATTCCCGGCATACCAGTCATGATCATATACAATTCTATGATCAAATTTCAAATGCAGTTAGCAAGCAGCGACCATAATACGTCCAAAGAAAAATAAAAGTACCTGATTGCTGTGGCCACACTTCTTCTTCCTGCAGTTCACTGCCCTTGGATGAAGACGAGCATAGCACCTAACAAACAAGGGAGATGAGAAAAACTTAGATGTCAGCTTAACAATCTATCGTTTGGATTATCACATAAATATCAAGTGTTGAAACAATACAAGCGGAAAAACAATGGGAGGATACCACAACAATACACATCCAACACAATATCAATTAACATTGTATAGAGTATTAAGATCAATTACAGGAAAAGCCTAGTTGACAATGTTGATACACTAGAAACCATGAGATTTATCTCAACGTCAAGCTCTAAAATCAAAACGAAAACAATCACATATTACAATATCTATACAGTAAACATAGCAACAATAGGATGTTCCACCCATGAACATCAACTGAAAACAATTGATCGCAGCTGACACAATTAATGGATGGAAATAAATGTCGAGACAAGCATAACCTCAATACACTTTAACACAGAAAGGAGGCTAAGTAATTGTCTCAACAATGAATGATGAGCCAGAACCTCAAGACAACGCCAAACCCACAAAAATAAACGGAAAGTTGATGAAAAGGAATTTCTTATTGGAAACAGCGAAAAACGCCTAG